>CM034461.1:10002970-10046314 GCA_019925255.1 Litchi chinensis
GTTGACGTCCGAGGACGGTCAACACTCGGTCAGGGGTCGGAACCTCGTAGACGGAACGATTTGTACGGGACTGGCGGTGAAGACCGTACCGAGCCAAGGGGTGAAGACCATAGTTTGATGGTAGAAGTTGTGCACCAAAAACACCTATGAGGTTGAAGGTTTAACTCCGGACACGACCCCAAGAGGCCAAAAGGGGTTGCCCGGCGTGGTCTTCACCCCGGCTCGACACGGTCTTCACCGCCGACCCCATACAAATCGTTCCGTTGGCGAGATTCCGACCCCCAATTAGGTGTTGACCGTCTCCGGACGTCAACATGACCAATTAAGTCATTTGAGCAAATACCAAATGATTAATTTTTTCTTAACAAACAAAACTAAAAAAAAAAAAAAAAAATTCCATTGTTGATGGAGCCACTCCACTAGCATAGAAAAGTTCGCTTTATGGAGGAGCAAATCACCCCTCTGATTGAGGAGCGTCTGCTCCTCACGGAGGAGCAAATCAGCTCCTCCCTCAGGAACATATCACTCCTTGACTGGAGTGTTCTACACCGTGAAACAGTTCCTCCAAAACTGTGATGGAACAATCTGGACCTAAGCCGTTCCATCTTCAACTTTAATCTTTCTTTTTTATTCAAATTTTCTTCTTTTGTGAAAACAATAAATGGAGGAAATTATCCATTTGACGGAAGAGATGATCTCTTCTATCCATTTTCATTATCCATTAGTGATATATTATTTAAATTATTTGGAAGTTAAATAGATGTTTTTATCCTTAAGCCGTTATCTTTTAATAGAGTCAAATAACGGTAAGGCAGATTTGTGCAATTTTGAGTAAAATATCATCCAACTGCAGTTGGACCTAAACTTAAGGGAGTTTGTGCAATTAACCCATATTTTTATTAAATTCCCAATAAAAGATTTTTTTTTTTTTTTAATCTTTCCACACTCTTCAAATTCAATGGAAAGCATTTTCTGATCCTGTAAGCAGAGACAGGTAAATACATATCCAGATGTGATGGAGATGTTTGAGAATCTTTTTATTGAAATGGAGATATCAGAGATGTCATTCTCAGTGAGTTTAGACGAAGGTCATGGCTATGAATGAGGTACCAGAAATGAGTTGTCAAGTTTGTTTGCACAGAAGAAAAATCTGCTCAATCCCTATTTTTGGCAAATGCTTCGAGAATTAATCAAGTTCAAGAAGGATGTCTGCAGGTACTCAGCTGTTCTCTTTTTAACGTTATTTAATCTTCTGTATTATGTTTGATATTGAACTTACAATTCAAGTAATGCTGCAAATTTAAGTCTGCAAATAATGGGCAAATGGAAATAAATAATTGACATGTTTATCATGGTCACATGCATGTGTTATATTATATCTTAGTGTATCACATGGGTTAATAAAAAGAAACCTTTGGATTTATAAGTAGGATGAGTTTCTCCACTTAATGAGAATGTATGGTGCAGTTAGAGGCAAATGCAAGTGTTGACTTGTCTTGTAGTTTGCGCAACTCGCATACATGGCTGCAAGTTTTTTTTTTTTTTTCCCGACACTATATATGTATTAGATACATGGTTGCTTTTAGCATATTAATTCTCCAATTAGAACTGGTCTTAAATGTTTTCCATAACTAGTGCTAAACCCGCTATTAGCATGTGCCTATAAGATTGTGTTTGGTATGTGGGCCAAGATTGAACTATTTTATGACACTTGATAGAATTGAGATGAAATGAGATTGCATCAAACTAAATCCATAATATACTTTGTTTAATAAAATTTAAGATTGTACTAAATTAATATTGTATTTTATTTTATAAATTATGAGATCTTACTAAATATATTAATAATAATAAATTAATAAAGTAAAGTATTTTTAATATGTGTCTATAACTCTCTCTCTCTCTATATATATATATATTCCTTCTAGCAGGTTTATACAGTTTTACAAAAACAAGGCTAATTATGGGGTCTACGAATTGACTTCTTCTGTCTTGGACCGAGACTTAAAATTGTCCACAATATGTGCTTAGCAGTTGACGGTTTTATAGGGAGTTCAAATATATATTTAATCCTGAAAATGCCAAATGCTTTGTGTAAGAATAAAGCTTTTATAGCATGAGACTCTATTTCTTCGCGAGGTAAGGTTGATACTTTTGTAGCAACAAGCCATAGAGAATGAAAAATTATAAAATTGCAACAGTGATTTGACTCTTCTAGATCTGTTCCACGAAACAGTGATTACTTTTTTTTTTTTAAATATATATATATATATATATATCATTGCAGTTATCTTGAAATGCTCGAAAACAATTTAGATATTGACCGTAAGGAAACTTTGGAACAATTTATAGAGCGGCATAACTATTCGGAATTATTCCAAAAGACGTATCTGGTAAGACTACTAACACACTAGATTATGTTATATCTTTGAGTTTTAACAGTCCATTAATGATTATTATGCTTGTTATTTGCTAGCAACAAAACATTAACATGGAAAATATTAGAAATTATTTATTTTCGGTGTCAAATATAACTTTTTTTTTTCAGTTTTAAATATAACTATATTTTTTTTCAGCCTTAAAAAACATTTCCCATAAAGATAAATATTTCGAATGCAATAAATTACAAATAAAATGTTTCATCTACATGAAATGTTATGTTTCCAAATGAAAACATTTTATGTAAGAGAAAAATATTATACAGACAATGTTACATGTAAATGTTGCAAAGGCTAAAGGCTAAAAATGGATAAAAACGAAGCTAAAAACAATTGAGATTTTCTCTAAGGTTAAAAACAAATAAGTGTTTTTGGTTAAAATGAATTTTCACTTTAATTTAATTATTCTCTTGACATTTTTGAATTTATCCCTAACATTCATTGCACCATTTGTAGATTCTCTGTGTCTTGCCTAGAAATGGTAAAAATATCCGATCTGATCCAAATTCAAAAAAATTTGATCTATTTGGGGTAGGTTTGGAGCCAAAAAAATTGACTTTGGGGCAGGTTTGGAGCCAAAAGACTGACCCAATCGAGTTACCGGGTCAGTAACGGGGCAAACTTTTTTGCTCCAACCCGCCCCATTAACCCGATGTATAAATAAACAAATAAAAAAAACTAACAGACAGCAGCAGCCACTTCTCCAATTTTCCTGCTCTCCTTCTTGTCCTTTCCCCTGTCGGCAGTTTATTCCCCTGTTTAAATTGGTTGCTATCATCATTTTTGTTAATTAAGACAGTAGACTTTTTGCTTTTGCTTATCAATATTTGGAGCTAAAAATTAATCAAGCCATTGAGAGAGTCTCAACTGTCCAATCTCTGCACATCTTAACATAGTTTACAATATATCCAAGGTAATTTTTTTTATTTAACTAATTCTCAAGTATCTAATTATATATAATATCTTCTTTTTCAGCCTTAGTTGGAAGTAATCCACAACTACAATTACCTATGACATATCTTGATAAAATAACATTCCAATTAACATTCTATCTTAATTAATTTGCCATTAAAAGTTTTCAATAATACTACTTTTGTTGATGAATAGCCAGCAAACAATGTAAACAAGTTTGTACACTAATACATGGACATCTCTTCCATGCTTAGCCAATTTGATAAAATTGATGAAATTGATAAACCTGTATATGCTTTAAGTTTCTCAAGATTTCAAATTGTATTGATTGCTACCTTTTTTGCAAAAATATATTGCCGTCATATATTATTTCTTGCTTGCACCAGTTTTTTTTATGCATGTATATATTGCTGCCATATTTATTTCTTGCAAAAACTGTGTGGTTATGGACAAGTTAAGTGATTGACATGTGGATGGAATTGACACGTTTTGGATTTGCAAAGGAGAGTCAAATTGACTAGCATATCTACTTTTATCAATCCTCATTCTGTCTTTGATTGTTTCAAGTTAAAGTGTTGTGTTCTATTGTCATGCATTGCAATTTGGATGGTCCACCACTCAATCTAGACCGTTCATTCTAAGCAAGGATATGAAGGACCATTAGATTTTTATTATTTGATAATATGAGCATGATTTAGCTTAATTTTTATTTAATTTAATAATATAACTGATTTAATATGATTAGATTTAATAAATGTGTGTCAATTTGTAGTTCATACTTTTCATAATGTTAAAGTATTTAGTTTATCAAATTAGTAGCTTTTTTGTTAAAATATATATATATATGGATATTTATATCTCTATCTATATATAGAGATATATATACATATACGTAGATGGATTGTTAGAGGTTTAATTCTTAACAGATATATTCTAAAACTTATATAAATAATTTTGTATTGTATAATAATTTAGGTTTTCTTCTAATGTTGTTTGTAGTTTAATTTAGGTGTGTTTGTGGTGATTTTATGATTGTGATTTTAGTGTGTTTTTAACTAATATTAAATATGTATTTTTATTTAGGCTTTAAATCACTATGTCTACACCTAATTTCGAAGATGATGACATGGTACTACTCGGTGATTTGAAGACACTTGCTAATCCTCCTAATGAATTAGATACCTTAATATTAAGGTCAGAAATTTGAAAACATTATAGGAGAGAAAAAGTAGGTGACAACATCAAAGCAATATGTAATTATTGCAAATCACAATTAGTTGGCGGTCCAAATGATGGCACAAGTCACCTTAGAAATCATTTAAAAAGATGTAGTAAGTCAAAATCAATTCAAACTGATTTAAGGCAATACAAATTAGGACAACAGAAAATATATGGTCGGATGGATTTGTTGGCACCATATACATTTGATCAAAATGTATCAAGAACAAAGCTTGCACATATGATTGTAATGCATGAATATCCATTGAGTATGGTAGAACATGAAGGATTTAGGGACTTTTCCAGATCTCTTCAACCTACTTTTAAGCCGGTTTCAAGAAATACAATAAAAAGGGAGATTATGCAAATCTATGGAGTGGAGAAAATGAAGACAACAAATATAATAGAAACAAGCAATTCTACTATTGCCTTGACTACTGATTTGTGGACTGCTAGTAGCCAGAGAAAAGGTTATATGGCAGTGACAGCACATTTTGTTGATGAGGCATGGCGTTTGCATAGTCGAATTTTGAGGTATAATCTTTATAATAATCTTGACATTTTATTGATTATTTGTTGGTGTATAGAAATTGAATTAATTTAAATTGTTATATAAATTATGTTTCTAATTGCATTATCATACTTTAGGTTTATATATGTGTCATGTCCACACACGACGGAGACAATTTGTGATGCTTTGTATGATTGTGTGATAAATTGGAACATTGAACGTCGATTATCTACATTAAGTTTTGATAATTGTAGTACTAATGACAAGGTGATCGAGTTGATGTTAGAAAACTCGATAAATCTAATTTATGGTTGAATGGACAATTGTTCCATATGAGGTGTAGTGCACATATATTGAATTTTATTGTGAAAGATGACTTATTTGTGATTGGGGATAAAATTGATAGAATTCAAGATAGTGTTGCTTATTGGGTAGCAACACCAAAAAGAATAGAAAAGTTTATTGATATGGCTAGACAAATGAGCATTCTATGTAATCAGAGATTAGCTCTTGATTGTAAGACTAGGTGGAACTCTACTTATCTAATGCTCACTACTACATTGAAATTCAAAACAATTTTTCCTCGTTTGGCTACTCGTGAGCGACAATACAAAAATGTCCCAAGTGATAAAGATTGGGAGTTGGCTGGTAAACTAGAAGACAATCTAAAAAAATTTTATGAAGTAACTGAAAAGTTTTCTGGTACACAGTATCCAACAACTAATCTCTTTTTTGTTGAAGCTTGTGAAATTAGATTGTCGTTACTTGATTGGCTTGAGTCTGATAGTGAAGTGGTACAAATAATGGAAAAAAAAATGATTGCAAAATTTGAACAATATTGGGGAAAACTTCATGGTGTACTAGCGATTGCAACAATTTTAGATCCAT
Source organism: Litchi chinensis (assembly GCA_019925255.1). Taxonomy (NCBI): domain Eukaryota; kingdom Viridiplantae; phylum Streptophyta; class Magnoliopsida; order Sapindales; family Sapindaceae; genus Litchi; species Litchi chinensis. Next base: position 10,008,938 of record CM034461.1, read on the forward strand.
GGTATAAACTTAGATTGCTAAGATTTTATTTTGATCAACTTTTTTATTCATCTTACTCAAGCTATAATGTCACACGAACTTACAATTTTTGTCGTGATTTGGTTAATGAGTACACCTTGAAGGCTCAAGCAGGTGAAAGTTCTTCTAGTTATTATTACTCTCCATCTCGTTTGTCAAGTAAAAGAAAATCTGGTCGATTGGCATATTATGATGATTATGTGAGTGAACATGATAAAACTTTTTCTAAGTCAGAGTTGGATGCTTATTTGGATGAAAAGGTTTTGCCAAATTGCGATAACTTAGATATTCTTATGTGGTGGAAGACAAATGGAAGTATCCTTTTTTGGCTAGGATTGCTAGAGATGTTTATGTCATTCCCATATCAACAGTTGCTTCAGAATCAACCTTCAGCACTGGTGGTAGAGTGATTAGTCCACATCGTAGTAAATTACACTCAAACACATTAGAAACATTAATGTATGCACAAAACTGGTTATTGGCTGAAAAGCGAGGTATGAAAGTTATAAAATTTAAATTAGTGTTAGTTTATTGTATTTATTTGATACTGATTAATATATTTTATTTGTGCATATGTGTAGGGTTAGATAAAAAAGCTCAACAAGTTGATTGTTATGAAGAAGATAGTAATGGTGATGGTGAAGGGGTAAATTATAATAATTATATATTACATTTTTAATATTATTTTTATGTAACATTAAAACTTATTAACTTAAGGTTTTTTTTTTTTTTTTTGGGTTATAGGTTCGTGTTTGAAAGCATTGGGATGGATTTTTAGCATGAATTTTTATAATGTTTTCGGTTATTTATTTATTTAGTGTTTTAAATGAAACTTGATTATATTGTTGCTATTATTTTGGCATTTATGACTATGTAGTATTAATATTTTGGATTGTGTAATGATATTTCATCATAAATGTAGTTAATCTTTTGATACTTGTGTGTGTGTGTGTGTGTTTTTTTTTTTTTTTACATCTTTGTTTTAGTTAAAAATTAAATCGGGTCAACGAGTCGGATTCAGGGCAAGTCCTTCCAATTGGGTTTGGGTTTGGGACAGAAAGTAACGATCCGTTTGGGGCAGAAAGTAACGATTCGTTTGGGGCAAGGGTTGGGTTTGGAGCATCCCTCAAAAATTTCGGATTGGATTCGAAAAGAACAAAACCCAATCCGATCCGATCCATTGTCATCCCTAATCTTGCCCCTCAAAAGGAATTAAGAGCTTTTCTGCTTTTTCTGCTTTATCATTTTACCATAATTATCACCTACTTCAGGTATATTTTTATTTAATTGATTAGGAAGTTATAAACAAATTATAAATATTTTCATAACATTAAAGTGACATGTCATCTAATACATTCTCATTAATATATCTTAGATTATTTCTTAACTTTGGCTTGATTCTCTATGCAGCATTTTGGCCACCCTCAATGGCATACTATCAGATGGCGTTCACATAAATATATCAATAAGGTGTTTTTGATACTATGTTCTTGTCTAATCACTAACAAATTATTTATTATATTATTATATTGGATTTTTTTAAGGATGTTCATGTCAAGGTCTTTTATTATGTAAGCAAAAAGCAAACACTCCTTGCAATTGTTCTTTGTAATTGAAAACAAATAAAAGATCTAGGTCGTGGAACAACTTGAGAGCCGGGGTTGTCAAATAAGAACTGGTTTTGAAGTGTATTCTTTTTCACCAACTGATGAAGGTTAGGGGTTCAATTCATCATATTACAATCTTATGCCTTAAATGAAGGAATTCACGGATGATATATGATGACATAATTGTGATAAATTGTAAGAGATTGAAAGCTCATAGATATGAATGAAAGATTTTGATGTGGCTGTCGATATCCAAATTTGTTACAAAAATACTTTCTCATCGTTGTTGTGTATTATAAATATTAATTCATGGAAAAGTATCTACCAATAGGACAATAATTTTTCATCAATATTGATATAGTACTAATCTTTTTATTAAAATAATTTAAGTTTGAATGATATATTAGCCACCCATAATTGTACAATTAATTGGTTGCTTACTTTAATAGTCCAGTTTCCATGAAACTAGGCAATTAGAATTATATGTAGGAGTCAATTAACTTGATATTTTGACTGTCAAGTTTGACATGACTTTCACATAATTTTAACGATTAATGAGAGAAGAACTTTTACAGGTTGCGCTCTAGTATGTGGAAATGGTTCCCAAGAACTGTACAGTGGATGCATAATGGCTGTTAATGCCCCCGATGCTTTGAAAATGCTAGGAAGCCAAGCAACATTTGATGAAACAAGAGTGCTAGGTGCTTACAACTATGTCTACAGGTACTCTTCATAATTACCATTCTATATATCTCTATCATTAGTGTTTCTGCCAATATTAAATTCTAGCTGTAGCTCATAGATGGAAATGGGTAATCATTCATTTAATTTTCTGTCGGCAGTGATATTTTTATATATTCACCGTGATAAGAATTTTATGCCTCAAAACCAAGCAGCATGGAGTAATTGATATGATCACGTAATCCGCAGATGGAAATTTTGTATTTTCTGAATACATGGCAGACAAAAACTGATAAAAAAGATATGAATCACATTGAAAAAAAAAAAAAAAGTGATTGATTGGCAGGAACAGGACATAGCAACATTTGTGTAGGGTCTGTACCTTATCCAAGACAAGATAAGATAAGATAAGATATTATAAGGTGTACACAATAATAAAAGGGATAATCCTAATTTGTCCCCTATTTAAGGTAATAGTTAATTATCCCCTATAGTTTATAGAAATTCTAATTTACCCTTTTGTTAATTTTGTTAGTGAAAAAATGATTATAACAATGACAGTGCATAAAAAAACCAAATTATTCTCTATTAAAAATAAAAAATAAAAACATTATTAAATTTTTTTATGAAATAAAATTTAAAAAATAAAAAAAAAAGTAGAGAGATTGGATCTCCATTGACATTATTTTGTTCTTCATCAATGAAGAAGATGCAAGCACATATCAATTTCCCAGAACATAAACCCAACCTGCAACAGCAACAACAGTATCATCATCATCACTAAACCCCAACTTGCAACAACATTAAACACAATAGCAACATAAATATATATAGATAGCCATGAAAACTTTCGGGTTTCCATCACAATAGCAGCATAAAAAACAAAAACAAAAAACAAAAAAACAAAAGAAACCCAAAAAAGCAAAAAAAAAAAAAAAAAGACTAAGTTTTTCGATGCTAGAAACCTAAAAACTTTTGGGTTTCTATTGCTACAAACCCATAAGATTTTGGTTTTCGGAGATTGAAACCTAAAAGTTAGGTTTCCCGAAAACCTTTCCAAGAAACCCAACTTTAGGATTTCAATCACCAGAAACCTGACGATCAAAACCTAGAAGTTGGGTTTTCAACAATGGGTTTCCTTGTAGAGAGAGAGAGAGACGAAGAAGGAGTAAATCCACCGCGGAAAGACAGGGAGCAGAGTTTCTTTAATTTAAGTATTTGTTTTTTTGTTTTTTTTGAATTATGTCCACTGTCCATCATGTTGATGGATAGTGGACATAATTTTAAAAAATATATTAATATTTTAATATTTTAAATTTGTTAATGTTCCAAAAAAAATATTAAAAGTTTTTATCATTATGTCCATTTTAGAAATGAATGGTAAATATTTTTTTTCAATTTTTTAAATATTAAAATTTTATTTTATTAAATATTAATATTTTTTATATTTTATTTTGTTTTAATAGTTTTACTTTTTCACATTAATAGTCAAACGTTGACTTTTAACTTCCAAGTTGACGATAGAGGTTTTTTGGATATTTTAATAAACTATAGGGTTTTTTTATCTATTTGATAATCAATAGAGGGATATTAATGATTTTTCAAACTTGGGCCATTTTGACTAGTTCATCAAACTATAAGGAAAAATAGGATTATGTCATAATAGAATAAATTTCATAGCTAGGCAAGTGGTGGTGTCAGTAAACATGCTGCCCCTATGCATCATTGCAGACGTCCTACATGACACTATCTTTCCTATAAATAATTATGTGGGTTGTCCCCTCTCATTGTAAAAGCCTCTCACTTATATGTGGGTTGCTTCTTTCTGTATGAGAACTGCTCCTAGACTGTGTCCTAGAATCTTAATCTCACTAGTTTCAGTAATCTTCTAAACTTATACCAGCCATCAAAAATAATAATAAAATGAATTCTATCCTACATCAGTTATAAATAAATAAAAAGAATTTAGAGATAATTTAACATAACCTAATAATACAATAAAAAGAGTTTAGAGATAATCTAGCATAACCAAATAATACAATGAATAATCACATTTAAACTTAAATTAATAATTTATAATAACTCAATAATATTATTTACTCGAACAGTAACAATTAGCTTTTGTTTGTTGATGATGTTGGATTATAAATAATTCAATTATTTGTAATTGATTATTTTTCAACAAAAAATAAATCAATTAGCTGTTTATTGAAGATGCTGGATTATAAATAAATAAAAATAATTTCAGATGTATTTGGAATCATTTTAAAAATGTGTTTTTAAAAATAAAAAACATGTTTTAAAGATAATGTTTTTGAAAATATAATGTGTTTGGTAGGATTTCTTAAAAGTTATTTTCAAATGTGTTTTTGAAAACTATTTTTAAAAATACAAAACATATTTTAAAAATGATGTTTTTGAAAATGTAATATGTTTGATATAATTTCTTAAGAGTTATTTTTAAAAACAGAAAATGATATAAAATGTGTTTAATATTGTTTTTGAAAATAAGTAAAATAGTTGTTTAGAGGGAAAAATAATGATTTGTTTTGAAAACATACTTTAAAAGTGATGAAAAACATAAAAATGTTGTTTTTCTACTTTTTATTATTATTTTTTAAAAGTGTTTTCCATTTTCTAAAACACATTTTCAAAAACAACTTACCAAACAATTTTCTCTCATTTTTTATTTATGAAAATAAAAAATCGTTTTCAAAAATATATCCAAACACCACCATATTTTCATTTTTGAAAACATGTTTTTCATTTTTAAAATATGTTTTTGACATGTTTTTTAAAACAGACTACCAAACATATTTTCATCTATTTTTGTTTTCAAAAATAAAAAACCATTTTTAACATGGAATCAAACACTACCTTAGAGATTGTGGAGATAGATAAAAGATTCTTTTAGGGATAAATCTAATTTTCCCCTGTAATTTGATATAATAGTTAAAAAAACCTCCACTTAAAAAAATCACTAAGGACCTCCTATAGTTTATAAAATAGACAAAAAAAAAACTTCTACTATTTATAAAATAGCTAAAAAAAACCTCTTACCATCAACTTGGATATTAAAAGTCAATGTTTGACTATTAACTAGGAAGAGCAAAATCGTCGATCTATTGTAAAATAAGTTGAAAAAAATTTGAAAAAACAGAGGAGTGACACTTGTAAAATTATATTTTAAAATAATTAATAATTAAAATAATTAAAAAAGTATTTCAAAAAAATTATTCAAAAAAATTATTAAAAAAGTATTTTTTTTAAAAAATTATATCCATCGTCCATCAGCATGATGGATGGTGGCATAAATAAAAAAAAAAAAAAAAAAAAAACCTCTTACAAAAATATTTCTCTCTCTTTTTCTCTCTCTCTCGCTTTCTCTTCTTTCTTCTTCTTTTTCTTCTTTAGCTTCTCTTTGCCAATCTCTTTATCTTCTCTTTTTTCTTTTCTCTCCACCATCAAGATCAACCACCTTACCATCGCTTTCTCCATCTCTTCCGCCACCCTCATCACCACCCTTACTCCCATCTCTTTTACCTATCGTAAGATTGGTGCCACTTTCAGTTTATCAAATGAGTCTACCTTCACTATTAGTTAGATCGTCAACCAATACCTTTATCTCGATGACGATATCATCCTCATGCATGTCTCCACCACCTCCATCCTCTTCAACGCCGATTGGGGCTCGTCGATGGTCTCCAATGGTGTTCAGGTCTCTAATGGTCTCCAATAGTTTTGGTGCTTAAGATGCAAGGAAGAGAATATGAGGGTTGGGATCCCATCGTTGTCGATCTCTAGCACTTGGAAGGGTGGGAAGGGTTGGAATGTAGAAGAAGAAGCAGATGGGCAGCAAGGGAGGGTGAGGTTTGTGTTAACAGTGTTAGGAATTGGAAGAAGAAGAGTTTGTTTGTTTGTCTGTTTTTTTTTTTTTCCTCATTTTTGAGTTAGATTCTTGTATTATTGAGTTTTTGATTTGGTGATGGTTTCTTGGTTTGATTTTTGTATGAATGAGTTTTTTATGATGATTTCTAAGATTTGATTTGTTTTAGTGATGGTTTGAAGATAATGATCTGGGTTGTTGAACCCATATCTTTATTTTAAAAATGATTTGAGTAGATTAAAAGAAATTGTTAATAATTTATTTATTATTTTATTTTATCATATTTTAACAATTTTAATATTATTAGGGATAATTTTATGACTGAATGGTAATTTAGTCTTTTCGCATATGTACTGTTACTGTCAGAATCCACTTTCTAATAAAAAAGTTAACAAAGAATAAAATGAAAATTTTTTTAAACTATAGGGGATAATTGGCGATTGTATCAAACAGTAAGGGCATATTAGAATTATCACGTTTTGTTGTTTGAGATGGATAGACAAACGATTCTATTTCTCTTTATTTGTGCTTAAATATCACGTCAGTTGATGATTTGATTCGGCGAAGGATTAGAAAATTTGGAAGCAGTGAACGATGTCGGAGAAGATGAAAGTGGCGGTGGTCGGTGGCGGAATGAGTGGAGTGGTGGCAGCTCATGTACTTGCAAAAGCAGGTGTTGAGGTTGTAGTGTATGAGAAGAAGAACTACCTGGGTAGCCAAGCGAAGATTGTTACCTTTGATGGTGTCGATATAGACCTTGGATGCATGCTCTTTAACGAAGTAATTCCCGTTTCTACTTTTTATTTCAATTATTAATTTATTCTGTGTCCTATAAAATTGTCCTTCTGTGTTACAGACTAAGGATGTTCGTTTTTTATTTTCGAGGACAACTGAGAATGTTCTTGTTATTTCAAAATATAAAATAAACCATCAACTCTTATGAGAAAAATGTTAGGACAGATATTAAAGATTGGAAAGTTGAATAATTAAGATACGCTGATCAATTGCTCATCTTTTAGAAGATATATGAGTTATGAATTAATGTAAAATATATACATATATTATTTATTAAAATGTTTTTGTTTTAACAATGTTGACGGGATGTTTTCATACCTCCTATTATTTAGGGTAAATTGCACTAACTTCCTCTAACCTTAATGTTATATAAAATTACACTCCACCTTGAAACATTGATTTAATTGCATGGATACTTCATTAAAGTGTTGACTAACAGTTTACTATAGTTTTTTGTTTTTTAGTAAAACAGTGTCGATAGTTAGGCTTAACCATCTAAAGTACAATTGTATTTGTACCCTCGGTTAGATTTTGACATATTTTTTTATCTAATTGGTGTCAAACATAAAAAAAAAAAATAAAAAAGGTGATAATGGTTTAAATTCTACCATTAATCCAATTGATATTAGATCAAAAAAAAAAAAAAATGATAAGGGTGGAAGTTCTATATTTATCTACAAAATCATAAGTGTGGAAAGATCAATGTGAGACTTAAAAAAAAAAAAATTAAAGGAGTTTGGGTTCTATTTTTTATCTTTAAAATTATTATCGACCCTGTCATGCAATACATTCTAAAGCATACTAACGCCTATTGATCTTGCTAAATTCCTTATCTTTAATCTAACTAGTGTCGTACTTACCCAAAAAAAAAAAATTATTGCATTAGTAAAACAAGTTATAAATATCAAAGTGTGATGGGGAGTATAATTACAATCCATCAATTTGATGAAACAGACTAATTAATGGATGGCAACAACGGGCACCTTCATATCTAATCACAATTAAAAAGAAGCTGTTTGACGATTTTGTATAGAATGATGAAAAAATTAATTTAAAAAAAAAAAAAAAGTGGGGGACTTCCATTGTTCATCTTTAAGGTAGATGGCTTTAAAAAAAAAAAAAAAAAAGAAAATGGTTACAAAAAAATTTGTGATCTCAACTATTAATCATACAATTGGACCGTAGAGATAGGGAAAAAAAACCTTAATCTCGAAAGCAAAAGAAAAGAAAATTGAAAAAGAAAAATGGAGATCCAATCCACCCTATCTTTATCATAGAGATGGAGATAGAGATTACATCTTCATTGACAATGCAGAGAGAGAGAGAGATCAATTTCCATCTCATAGAAAGTTTCATGGAGATGGAAATTAGTTGAGATCTAGATTGGATCTAAGATAGATGGTAGAGATTTAAACTTAATTTTCTTTTTTTTTTAAAAAAAAAAAAATTATTTTTAACTTTTATAATTCTTTTGATCTCTATTATCTGTCAAAAGATGAACAGTAGATATTTATTCATTTTTTATTATTTCTTTGAACATATTTTTCTAAAAGATACACATAAAAAGACGAAAATATGAAATTGCCCTTTCTACGGTTAAAATTGACCAAAACATTGACTAATGGAGAGGGTAAAGTGTAATTAAAGGTTAAAATTCTATTTGATTGTGAAAACATAAAGCTTATGTGGGTATTGTGCAATTTCTTCTTCTAATAATAATTTTTAAAAAAAAAAAAATTGAAATTTCCATGGAAATTAGGAATGCCTACACTTTACGGCATATTGATGATTATAAGCTCACTTTGCTTTCTCAAGGTTATAAACAATTCTTATTTTTCTTTTAGTAAATTTATTCACTAAAATACATTAAAAAAAAAAAACTCATTTTGTTACAATCTGACCATTAAATTTGACAACCTCATGACAATAAAGCTAAGTTAATCATACTAAACTAAGCTAAGTTAATTCGATGGGACAGATGACGTGTCCGAATATGATGGAGATGTCTGAGAGTTTAGGGGTTGAAATGGAGATAGTAGAGATGTCATTGTCAGTGAGCTTAGACAAAGGCCAAGGCTATGAATGGGGTACCAGAAATGGGTTGACTAGTTTGTTTGCACAGAAGAAGAATGTGTTTAATCCGTACTTTTGGCAAATGCTTCGAGAAATAACTAAGTTTAAGAAGGATGCCATCAGGTACTCAATTGTAATAGCAATTTGTTACTATAATACGACTCGTGTTTCTTGAAATGGCTATTCACCTTTTACTCATTTATGTATTTTTTCAAACAATGCAGTTATTTTGAAATACTCGAAAACAACCCAGACATCAATTATGATGAAACCTTGGAGCAATTTATGAAGTCAAATAATTACTCTGAATTATTTCAGAAGGCTTATCTTGTAAGATCGTTGAAACATTATATTATTATGTTATATTTTGATTTTTTATCGTCCATTATGGTTATTATTGTATTTGTTGCTCATTAGCATTAACATTTTATAATTTGTAGATTCCAGTATGTTGTATAATATGGTCTTGCCCCGCAGAGCGAGTTATGAGCTTTCCTATTCTCTATGTTTTTTCAGTTTATTGCAATCATCGTCTATTTCAGGTACATATTATATTAATTAGGTTATAATTATGTAAGTATTTCAGTAGCACCCAAGAGAGCCTAGACATTTACGTATACTACCATCATAGTGATCTATTAAATGTTGCATATTGTCTACTATTGGAGGCTTTTTTTTTAAAAAATGTATTATAATTATCGACACAACTATAATAAATATTATGATACAATCCAGAATACAACATTTTTACATATGTCTATTCTAAGGGAAAACCTGTCCTACTTTAAGAGACTTAAACGTGAGTTGCTCACGCACACAGAGGAGTGGCCATATCTGTATTTTTGCAGATGGTACTCAAATCCCGTACACTTGTTGTTAGGCGCAGGTGTGTTGTGTCACCCAGACACAACAACTCGGAGTTACTATTGGAGTTATTTCCTCAATGTATCTTAGATATTTCCTGACTGGCTATGTTCTTTGTGCAGCTCCTTGATGGCCCGCAACGGCTTACTACTAGATGGCGTTCAGATAACTATTACAAGAGGGTATTTTTTATTCCTTCATATATTTGTTCAAGGACTACAAATTATTTACCTTTCTAAAACAGCTTTTTTAAGAATGTTCGTGCAAAAAGTTATATAAATGCTAGCTAAATGTGAATGTTCTTTGCAATTTTATCCTTTTTAATCCAAAATAAAAAATAGAAAAAATTTCAGGTCAAGGAACAACTTGAGAACTGGGGCTGTCAAATAAGAACTAGTTGTGAGGTGTATTCTGTTTCGCCAGTTGATGAAGGTTAGTAGTTAAATTAAGATTTTTCAAAGTTTCAAGTAGAATAGATCTTACTAGTAAAACGAAATTGACGGACTTTGAAGTAGAAACCCTCAAACCCAAAAGCCTAATACACCAAATAATTACTCACATACAAGGAATATGTTATCTTTGTTCCAAAAACAAGGTAACTCAAAGTGGCTCTCTCATTTTGTTTCTCACGGGTCGGTTGCATTCTAATATGCACGGCTCGTTTTCGAGGTATGGAAATAGTCTCGAAGTTAACAAGTTGGTTTGTCCCATTCTAGGCATAGCTCAACTTATTAATTAATAAGCAATATGACATATGTCATAACCCATAGGGAAACAATTCGTGTTGATTTCCATAGCCAGCATTTCAACTACAATGATAGTGTAGCATTAAATGCATGCTATTGGTATGTCAAAGTAAGACATGAAGCTAATGAATTTGTCTCACAAATTCGACATCCTATTTGCTAGCCATGCAAAACTAATTGTGTAGCCTTTCGTTGTACTTACTCAAGCCATAAATTAATAATCCGATTCCTTTGAAACTATGAAAATCAGATATCTTATATTCTTATGAAATATGGCAGAAATTTTTAGAAAGGAGCAGGCTAGTTAAACTAGTATTCTCCTGTCATCTAAGTAGTACTTTTCATGCAAACTTTAAAAGAGTAATAATAATAATGATTAATGAGGAAGAATATATTTTTTCAGGTTGTGCAGTAATATGTGAAGATGGTTCAAAAGAATTTTACAATGGATGCATAATGGCCATTCATGCCCCGGATGCTTTAAACATGCTGGGCAGCCAAGCAACATTGGATGAATTAAGGATACTGGGTGCTTTCCAGTATGTCTACAGGTACTGCTGATGCAGGGTAGTTGTCATGAAGCAAGGCAAACTTACTGTAAAAATTATCTAGTGATGATGGGTTAGATATAGTTGTAGGGATTTTTTAAAAGTAAACAAACTTCAAATTGAAATTTACAAACCAGCTTCTGAAAATTTGATTGAAAATCAAATCCCACCAAATATTGGAATCTACAAAAAGTAATATCATTAGCTTTTTTAATTAAGGACAATAGATGGTTAGTATGATCGGTGATGTTTTTACACGCTCATTTATAGTCCCAGAAAATATAAAATAATGCAACTGAAATCATTACATTTGAAAAAATATCAAACTACATTTAAAATAAAATCAAACTCATAAATTTAGCAGGGGTGCAAATATTGCCATCCAAAATTATGATTTGCACAACCAAATTTATTATAAAAGTTTATTACAAAAATTACCTAAAATAGCTTCAAAAAAATAAATTAATTAAAATGCTTTCCATATCTATTAATCTTTCTTAATATGTTTAAACCTTAATTTAAGATTTTTTAAATAATTGATAAATTGGTTCCAAAAGCATTAATTATTATCGTGGAGAACAAAAAAATAATTTAGTAAATTGATAAATATTTCAGTTCTAAAAAATATTTAATTTTTTTCTTTAAAGTTTAATTTAGGATTGATGTTGCATTTATATTAACTAATCAATTTTGCTTAATGGATACACTACTATAACAAGTCTTGTGAATTAGAATAATGGTGATATTGAGATTCAAAACTTGCAAATTGATCTTGATATATATATTAGTTAAAATTAAGGTTTTCTTTTAAACAAAGAAAAAGTATGAGAATATTTTTTTTTTTTTTTGGGAAGTACAAAGGCTTGTTTAAACTTAAATTTGGGTGTACTAATGGTTTAATTAGATGCTTTTGGTAAATAAATGAATTTATTTTCATAATGTTAGCTTTAGTATTAGATTGAGTGCTTCTAATAAAGTTGATTTTAAAATTTTTAATGATGGGTGTACTTACAATTTGGATCTATAAATTATATTTTTGGGTGCTAATATATATTTGCACTGATTTAGTTGTTAGTTTTTGAAACTGGTATGAAATTTACAGGGCAAGGGTATGGGAGTAATAACAAGTGTAGCTTTCCTGCATCAACTGCCTTCTATAATTACATCATCAAGGGATATTTATAAAAAAAATCAAAATAATAAGAAAATATCCCCACTTTTTAAAATATTAGGTAAACATCATTAAAATCCGTACAAACCGTTAGACATTCCATCCACAATTGTTAAAAGTCCAAAATGCCCTCAATTTTGATAAGTTGATGAGAAAAATATTATACCCCCCTGAAAAGCAAAATAATTGGAAAATATTCCCCCAAACTGAGGGTATTTTGGACTTTTAACAATTGTGGATGGAAATCTCTAACGGTTTGTACGGATTTTAATGGTAGGGGTAATTTACCTAATATTTTAAAAGTGAGGGGTAGTTTACCTAATATTTTAAAAATGCCTATTATTTTATTTTCATTTTTACAAATATCCCTTACATCAATTATTTAGTGCTCCTGTCCTATATATAATAACAATCTATCTATCTTAAAAAAATAAATAAATAAATAACAATCTAGCTGTACCTCATAAAGAACTAGTTACGCGTACGTTAATCTACAGAAGAATTATTTATAAACATACAGCAGAAATAGATTTTAGAAAGCTACCTACCAACAAGAATTCTATTATATCTAAATGTGCAATATTCATTTAACTTTCTTATATTGGCATGCAGTGATATTTTTCTTCACCGTGATAAGAATTTTATGCCCCGAAATCAAGCAGCATGGAGTGCATGCAACTTTATGCAAATCACAGAGAGTAAAACTGTATGCTTGACATACTGGCTCAATGTACTTCAGGTTAGTAATACATGCTTTTGCTAAAATGAAATTTCTACAAATTTTATTGTCTTCTGATCACTAGATTTGTATTTAAGTTTACATCTAAGTTAACCAAGCAATAAACTTGTCGACTTTTTTTTCCCCCTTTAAATCTCTGGTTTCATACTATATATAAACAAACCAAAAAAAAAAAAATGAAAGACATTGAATATGCAAAACGAAATCGGTAAACAATATAAAACCCATTGCCAACTGATATAGAGACCCAAAGCCAGTGGCTCCATTGTATTTGTTTCATATGAGATAGGATTCCACAGCCTAGAGATGATAATATGTTTAGGATTGCTTCTACTTCTTAAATAATTATAACTTAACATATGAAATAACCCACTTAAGACACAAGCAGCTAAGTGTTTGGTAAATTTTAGGTGTTTTTAAGTGATTATGCGAAATTACAAATATGGACATAGCTATTAAATGTAAATACCTTCTTTCCAAATTATCATTTTTTTTTAAATCTTTTAGTTTTTATTTTATCAAAGAAATAAAATTAAAAAAACTAAAAAAAAAAAAAAAAAAAAACAGAGTCAGCGATGGAGGCTTCCTCCATCATTGGAGTCTTCCTCCAACCTCCTTCGATCACCTCCTCCATATGGAGTATCGAGTTCGGCTCTCTTAACAAATAGAGGAGTTGATTGGCTCCCCCAATGCCAAAGGAGGTTAGTTCCTCCTCCGATGACTTTGCCATTGGAACCGACATTGTCGGAGGAGAAACTGATCTCCTAGAGCGTTAGATGAGTCGATCCGCTCCCTCCATTTGTTAAGGAGTTTCGGCTCCTCCAATGTCCAATAGAAGAGATGATCCACTGTCAAGAGTAGGTATCAGCCTCCTTTGGTGATTGGGATAGTCGTAGGAGGAGTTGATCAACTCCTCCAATTTTTGGAGGAGGCTCCTCCATCGCATGGAGGAGGCAAGATAGGAGGCGATCTTGCCTCCTCCATTGTCGGTGACTTCAATAGTTACTAAAGGAAGCTTCAGTGATGGAGCAGGCCTCCATCCCCAGCATAGTGGTGGCCACCATGGCAACCACTATTGTTACTTTTTTAATTTTTATTTTTATTTTAATAAATTTATTTTAATAAAAAATTAATAATTTATTTTAAAATAGAGTTTTTCAATTTTTAAAATTATTATTAAAATAAGGTCATTATTGAATTTTCATTAAAATAGGCTTGCATATTTTTTTTCATTTTAATAGACTTTATTTGAAAATATAGATTTCTTTCATTTTCATAAACTTTTTTTTTTTTTTTTTAATTCTGAAATCTTCATTACCAACAATCCTAAATTTGAGAATATAAACACACAACCTTAAAGGCCAACCAATTTGGGGTTACCAACTTAAACACAATCGAACTAGAAAACAACTCTCTATAGAGAGACAAACTAGGAAAACCAGAAGAACACCAAACAAGATCCAATCAAGGGAGTACCAGGCGACTTAAATTCAGTCATCCACCAACTAACTAAAGAACAAGAAAAAACAAAGAACAAAAACAAATAGAAAATCAGAAGCCCCAAGATAGACTATATAATACACCTTTCATAACTCAAAAGATAGCCACTAAAGGATAGCTTCTGGACACTAGGATAAGGTGCCACTAACAAGAAGCTCTTTCTACAATAAACCGGTCTTTGTCCAAAACTTGATGTAGTCGTAAAGAGCCATGAAACCCAAATTGAAACACCAGATCCAATAATAGAAACTCCAAAAATCAACTCCTTTATTGGCCATGAGGAGGCTAAAGGCTTCTGATTTTCTTCCAACACTTACAGAAAGCAAATCTCACCAAAGCATATTGAGTTTTTAGAGTTGGATCCAATCTAAAAACCCCCCAAAACCATCAAGATTCGTAGGTGAAAAATCAAAAAGAAAGAAACGACGATGATCAAGAGGAGAAAAGAACAACAAAACGTCGAAGCTGGCCCAAATCTAGCCAAGAAATTCCTTCCACAGAGCTTTCTCTCACTAATAGGATAGAGGATTTTCTCTCTCTAATGGGAGAGTCTTCGAGAAGATTTATTAATCTTTATTTTAATAACTATGAACGAATACTTCTCTTCTATTGTGAATTGAAGTACGTTACATTTCACTCAAAATCCTTAGGAAATATAGAAAGCTCTCATGGAGTTCTCTTTTGAATTCCAAGGAATCGTAACCCTTTTCAACCTTTTGGAGCTATATTTCCACCACTCATATGAAGGGTTATGAGCTACTAAGGACTAATTAACTCTTTGTTAAGAAAACCATATCCTATTTCAGAAGATCTAAGAAAGCCAGATATGTCCTCCAAGTCATTTGAGAATTTTGAGGTCATCACCTAAGCCAAGGTCGGAAGTCCCAAGAAGGCCCTTAGAGATTGTTATAGTCAAAATGTCCCTAACATTGTAAGGATCGTCTCCTATCATCACCTAAGAGAACTAAGTACCGTTTTCTACTTATTGGGGCAAAGGCAAAATTCTTGCGTCGACACCTTACAATCCAAAGGCCTAGTTTATGGGGTCATAGCATCCAATACTAATATTCCCTTCTCTTGTTTTTATATTTTCAATGTGAGATTCATTCCCTTTTTTGTTTCACCAGTTTCCTTTTGTTGTTTTACCAATGGAATTCTCCAATCTTCCCCTCACATGTGAGCCCGAGGTAGCTTTTGACTGGCCACCTATTTTCAATTTGTTAAAGTAGCCATTTTTGGCGAAGCTCAGTCTAGGTTTGATTATGACATTTTGTCAACATCTTTAATTCATGTTGCAGTTCTCATACAACTTGATAATTCTTATGTGTTTTTGAGAATTAAGTGAAACATGTCTTAAGTTAACACTACAATATATATACTGCTTCTAACAAACACACAAAAAATAATAATAATTACGAATTAAAATCTAATTGTGGAAAATAAGGTGGTGTTTGTTTTTGTCTAAAAACCATTTTTTGTTCTTTTTGAATCAAAAACTAAGCAAATTTAAATTGTACTCAAATATGAATTGAATCTGAAATCTGAAGTCTGAGCTAGATTTAATATGATTATGTTTTTCCCTAGATCTAGCATTATTCATTGTGTAGCGTTTAAATGCCTTATTCATTAATTTATGTTGTTCAAATGCTTGCATGACCTTGCAGGATATTGGTGAAAAGAGTTCACCTTTCCTTGTAACGCTCAATCCAGAACATACACCAGAACAGACGTTACTCAAGTGGTCTACTGGCCATCCTGCCCCATCTGTTGCTGCATCAAAAGCTTCACGTGAGCTTGATCTTATTCAGGGGAAAAGAGGAATTTGGTTTTGTGGAGCTTATCAAGGTGAGCATTTTTGGCTTATATATCGAAGAAAAGACACCATATATTCAACAGCATTAATTGAATTAAGAACATTTTCTTGCAACACGTGTACTAGTCATAAGAATTTGTCTTACTTTTATTTCAGGTTATGGCTTCCATGAGGATCAACTAAAGGTTGCAATTAGTGTCCCTTATTTTGACACTTACTGTGAATGTTGCTCAAATTAAACATTTGCTTCATTTTTAATTATTGTTCATTTAATTTTGTTGTAGTCTTTATTCTTTTTAATCTGATGAAAGGCTTATAAGTTACAAGTGAGGTATGCTTTTTTGCAGTGGGGCTTGATTGCTGCACATAGTTTGCTGGGAAAAAGTTGTGCTATTTTGAGCAACCCAAGACACATGGCACCTTCCGTGATGGAAACGGGGGCACGGCTTTTTGTTACTAGATTTCTTAGACGACATATCATTGCTGGCCGTTTGATGTGAGTTCATTTATATAATCACATCATTTGCTTGTTTTAACTTCCTCATTACACACTCAAACTGAGAAACTCATGCATTCTTCTAGGCTCCTTTGACAACATAGGCATTTGTGTTTTAAATTTGGACTTAATTATTCTTTGTGAGCTCCTTCGGAATCCTCTCTGTAAAACAACATTTAATATTTTACACTTCAAATTAAGAATTTAAAATTAATTTATCTACAATATAGAAGGAATTCATTACTACAATTGTTACTTTGTTACAGTTGTTACCATAATTACTCTATATGGCAAACAATTATTATTATTATAATTATTTTGACTTGGGATTGGGATTTGAATTTGAACTTCAACTTTGTTGAAAATTATGGTTAACAACTAGGCTATGTCTACAACCATATGTGTCACAAGCAATTATGGTTTCTCTCAAGCATCAATCCACATTTTTCTTGTATCTCTTGTTCTTGTTCAACTTGAACAAAATGGCTTAACATTATAAGAAGTTGCTCAACTTATCATATATATGTTGCTGTTAAAAGGAACAAAACTTAAAACTGATTCATCATTTCAGATCTAATTGTATTCACTTCTTAAACTTGAATTCAACATCTGTAGACGCATCCTTCCTCATCATATTTGTATGTTTTGGTGTTACAGATCATTGAAATTCCTTGATACATAATTCTTCATACTCTTAGCGTAGATATGCATACCTTCATTTTGAAACTTTTGCATCATTGCTATCTTTGTTAATAAACATACCGCTTTGAACCAAACCAATTTTAGTGATTAGTTTCAAAACAAGACTAATTTTTATTCTTCATTACTGAATCTCATCTGCATGCACACAAATTCTGGTTGCACTATTTTTGTTAATTTTACTACTACAACTGAATTTCTAGTATTATCGAATTATATATACTTTCACTTATCGATGTTACAGATTGATGGAAGATGGAGGCGCAGTTTTTAAATTTGAGGGAACGAGGAAAAATTGTTGTCTAGAAACTATATTGAGAATTCATAATCCTGAATTTTATTGGAAGGTATGCATTTAATTAATGTTTGATATCCTTGAAAGGGACTACATGCCATATGATGTTGAAATAAATCAATAGTAAAAAATTTGAAGTTTAAACTGCAAAGGAATATGGTGGAATCATATGTTAAATTTTATAGATCATGATATTTGTACTTGCAAAATTCTATTTATCACTAATAATCTCGTAATTATCTTCAGGTTATGACTGAAGCAGATTTAGGCTTTGCAGATTCATATATCAATGGAGATTTTTCTTTTGTGGATAAAGATAAGGGTCTCCTAAATCTTTTTCTGGTAATTAGAAAACTTAGTTTTGTCTACACTCCAATTGTTTTATTCATTTGGACTATGAGAATATTTTTCTTACAAACTTATTTTTAGATTTTCATCGCCAATAGCCATTTGGACCCTTTACGTGCAAAATTGAACCAGAAAAGGTATATATATCGTGACTAGTGGATTGCTAGAATGAGAAACTACTAATTACGATTTCCTTGATCTTATTAAATAAAATACTTCCCTTTGTTTACTTTAGGGGTTGGTGGTCACCGATGTTCTTCACTGCTGGTATTGCATCTGCAAAATATTTCTTTCGTCATATTTTAAACCGAAATACTCTTACACAAGCTCGTACGAATATCTCTCGCCACTATGATCTGGTAATTACTTTCACTATTGATATACTAAGGCAAGTCTAGAAAGATATCACAGCGCCGAAGCTAGTAGATGCTACTGTCAATATGTAATGTATTCTGTAGACACATGTAGCTAAGTGTATCTATGTATTGGGCTAAAGCATAGTTAGAAAAGATATTTTAGGTATGTTTTGATCCTACAAAAATTGTATTAAATTGTGTAGAATAATTAGCTATATAGTGAGGGAAGGAAATAAGAAACCTGAGAAACACTCAGATATAAAATTATAGTTGATAAAATGCCTCTTAGTTTAGTGCTAAACTCAAATATTAAACTTGGTAGATAAGAATTCAAAATAGGATTTGTAGCAATTTAATGTGTTACTTCACCTACAAGATCAATGGACTTGTCATACGACTGAATCCAAGCACACACAGCTTTAAATGCATAAGAAGCACATATATCAAATTGAATTTAATAATGTAAGGGGAATCTTGCAGAAAGACTCAATTACTATATTAATTTACTGTCAACTGAATTTTAAATTTTAAATTTATAGTTAGAGTCTAGATAATAGTACTATTTGAACACTCTAAAATGTCAAATAAAATTATGTGGTTATTGCAAACCCATCCTCCAAATAATATTTCTTGCCACTTTGGAAAAAAGCCTATTATTAAATGATAATTTGGTATGTAATAATGCAATGCCATTTATAAATGAAATAATCCAAGTCACCAATTAGCTATTGTATGTTATGAGCTTCATAAAAGTGTCATTCATCTATAAACCACCAAAATGCATCTACATAATTGAAAGATTCCAAGGCTATATTCTGGTCTAAGACCTCACCCATGCACGATGTGATGTGAAAGTTAACCAATGTACACATAAATTACCAGCATTCCAAATGAGTTCAACAATTTGCTTCAATTTTGTGGAGAAATGTGAAGATTTTTTTTTTTTTTTTTCTGTTTGTCAATTTTTTTACTTCGCATCACATAGCTCATTCAGTATTACTCTCCGACAGTTATAGTTTGGTGACCTGAGCCTCGTCGAGGCTACAAATTCGTTTTATAGAGGTTATAAGTTCTCTGTTTCATCTAACCTTTCTAGTTTGTGTTTCTAGAGCAATGATCTTTTTGCTCTCTTCTTGGACGAATCAATGACATACTCATGTGCAGTGTTTAAGGTTAGAATCCCCATTTTTTTTTTAACTAGTTTGCTTCAAAAAGAAGAATGATTCTTCTTTGGTGGCACACCATACTTAAGCATAACATGTATTTTATAATTTCTTGGAGAACTGATATAGCAAAAGTGTCATTTTTGCATCAAATTGCTTCACAGAGTGAAGATGAAGATTTGAAAGTTGCACAAATGAGAAAACTCTCCCTTCTGATTGAGAAAGTAAGTTTGTTCAAATCAATTATGTTTTCAATAAGTTCATTTTAGCTATTGATTCATGCCATTTAATTTTAACTCATGAAGGCAAGAATTAGTAAGGAACATGAAGTTCTTGATATCGGTTGTGGGTGGGGATCCTTAGCTATTGAAGTCGTCAAACGAACTGGATGCAAATACACTGGCATTACTCTGTCCGTGGAGCAAATTAAATATGCAGATATCAAAGTCAAGGAAGCTGGCCTTCAGGTAACTATTTTTTACACTGGCATCATAATGAACAGTCAGTCTCCCATTTACATGCCAGAAGTGTATGAAGTCTATTCCTCTCTTACCAGGACCAAGTAACATTAATTCTCTGTGACTACCGCCAACTACCTAAAACCAACAAATACGACAGAATTATTTCTGTGTAAGTTATTCTAACCATCAAGTATATTATATATGAACACAACACTCATAACATAATAACATCATTTCCAATGGCCTTTTACTAGCGGGATGATAGAATCTGTTGGCCATGAATACTTCGAGGAGTTCTTTGGTTGTTGTGAATCACTACTGGCAGAAGATGGCCTTTTTGTTCTACAGGTAATTAACAAATTGGTTGCAACTCTATGATTTCAAATTTAGTGCTTGATCGCTTACATTTTCAGTACATTTTGTGAAGGTCACTTGAATTTTTGTTTAATACAAGTTGCTAATATTTAAGGGTGTTTGATTTTTTTCAGTATATATCAGTACCGGATCAGCACTATAATGAACATAGGCTGAGTGCAGGTTTTATAAAGGAATACATTTTTCCTGGTGGATGCTTGCCTTCATTGAATAGGATAACAACAGCTATGACTTCTGCCTCCAGACTCTGGTATTATAGTTAGCTATCTATTTATTGTTTGGTCTTATGATTCTTTCAAAAAAATAGTAACTGAAGTTTTGCTAGTGCAGTGTGGAGCATGTGGAAAATATTGGAATCCATTACCACCAAACACTGAGGTGTTGGAGAAAAAATTTCTTGGAGAGACAGAGGTACTAAATATATATAAAAGTTGTATTGTGTATAACAAAACAAACTTGTCGTGTGTTGTTCTCTTTCCTCTTTTTTAAATTTTTTAAAATGCTAGAATATAACAAAATTATGTCTTGATCTTAAAATGAGTTTTTTCAGTGAAGTTTTTGCTTTGGGATTTGACAAAAAGTTCATTCGAACATGGGAATATTATTTTGATTATTGTGCTGCTTGATTTAAGTCTCGTACACTGGGAGATTATCAGGTAAGTTGTAGCTTTCTAGCCCTAGTCTTGGTGTGTGAAATTGCAATGTTCAATTTATAATTGGAACTGCAACTCAAGAACACAAATTGCCTTATTATGCAGATGGTATTTTCACGTCCTGGCAATGTTGCTGCATTCACTAATCCATACAAAGGCTTTCCTTCAACTGATTCTGTTTTGTAAAGAGAGCGGAGAGCATATCTACTCTCCCTATGTTGCCGCAATGGGTGATCAGTTGATGATGTATAAATGTGATTAACCAATAAAAGGCCAACAATTTAAAAGGAATCTGAAGTAGATATATGATCATTGATGAAGTCTTCAGATTTTCTTACCAATAAGTCATGTACTATTATAATTATTATTGTTTTTTTCAATGGGATCCAGTCAAAGAAGGCATGAACTTTTCAATAGGGATGGGCAAAAAAGCATGGAACCAACCCGAAGACCCAACCTATGGGTGTTCGAGTCGGTTTCCATGTTCAATTATAAGGTGTTTGGACCCTCCATTGAGAAAACACTATATTTCACAGATCGGGTCGATTCCAATGGTCAAAACCGACCCGACCCGACCCGTGAATAGGGTACATGCATAATTTTGCATGCCCCTATATAAAGCCACACCCAACCCTAGATCGGCCAAATCCATTCTTCCCCTTCTCTACCTACCATCGCATCCCCCTTTTTCTCTTCTTTCTTTCATCTCTCATCTCTTACCGCTTGTCGCCGCCATGAAGCTTTCCTCGCCGTGGCCGTGGCCGTAAAGCTCTTCTCCTTGTCGGCATTGTCAATGTGAAGATCCTTTCATCTCTCATCTCTAGTCGTCTGTTTTCATCGTGAAGCTCTTCTCCCCGTGACTATGGCCGTGAATCTCTTCTCCTCGTCAGTGTCATCACCATGAAGCTCTTCTCATCTCTCATCTCTCGCTGTGTATCGTCGTTGTGAAGCTCTCCTCATCGTGGCTGTGGCCATGAATCTCTTCTCCTCATCAGCATCGTCACCATGAAGCTCTTTTCCCCGTCACCTCTTCTCACAATTACCATGAAGCTCTTCTCCTCACCATCGCCATGAAGCTCTTATCCTCACCATCGCCGCCACCCACCTAAAACTGTCCTCTTCTTTCGCCTTGGTTTCTTATTTCAGTTTCAATGTTTCACGACACTTTTACTCATCAATCTCTTTTGTTTTGTGTAATGTATGGATGTGGGCATTGGATATTGTTGAATACCTAAAGGTGTAATGTGTGGATGTGGACATTGATAGTGTTAAGGATTTAGGGGCATGTTGAAATTTCTTTTTTTCCTTTGGCAGTAGGCAAGTTAATCTTTGCATCCACCTAATTTTTTGTGTAATGTGTAGATGTAGAGATTGAATTAGAGGTGTAATGTGTGTTGTGGCAATGGACAGAACTTAAAAGCATGTTGAATTTTTTTTTTCCCCTTTACATTGAAGGCAATAAACAGGATTTAAGGGCATTATGTAATGTGTGGATGTGAAGATTGAATTAGAGGTGTAATGTGTGTTGTGATAGTATGCAGGACTTAAAAGCATGTTGAAATTTTTTTTTTCCCCTTTACATTGAAGACAGTAGGTAGAATTTAAGGGCATGTTGCACCCATCCAATTTTTTCTTAGCATGTTGCACCTACCTAATATTTTTTCTTCACCTATCTAATTTTTCAAGACAAAGTAGGCCTAAAGAGTCCAAAAATACTTAAATATAAGGCCCAATTTAATGGGCTAAAAAACACTTAAAAAGATAACAAAAATTTTGGCCCAAAAAATGAAGTCCAAAATTAGTCACAAACATAGAACTCAACCCGAACTGAACCGAATATTGGGAGTTTGGATCGGGTTGGTTTCTCCCCTTTATTGGACCATGTTTGGATCCGACCACTTACCATGTTCGGGTCTATTCCAATGGGAGTTAACCTGAACATGGTCACCCCTGCTTTTCAATTTATTTGTAGTCAAACAAGTTCCCTATAGATTTGTTTCAAGCTTTACAAATCTTTGAAGATACGAAATGTATTTCCACTTATACAATGTCATTAGTATTTAAAATAGAGAAAATGCGTGAAATAACCCTTTTTGGAAGTTAAGTTGAAAAACAACTTTTTTTCGAGATTCTTACAAAAAGGACTTTCAATTGTTAAAAATGCCCATAATAATAGCTATCGCCCAAAATAATCTGCAGTATTTTATTGTACGGTACACTCCCGCCTAAAAGCTCTCTATTTTGTCACTTCTCACACCTCACTCTCTTTTTATTTTCCACATCTTATTCTCTTCTAATTTCCCATGCCCAACAAAAGAATGAGTTTGTCAGCTTTTTCCCAACATCAATCATTTTTTGGACTGTGGAAGTACTGCAACCACAGTTGATTCTCTTCTTGTCTCCAGCTGGTAAGTTTATTTGACTAGCTTTACTTACTTTGAATATTTGAATATGATAATGTGAATAAAGGTTAGGGTTTTGAAAGTGGGTTCTGGTCGTTTGGTCTATTTTGTGTGTGGTTTTGTGGGTATGATTAGAATGTGAATATTAGATTGTATTGGTATTTGTTTTTGGTGAATGTGTTTAGAATATGAGTGTGTTGTCATTGGTAGACAAATTGCTCTTAGATTGTTTTTTTCCACTTTCCTTTGAGGTTGGTACACTATCTTTTGAGCATCTTTGAATACTCAATTGTTGTTGAGCATCCAAGTTATACTTTTATGATTGTTTAATTAATTAATGACTAGAGCATCTCAAATCCACATGGTTTTAATATCATTGTTGCTAGTTTGATGCAATTGGAGAAGTGAAAACCCCATTTTAAAATATAGGTAACATGAGCAATCAATCATTTAGGAAAAAATGATGGGAAATTTTTAGGTAATCTCCATTAAAGTATCAAGTAAACATGAATTAGTTAGCCTTTATTAAGAAGATTTTCTTGAAATATAATCCAATAAGCTTGGGGGTTATGTCATTCATGTCCGTACATTGTATTACATAACTATAGTTTATCCAAATAATCACCATGTAAATCTATAACTCCTCTTAAATAAGGAGTCATGAACATTAGGAGTTTGTGTTAATTTTTGTTTAGTGTTCTTGGATGGCTTCTTGGTATATTAAAATTAAGACATCAACAAAGCATATCGGCCAAAGAAATTGCAAAGAAATTGGATGGCTTCATCGAAAGTCCTACACGCACCAGAGGTTACCTCCCTCCTTGCATTTGTGATGTTGGCTACCTCCCCCCTTCTGTATCTAATGCACTTGACAATGAATATCTTTTTTCTTCGTATAAAGATCCCATTTACTAAGCAAATATCACTACATATATTTAAATGAATAATTGAATTAGTAAGGGAATATATCTATTACATTAACACTCAATTTAATTTACCTGAAACAAAATATCAGTCATTGTGAATGATTCCATCTTGGTAGCGAATGATTTCAATGACTTCCATCGATAAAGTAGAAAGTAACGTCCATATGCTGAAAACAAGAAAAATGTATATGTTTATAGTACCATATATATGTATGACGTAACTACTTTTGATATTGTTTATATGCACTGAATCAGTCAACCATACATTACGTCTATACAAGTCCCTAAACCATTTTCAGTTGCAATCCTGTTGGCAAGCAAACCGTAGGTCTACAGTAACATTAAAGTGATAGATAACTTGTTATATAAGAACCATATACATGGATGAAAGAAAGTAAAAATGACAGAAACATATACAACTCATTAGGTACATGTTCGTCCCACCACGCTTTAAATGCATTCAACTCATTAATGGTTCGACTATGGTGCCTTTTTTTGCTACAACTTTCAGTTGTTTAAAAAGAGAGATAATTTGTGAACCTTATTTACGTTTTCTTTTAAAAAATTTGGTTTCTAATATGATCTTAACACTTGCATCCAAAGCTATCGAAGGCAACCGTAATATAATTTTAAGTGGCACGATAGGGTCCAATGCCATTTTTGTATTGAAACTGTCTAGTTTGTCATGCGTAACTTCTGC
This sequence comes from Litchi chinensis, assembly GCA_019925255.1. Classification (NCBI taxonomy): domain Eukaryota; kingdom Viridiplantae; phylum Streptophyta; class Magnoliopsida; order Sapindales; family Sapindaceae; genus Litchi; species Litchi chinensis. The sequence continues at coordinate 10,034,253 of CM034461.1, forward strand.
ACTCCCCTTCGCCATAGGAGCCAAGGATGCTTCGGTGTATTTTTTGGCTCCAACTTCCAATTGTTTAAAAAGAAAGGTAATTTGTGAACCCTTTTTACGATTTCTCTGAAAAAATTTAGTTTTTAGTATGATCTAAACATTTGCATCCGAACCAATCGAAGACGACCTTATAATAGCTTTAGGTGGCATGATAGGGTTTAACATCATCTTGGCATCGAAACTATCTACTTGCTGATTCGTAGCTTCTGTGCTTCCGTCTATCGCAAGTGGCAAGGATTCGTTCCTTTCACGATCTATGTCATCTTTCTCTTGAAAAACAAAATGACCAAATTTAAAATTGACTACCTTAAGGACCTGTTTTAGCCTGCTATTAGGAGTTCTAATGTCATTGCTTTCATTGAAGCAATGGTTAAAATCAATCAAGTGTCCCCTGCTGCATATAAGTATCTTATGGACATACCTTTACACTTGTGAAGCATCCATGCTTTTGATTGTGACACCAGAACTGACCACATAACCAACAACATTGTGGAGTGTTTCAATGCTTGGTTGAATGAACCTAGGGAGTTGCCTTCATTGTCCATGTTGGAAGTCATTAGGAAAAAGTTCATCACCCGAATTTGAGAGCGTTATGAGAGAGCACTCACTTGGGAGTCTACTATAACTCCAAAAATTAATAAACTATGTCAAAAACATCAAACTCAAGCTAGGCACCTAGATCCTTTGAGGTGTACAGAATGGGGGTTTGAGGTGATGGATGACCGAAGCCAATTTGTTGTACATTTAGGTGAGAAACTATGTGAATGTTTTCTGTAGCCAGTTAGTGGTGTTCCTTGCAAACATGTCATGGCATGTATTACCAAACTTAGACTTGATGTTGCCTCATATGTTGATAAGTCCTTGAAGAAGGTAGCATACTTAAAGACCTATTCTCATATCCTCCATGCCATTCCAGATGCGGCATCATGGCCAATGGTTGAAAGTGTAACATTGATGCCACCTATAAAGGTTAAAAGGAAAGGAAGGCCCAGAAAACATAGAAAAAAAAAAGACCTACTGAGCCATCACGGGTGCAACAATCAATAAGGGTTAGGTGTAATGTGTGTCAAGAGGTTAGTCATAACCAAAGGACATGCAAACAGAAGGGTACTACAACTGCACAAAAAAAAAAAAAAAAAAAAGGCATACTTAGGTATAACCTTCACTATGTATACAGCTTTATCATTATAGGCATCAACTTGATGTACACCTTTAACTACAAGAATGACTTGCTCTAGAATAGCTTTTCACGTATGAACTTGAGTTATTAAATTTTAATACAAGTTTACTTCAAAAAAAAAAAAAATCTACTACATTTCATTATTAACTTAGTTTCTAATTTTTTTCATTGTTGTCATAGGTAGCATCACAAACCACTTTATTTGCAACACTAGCATCACAACAACAACCCATAAGGGTAAGTGTTTTGTATATAAACTGTTGGACTGTTGTGTGTAGATGCAAGATTCTAAGTTGTATTGTTAATAATGTGTGTTATTAATATAGGTCCTTTGGTTTGGACCACAACAGACAACCCAAAATGCATCTCAAATCAGTTTGAATCCAACTCCACCACCATCTTCTTAATTATCTCAAGTTCAGCAATCTTTAAACCAACGCCTTTAAAGGCTGAATGGTATGGTTGTTTATTTTGTTCTTGCAAATTGACAGTGTATGTGGTTATGTGTGTCCATGCTTTTGTTTATACATGGACTTATTGTTTTTTTTGATTGTTTGCTTCATGCACTATTGGATTGGATTAAAAGATGATACATACTGCTTTTGATAGTTAAATGGTCCATGTTTTTGTTCATCATAGACCTTGTTTTGTTTTTTGTTTAGTTTGGTTCATGCATTGATATACTACATGCTATTGACTGTCATATTTTGTGCGTAAATCACTATTATGTTATGAACTGATATTATCAACCATGATGGATTTCAATTTCATTACCCCCTTACAAGCATACTTTGCTATTTTGCTATTTTGCTACACTAACCTTGACCAATGACTACAAGCATAGTTACAAAAGTAAAAATAAGACTAATAATATTGATGATCTTGTAGGTGTTTAATTGTACTTCTAATTTCTCTACTTTTTAAAAAAATATATCATTAGTGGACTGTCGTAACTGTTCTTCAAACAAAATATAATCATGTCTAGCCTTGACTTTGGCATCTCATTTATTGATTCATTAACCTAAAATTCTTCATCATCAAGTGACCAAAACGAGAAGTAGTTGCATTTTCGATTTTCACAGCTGAAGTATAACTTGTTAGGATTTTTTTGGATTCTGAAATTTTTACCGTGCCTTCCTTCCACATAAGCATCTTTTATTCTTGAATTTGATTTTACTTCTTTTCACCCTACTGCTACTACCACATGAAGCTTCCATGATTTTAACCAAAAAAAAAAAAATTGATGTATGAAATAGCAAAAATGAAGCAATGTTATGAACTAAATAATATTAAAAGGGAACAAAAGATTACCAAAAATTACCAATGTTATGAACTAAATGATGGTTGAAAGGGAACAAAAAATTACTAAGCAAATGGACTAACCAAAGAAGAAAAAAAATGGAGAAATCGAAGAACCAAAAAAAAAAAAAAAAAAAAAAAAGCAAAAATGGAGATTGGAGTTGTTGTCTTCCTTCTGCATGAGCTCCTTTCTATAGGCCAACAAAATCTAGTCATTGGCCTTCCATTGGCTTGATTCTACAGTCAACATATATATATTTTAATCATAGTAATTAATTAAATGTATAAAGGTAAAATGGTCATAATATTTTCACCAACTCTCTGAGTACCCGCTCAAAAAGTTAGCATCTAAACCTAATCATTACATGTTTTTTATAATATTTTTTTTTTTTTCTTTCATGGGCAAATCTATCTAATCGGCTCATAATTACAAAGTTAAGGATATTTTAGTTATTTAACATCAAATAACAATCAACCTTCACATTTAACAGTTGCTGACTGTTAATTTGGGAGTATGGTGTTATAAAAATTAAATTATTTATGCGTCTATATTTAAGTAAACCTCGGAGGGATATTGTATATTTAACTCTTATATACTTCTTCCATTAGTGTTTCTGCCAATATTAAATTCTAGTTATAGCTCATAGATGGAAATGAGTAATCATTCATTTAATTTTCTCTTGACAATGTGATGCAAGATATTTCCAGGCAAGATAGATTTGCTTTGAAAATTATTTGACAAGGGGCTAGATTTGGTTGTAGGGATCTTTAGAAAGATAAACAACTTCAAATTGAAGTTTACAAATTGGATTTTGATTGATTACTTGACTACCTTCAACTACAATTTACATCTCTATTTATAGAGTTATAGAAAATATAAAAAATTACAAGAATTTATTGGTTATTCTGGATGGTTAAAAGTTGACTGTTCTGGGTGGTTGAAGGTTAGCTATTCTAAATGGTTTGGGATTGGCCGTTTTGGGTAGTTAAGAGCTAGCTGCTCTTACATCAGATCCCTCCCTCTTAAAAGAACTCGTCCTTGAGTTTGGATAATTTTTCCCAATGAGCTTTCAAAATAGGGATGTATGTACAATCTCGTGTTCTGTGCTTAACCTTTCATTGTTTGATAATTGAGTATCGCCTCATAAATCTCTCAACATTACTTCTAAGGCATGGCCAATAGTAGCGAGCTTCTACAAGAGATATGTTTTTATCTCTCCCATATGTCCACTTAATCATTTCTCTTGTAGTTCTCAAATTATATATTTTCTTAAAAATCCCTGTTAGGTAGTTACTATTGCTTCCATCCCTTTTGGTACGATCAATAATGAACTTTCTTTGCAAGTTGAACTTGCTAGTGTGGCATCTTGTATCATTGGAGTAAGTATGATCTTAACGTTGTTTTTAAGAAAGGTATAGGAGTTATCCTTACCATTATGAACAATGTTTAAATCAAACTGTCATGGCCTGCCAAGCAATAAGTGACAAGCATTCATATCAACAACATCACATAGTACCTCATCTTTGTAGTGTTTTCCAATGGATAAAAATACTTGACATTGTTCTATTACTCTAATTTCTCTAACATCCTTGATCCAACTTATGCGATATGGTTTAGGATGTTTTTGTGTCTACAGTTGTAATCTATTAACCATTGTTTTGGATGCAATGTTCTCACTGCTTCTTCCATCAATGATTAGGTTGCAAACCTTTTAGTTGACTATACATCCAGTTCTATGAATATTATGCTTTTGAAAATCAATTTCCTTCTTCAACGTGTACATAAGTCGTTGGATGACCAAAGATACTTCTTCATCTTCATATGTCCATTCTTTCGAGTTTTTATCTTTTTTCGAATCGAATCTTTCTTCCTCGTACAATCATGTGAACCGGTTACCTCTTGGGACATTAGTTAGAATAATGCCTTTTTTAATCTACATCTAAAACATTTGTTGCCTCAAAAAGCAACATAGGGATTGTCAATGGTAGGTCTCTTACTAGCTTGATTCCCAATTTGTCATGCATTCAATGAAGTTCGAATGGGAGGACTTGACTGTCCTTGGTTGGGTCTGATTCGAGATTCTCTTAATGGATGGCTCACGCTATCATCACTCAACTGGTTAGAGGACTAAGTTACTGTGGAATTTCTAAAGCTTCCCTATTAAGTTGTGACTCAACACGAGTAGCCAATTGTACAACATCCTGTAATGTAACTGTAAAGTTATCTATTCTTGGATATTGGATCATAAGTCATTCCTGAATCTAGCCACCATTTGACATTCTATCTCTATTAGATTATTTCGAGCTAACAAGAATTGGAATTCTGCCACATACTTTGAAATAGATCAAGATTTTTACCTGTAATTTCAACATTGCTATGGAATCCGACCATAGTCAACAGGCAGAAAGCTTGCTTTCAATAACTGCTTCATTCAATGTCTGGTTCTAATTGGACCTTTTCCTTTGTGAGATCAAGTAAGCTATAATTTCTCCCACCAAGCTAAGGCACCTTCTTTTAGTCTGTAGGCGACTAGCTTGACTTTCCTATCCTCAATTATCCTCATGTACTTAAAGAAATGTTCAACATCTAATATCCAATCAAGAAAATCTTCTATTCCTAAATATCTTTGAATGTAGGGAGGTCTAACTTCATCCGGTATTCATTTCTTTGGTGTTGTGGTTTTACTGATTTTGTAGGATCACATTTTCTATCCCTTCATCAATTAAATCATTATCTGGAACAGCATTTTAGGAAATAGGTCTTACTCTAGTGTCTTCAAACTTAGCACATTGTGGAGAGCTTTAGTTGTACCACATATCCTCAATCAAAATTTGTATCTGTGATTTGTTGGCCAATTCGATCAAGTCATCCTTGGTTGTGAATCTAACCTCAATTTGCTTCATAATGTTTGAATTAAAAGCCATTTTTTTCTTCTTTTTTTTACATGTTTTGGTATGAAATATAAATATTAAAAATAAAAGGACTAACTGTAGTTTTGTTTTGCTTGGACTAAATTATAATTTTATATTTGGGGTATAAAATATAAATATTAGAAATAAGAGGACTAAGTTATAATTTTACTGTTTAGCCTAAATTGTAAAAAGCCATAGTAGGGACTAAATAGTAATTTTACAAAAATTTGAAAAAAAAAAAAAAATCTACTGGTTATGTTGAAATAAAATGAAATAGTGAGAGATAGTTTGGTCAAAAGTGGGGATATAAATTATGCTCTTCTCACTTATCGTTCAAATAGTTTGGTCAAAAGTGGGGATATAAATTATGCTCTTCTCACTTATCGTTCAAAAGTAAGGAAATAAAATGAAATTGTGAGGGGTAGTTTGGTCAAATTCCGATGGAGATCAGTGATGGTAACCAGATTTTAGGGTTTTTTTGTGGTTTTATTTTTATTTTTTCTAGCTTAGGTGTTGATGGAGATGATTTTGGTGAAGGAGTATGTATGGTAGATTCGGGTGGTGGGGTGGCTAGATCTGATTTTCTTTTTTTTTTATTTTTGGGATTTTGAAGATGACGATAGAGAAAGTTTGGATGATGGAAGGTTTATTTGGTGTGTATAATGAAGTGGTGGTTATGACGAAAAGTTTGGTGGTTTTTGTTTTTGTTTTTTGTTTTTTTTTTTTTTTTTTTTGGTGTTTGGTGGTGATGAGTTTCAATTAAGAAAATGGAAGGGTATTTGTGGCCTTGATGGTGGATCTGAGTCAGGTGGTGAGACAAATCTGTGATTTTTTTTTTTCCGGTCTTTTCTTTCTTTTGGGTAGGTTCTAGGTTGACTTTAAGGAGTGGAAACGATTATGTTTCAGTTTAGATAATAAATAGAGAGGAAGACTCATTGCTCGGTATTAGAGTGAGCTTCAGTTGAAGGTGAATCAGTCCAAAATTGAAACTGCTTTGATACTAAAATGACGCATGATAGTTTTTAGACAAGACAAACTTGTTCTAAAAATTATTTGGTAATAGACTAAATATGGTTCTAGAAACCTTTAAAAAGATAAACAACTTTAAATTAAAGTTTACAAATTGAATTTTGATTGATTACTTGACTCCTTTAACTACAATTTACATCTCTATTTACAGAGTTATAGAAATGTAAAAAAAAAAAAATTATAAAAATCTACTGGTTGTTCTGGGTGGTTGGAGATTGACTGTTCTGAGTGGTTAAAGATTGGTTGTTTTAGGCGGTTAAGAGTTGACTACTCCTGCATCACAGTGACATTTTTCTTCACTGTGATAAGAATTTTATGCCTCAAAACCAAGCAACATGGAGTGCATGCAACTACATATAGGAAGCACGGGCAATCAAATATGTGTGACATACTGGCTCAATGACTTTAAGTTTGTAAAATGAATTTACTTCTATAAACTATGTGTTTTTTTTTTTTTTTTTCCCTTTTAATGTGAATGCTTTCACCTTGAGATTTGTGTTAACTTTTTAAGAATAAATATAAGAAGTGCAAAAAGAAGGGAGTGAACACTTACATCTAAAAAAAAATGAACACTATTATAAGCTTTTAGATTTTTCATAAAATTACCTTTTATAAAAATTTATAAAGACAAAAAAAAATCTTCAACTCCTCTCATCTCTCCAACCATTTTCTCCAACATCCGGCATCTTCTTTGATGTAATATTTTTTCTTTTCCATCCAACATTTCTCATCTTTTTTCTTTTTTCTTTCCTCTTCTTCTCCTCCTCCTCCTCATTCTTTTTCTTCTTCTTTCTCCTTCTTCTTCCTTCTCTAGCAATAAGCATGAAACTTCTCACTAGAAAAGTGAACCTGCTCATCGAGAAAGAAGAGGAAAGAAGAAGAAGAAGAAGAAAAAGAGATGAGAGACCGAACAAATAAAAAATCCATTAGAAAACATCACATAGAAAAAAAAAATCCAATAGTAAAAGAAAGTAAAAAGAAGGAAGTTATTTTTTTTATAAAGGATAATTTTGTGAAACAACCAACCTTGGGATACATATGTTCAAAATTTTATAGGGGACAAACATTCTTCAACTTTTCTTAATCCACTTTTATCTTTACAGCTTAATTTAACCTTACACCTAATTAATCAAGCAAAAAACAAATCTATTTTTATTTATATACAGTGAACTCTTGCTTAAAACATAAAAAATTGAAAGGCATTAAATAGTTAATTGAATCGAAAACAAGATCATATTCTATTGTAGACATGAATAATGCAAGTTTTATTCATTGTCAAGAAAACAAAAGCAATTGCCAACTGTTGTTGAGACCTAAAAGGCTAAAACTAATAGCTAGCTACTTGTATTTGAGACATAATCATATAGAATTTTAACTGTTAATAGAAGGCGATTTCAAAGACAACGTAATCTCTTCACTCTTTTCTTACCATATCACCTATCTTAATCAATCAGTTTGATTAGATAGAATTTAGCAATGTAATTATATTATCATTATAGTCCTAGTTGATTTTTATTTTTTTTTCAAAAAGCACAGAGTAATACTACACTACTCAAAAACTTATCCAAATTCATTGTCCAAATGATGGATAAGTTTATATGTAATTATCATATCATAAATATATCATCTCAAAATTAATGTGGTAGCTACACATAAACTTATCACATCATTTTGACAAAAACTTTTAGCAAATTTTTGAGAAATGTAGCATTATTTATTGGCTAATTACCTTATGAATTTAAACAAATTTTTGAATAGTATAGCATTACTTTTTCCTTTAGAATAATATTACTCTTCCCAAAAATTTGTCTAAAAATTTTACTCAAATGATATGATAAACTAATTTATAACTACCACTTTAATTTTGAAATAATATATTGATAATGTAATAATTACACATAAACAGGTTAAATCATTTGAGCAATGAATTTTTTGTGGATAGTATAGCATCACTTTTGGCCAAAACATTTGGTGATACATTGCATGGACTAAGATGTTAATATCTCAGCTTTTCTAATGCACTAATCGAGTATATAATCGTCGGAAATACATTACTTTATGTTGTTTAAATGATCTATTTATTCACTGTTATGTTCACCTCGCAGCGTATTGGTGATACGAGTTTACCTTTTCTAGTAACACTCAATCCAGATCATACACCAGAATGGACATTACTTAAGTGGTCAACTGGCCATCCACTCCCATTTGTTGCTGCATCAAAAGCCTTACTTGAGCTTGATCATATTCAGGGGAAGAGAGGAATTTGGTTTTGTGGAGCTTATCAGGGTGAGCATTTTTAGCTTTGGAGAAGAGACACGATCTGTTCATTAAGAACATTTTCATGCAATGCGAAGCATAACAGTCAAAAGATTGTACATCAATGCTAAAATTGGACTTAAGCAAGTAAATCTAGTTTCTTTGATTCACAGTCACTGTTAATCTCAGTAATTTGGTCACTTTTATTTCTGGTTATGGCTTGCATGAGGATGGACTAAAGGTTGCAATTAGTACCTCTTATTTTGGCATTTGCTGTGGTTGTTGCTCAAATTAAAACATTTTGTTTGGTTTAAATTTCTCTTCATTTCGTTCGGGTGGTGACACATGACTAACAAGCGAGATAGGTCTCTTCGCAGTCAGGCTTGATTGCCGCACGTGGTTTACTTGGAAAAAGTTGTGCTGTTGCGAGCAACCCAAAACAAACGGTACCATCTTTGATGGAAGCTGGGGCTCGTCTGTTTGTTGCTAGATTTCTTGGAAATTATACCAATACTGGCCGTTTGATGTGAGTTCATTTATATTTTACTATCATTTGCCTGCGGTTGTTATTTAATACTTCTGTTTTCTTCTAGGCTCAAGCATTTCATATGCGTCCTCCTGCTCCTTTGACAGTAATCAGCGTTTGTTTGAAATGTCTGTTTTAAACTGAAAATTCTGCGGAAAAGTTTGAAAATCAATGACTAACTTCTTAAAATTTAATTTAGGTCACTCACTGTTAGTACTGCCTCTGTGAGTCATCTGTGTCAAGTAGAATATTACAATTCAATTTGTAGACTTAAATTGAATTTCTATGGAACAGATGGAAATCGTTGCTATAATTGTTACTATATGGTGCCAAGACCTACAGCCTACTCAATTTGGGCAGTTGAATAAGTTGTACAGAATGAAGCAATATGTTGAGTTCAAATCCCCTTTCTGTGTTTGTGTGTTACAACTTATAAGTAGTTATGCTTCCTCACAAGCTACATCTCTTGTTCATTTTCTACTTGTATTAAATTGTTAAACATTATAAACAAAACACCAATCTTTCATCATACATGTTTGTTTGAATCTTTTTAAGTAGCAGTTGGCTTTTATTAATCATTTGAAATCCAGTCATTCACTCGTTATAGTATCTGTCATAGTGAAAACTGTAAAGTTGAAAATAAGATCTATGAGCGCATGTTCCTCATTAGGCCTTAATATACTGTATTCTTCATACTCCTAGCATAAAGTTTAAGTGATATGAAATTAATGAAGAGCAAAGTATAATTCATTTCTAAAGATAAATGTCAAGTTATATGAAGTTATTGATACTATGTTGAGAACCTAACTCTAGATCCAACAACAAGCCTAAATCTAGAAATAAATAATAGAATTACCTAACCTTAGCTCAAACTACTCCCAAAGCAAATTCTAGGAAAAAGTCGAAATAATCTAGAAACAAATCACTGTCATGACTTGAATTCTAGCTCAAGCAAATCTAAGTAAAACTATTTTGAAAAGCCGAAGAACACAAAATAAATTACCCCACAACCTCAAAGCTTTTATTAATAATTCTCAACTATAACTATACTAAATTATGAAAATCATTTGGCTATTTAAAGCCATAATTTCCTTATTTTTCTAATAATTATCTAATTGATAATTCTAATCATATTTATCAAATATTATCTAAGATAAGATTAATCATATTTTATCCTAAAAAATAAATAAAGGTATTTATCACATAAAATAAAGATAATTATAATAATCCTAAATTAATTTAATCCTAAAAAACTAAATTATTTGCAACTCTAACTCTGTTGAAATTGATCTTCAAAGGTTTTCATCATTCCTCCATTCTTCAAAATTACCCTTATCCTCAAGGGTAGGATTTAGAACCTTCTTTTCCATCTCATCAACAACATCCCCAAACTTTAGAACATTCATTATGGCACAATATCGGGCATCTTCCTTACATGAACTTTCAATCACCAACTTATCGTTGTGCTTAATCTCCTTAGGTGACAAAATAGTCCAAGTCCTCTTTTTCCCTCCCAACTTGAACTCCATTTGCATGTTTTCAAAATATGTGAGTATTTTCCCAATCCTCTTCGGCCATGCATTACCAAGCACCACATCAGCTCCTACTATTGATAGAACATACAAATTGGCCACAATTCGTACCCCTTGCACATTTATCCTTACCTCTTACACCACCTCTTCACACCTTAGCTTGTCTCTATTGGCCACCCTAACAATAAATGGCTCTACAGCAACTCCTTTTAACCTTCCCTTTGTAACAATGTTGGCATTAACAAAGTTATGTAAAGATCCTGAGTCTACCAATAAAGACACTTCAAATGCACCAATCCATGCATGAGTCTCATAGTCGTTGGTGTTGAAGCTCCTGATAAAGCATGAAGCAACTCTATTTTTCCTTTACTTTCAACAACTTTAGCCACTTTAAGCTCTCTCCAAACTCTAGACTCCTTTTCACTACCATCATCTTCATCCTCGATATCACTAGGCTCGACTAACACTAACACTTCACCGTAATTATAGTGATGACTTACGCCCCATTTTTCTCGACATTTGAAACACAATCCATTTTTAGTCCTTTCTTGCAGTTCTTCTCTTAAAAGCTTTAAGACTTTTTTCTCTTTTCCCCTTGGTTCTCACCTCTATCACTTCTTCTTTCCAAGGATTTTCATCTTATGAATCCTTCGAAATTTTGCTTTTCTTATTCTCCTTAATCGGCCCCTTCCCACTGTAACCTTGATCCAAAATCTTAGTCATTTGTATAGCTTCAAGCAACCTTTGTTGTTGCTTCAACTTAAGTTCCCTTGATAGCCATGGTTTCAAACCTTCAATGAATATGTCAAGCAATGTCTCCTCAAACCAACCCTGAACCACAATTTGCAATCGACGAAACTCTTCAATATAGTCTTGTACTTACCCTCTTGCCTGATTTTAGCCAACTATCCATGATGATTAATAGCTAGAGATGGTCCTTATTGATTCAAAAACTCATGTTCAAACATCTTTCATCCTATATGTCTACCATTATCATCATATTGAGCTTTAATCCAACACCATCAACTATTAGCCCTACCATTGAAGTATATGTAAGCTGTCGAAACTCGATCTTCCCTCACAACATCATAGACCCTAAAATATTATTGCACTTTATCCAACCATTCGTGCAGACTCCTCCGTCAAAGTGAGAAAAGTCAACCTTTAACTTCCTTTGTCCTCGACGATGATGTCTATCTCTTCTACCTTTATCCTCAAATGCCTTTCCACCTTAGATACTCAGTTACGAAGCCTCCTACCCATTCCTCGTAATTCATCACTGGAATTC
>CM034461.1:10046814-10421814 GCA_019925255.1 Litchi chinensis
TGAATATTGTAATATTTATTCCGTGAAATGAAAGAAGTTTTTTCAACATGGCTGTCAAATAACTGAGTAAGTATTTGGAAAAAAGCAAATTGGTCTTAAATAGGATCATATTCTTTACATATTTTTAGGAGAAAAAGCTGGCCACATATAGAAATTTTACGCTTAAGCAATGAAGGAACAAATCATGAATTACCACACGATCTTAAAGCCAAAAGGATTTGGATTCTTGTTGCCAATGGCTGTCTCCTTCTGCATATAATGAAGAGGCTAGTAAGATTCGAAGATAGAATAAATCAACCAACTTTAAATCTAAAGATAAATTCTTCAAAGAATGCTACAACTACAAGCATTTCTTATGGTTATGTGCATTGAAACAGGAGCCTCCTCACCATGCGTGGTGATTCCTTATAATGCTACCACTTGAAGGTTCACAAAAGGAATCTACTAAAGCAGAATTTTCAAGATATCATTCATTTCTAAAAGGAAGAAAACAAAAATTGTAGATGCCACAGTTTTGAGATCAAAAGCAACTCAAATTTATTCGTTATGAGACAGAACATAAGCTGAGTCACTCATGTTGATGCTCATATAAGCACTATGTTCCTGTACTTATGTCCTACGTGGTTTTGTCTTACAAAGACAGATTTTGTCCTTTCACTTTCCAATGATACGATTTAAGCGTTAGAGGCTAGTATGGAATCGAATTGTAAAGCAACATTAATATTTTTATCAAAGAAACATCAACATAAGACTCTTATAATAAGGATTATCCAAATCTTCAACGTGGCCTAAAAGCATCGGTGGAGTAGTACAGTTGTTTTCATTCATGAACATGTCATACAATACGATAAACAGTATAGGAAGTTGAGCTACACATAAGAAGACACGTTATACGATGGATTAGACTATATGAGTGGAAAAATCTAAGATGTATTGGTTGTATAAGTAGTATGTATACACGTGTCTCAAATTACTAGAGAAAGACAAACTTACTTAAAACATTTTCATTTGGAGTTGGAAGTATAACCTTTTATTAACTAGGTTTGTTGTACTCTGAAGGTTGAAGCGTACGAGACACAAATTATACAACACTTTTCTCAGATGATCACAAACCTTTCTCTTGAAGAAAATACTTTTCAAATTGTCCCAATCAGATTTAGAAGCACTTGTAAACCATGCCTTACAGTCTAATATGTTAGAATTTAAATCACTCCTCTAGACATGAACATATTCAACACAACTACTGAGCAAGTGCATTATCCATAAAAAGAGATCCAGAACAGATTAGAAATAACATTCTGTTGATCCACGATCACTGGATGAAAGACTAAATGTAATGGGGTTTGTGGCATTGAATAAAAAGCAGGACATAGAATCTTCCATTAACCAAGAAACTTGATAGCAGTGTCACCGCAAACAGCACTTGACAAAAAACAATTCTAATGGCACAAGAAATGAATAGCACTGATGTCTACAAATAATCGCATGGTCTCTAATAACAGAAATCACCTACACGTACTTATGTATGTAAAGTATATAGTTTTAGTGATTCTGCCAGCAAAGACAATAATTTTTGAGCTGCTAGTGATCTCAATTGAATGCAAACATTAAAAACAAGACAACTCTAACCCATCAAATTCTCTTGATGACTAAAAAACAAGGCTATTACTAGCAAGTCCAATTCACAAAGCCAGAGAGACAATATTGTCATTTGTTAGTAAATCTGCTATACATTCAACCGTAAGAAGGAATTAAACACAACCATGTATATTTAATAAACTAACTAAAGGCCATGGTTGATCTCCATTAACATTACAAATCGAGTTTGATTTTATATTGAAAGACTTCAAAACAAAGAAGCCATATCCAGAGTACAGGATAATTTAATCACTCTATTAACCGTGAATTGATCATAGTTAAAATATTAATAATGCTCATATATGTTCGTTAAATCAACCTCAAGGCTTTTAACACTCCTTAAAACAGTTTAATCCACAAAACTTCCTTAATTTTGCTGTCAAATATCGATTACTTCCTCACAATATCTTAGAGGCATGAGGCATTGAAGCTATACAGTTATGAGACGATTCAATGTTACAATAACATAAATAAGACAAAATATATACTCCTAACTTAACACCATATTTTTTAATTTTGAAAAGAATTTAAATGATTTAAATTCTACAACCTCCAGCCTCAAGCAAGAACAGTATAAACATTTTTTTTTTTTTGGTTTTTTTAATATAAAAATTAAACAAATATTCATCAAAGTAATCGCAAAAAAACAAAAGAAGAAAGAAAGAAAGAGACGAACGGCCTAACCGACACCGAATCTCTAACATCAACTCTTGGTGCGCACGTTCTTATCCTGCACCCATACATATATTCCATTTCAATTCCACAAGCCGCCACCTTAGTACAAAACGGTTAGGTATTTAGAGCATTGGAGATGAGACTCAACGACGTCGTATAAAATGTTCAGTCAAAGAAAACTCGAACTTATGGACGGGCTACGAATCAAGCGTTGACTGTGTAATCCTTTTCTCTTGCTCTTCCGGGTCGGGCTGCCCGAACCGCCTCCACAGACAATGGAGCACTCGCACCCGCATATATTACTAAAACAAGAAAACAATCCAGGACCACCTCCATCGGTGTGCCTTCTGCTGTGCCTGCCGGCAGTAGCTCCACCGCCGCCTCTGCTGGACCGGAAGCTTGAGTCGTACAATGGAGGCAGCTCCGCCCTCCATCGCTCCAGCTTCGACTGGAGCCCTTCGATGCTGCTGTCCACGTCCCAACTAGCCATCATCACCGAACTCTCCTCGTCATTTGCGCGTCTCATCAGCATCTCCTTCGCCTTTGCCGCCGCCACCTCCGACGGCGACGGCCCTAGCTCCGACTCCGTTATCATTTGCCCCGTGTATTTCTTGAATTTCACCTGGCCTCCGTATTCGTATCCACGACCCGCAGTATTCGGTGACCTGTGCTGCAACCCGTTCTGTTTCTTCGACTTGTTCGGATTCGGACTTTTCGGATTGCTTGGGCTTCTCGCATTATTTGGGCTTCTAGCATTCATGTCTTGTCTCGCTGACTCCTCCTTTTTGGGTGGATCTACGCTATCCGACCCGCTAATACTCGAAGATGGTTTCTCAATTATACCCTTCATTGGCGCGTCTACGACCTCCGACCCGGAAACTAATCCACCACCTTTTACTATCATACCCTTATTTTTTGGTGGATCGCTGACGATCTCATACCCGCTGTTTTTATCTTTTCGAATAAAATCTGATCCGCTGTATATTGAACTAGCTCTTGAACTGGGTATGTATCTGTTGAGTATCCTGAAATGTTGCTGGGGCTCCGGTTGCTCAGGTGGCTCCGGCTCGGACCCGCTAATCATAGAGCGTGTTTTTGAGGATTTAACCGTTACCGTTGGTTTTCTCACAACATTCTCCGCCCCAATCATGGAGCTTGAATCACTCTTCGTACGTCGTAGCTCGGGTTTGGAGAACAACGTAAGCGACTGTTGATTGTTGCTGACATTGCTTGCGTGATGGTTACTGTGCTGGAACTCCTCCTCTCCCATCAAATGGCGGTAACCAAGCGCGGAGCTGAGCTGGGTGCACAAAGGCATGCTACGCATGGAGCTGTCAAGCAAAGCCACCCCAATGTTCAAGATCCCCTGAGGCCTCCCCGAAGGACGACGCACTTGCAAAGCAACGAATCTCATCCCCAGTTGGACGTGGTTTGGCTGATGGTACGACCTCGTCGGTGGTGGAGGTATCAGGTTCCCAACCAACACACGAACCGTCCCCACGTGAATGTCACGGAACCAATGCAAGGCGTATATCTCGATCATCACAGCCGACGTGTCGTGATACAAGAACTCCTCGTCAACCCGGAACACAAACTTGTCGTTCCACGTGGGGTTATTCCGGCCATGAGCATCCACCCGGGTCGACAGCTTTCGGTTCGGATGGACCCACGCGACCGCGTAAGACCGCATAGACCGAGACACAGGTGAGAGGTCCTGGGCCGAAATGACATTGAGTTCCAGAAGTTGAAACGGAGCTATAACGTTCGACGACATTGTAACCCTTAAAAGATATATATGTATAATGGATGAATATAAGATAATGAAAAGAATAAAAAAATATATATCGTCGGCTGTGGCTGTGACGATGAAAAGAGAACCCACCCGCCGTCCAAAGCAAGGACGACGAGAGGAGGTCTAGCATCAAAAGAGGGGGGGAAAATGATCGAGATGGGAAGGAGAGAAGAAGAAGAACAAGACATCTGGTGGTTAAGGTTGTTTTTATTCGGCTCACTACACCGAAACCTATGGGGATTGTATTTGGAATCAGTTACTCTGTTTGACCATGGTTTTCTTCCAGGTGATTCCCCACACGTGTGCTTCTTTGATTCGACGGATGTTCCATTTTTTAATTTTCTTTAATTGGACAGCAAGGATCGCATAAGTTGTTAATTTGCTGTTATACAGTAAGGTACGTTAAAATTGGATTCAGGCTATCCTAAAATGACAAATGACAGATAGCGGTACCAATATCAGTTGGGCTAACAGGATGACAGGGTGTGAGAAACGTTTCTCTAGGACCTTTTTTTTTTTTTTTTTAATAATAAAAAAATTTTATATTTATCTTTTTTAAATATAAGACATAGTATATTAACATATTAAAAAATGAAAATAAATTATTTCTTAAAATTTTAGATTGTAATTTAAGTATACCTTTATTCCATGGAACACAAAAAACGTTCTTATTCAAATATATATATGTATATGTAGTGTTTTTAAAATGAAAACTTCCTTATTTTAAAAAATAATTTCAAATAATTAAATTTTATATTTTATTTTTTTCTACTAAAACAAATTTCTTTCTCTCTATTTAATTTAAATACAATTGATAATTTAATTAGTTAGCTCTAATTTTTAAAGTTAGAAGGTACTGATTATAAAAATTATATATATTGGTGTGAGAATCCTAATATGTACTGATTAAATTAAACTTATTTCAATTTATACTGGGTACATATTGAAATAAGTTCATCACGTATTAGTGGCATGTTGAGATTTTCACATTAAAAAAAGAAAAAAAAAGAAAAAAGAATACGGTGGGTCCTGCCCTTATAAGTTTTATATATTTATAATTGTTGATAAATTTTTTGGCCCAATTTTATTTGAGTCAAGTTTGGGTCAAACATATAAACTCTATTATGCATCTTCAACTCACTAAATTGTTTGTTTGTTTTAGATGTTATTAAGGAGATTTGTATTACTTGGAGACATTGATTTTGTTGTATTGTAATGCACTTATTGAGTTGTCCACAAATATGAGAAACCTAATTAATTTATTCTGTAAGTAGATCCCAAATCAGTGAGACACAAAATGTGCTAAATGTGGTTAATAAACATGTATAAAAATACATTCATCAAATTTACGCTATCACATGTAAAAGAGGTTTTTTTTTTATCTAAAATCTTAGAGTGCCCAACTTTCACAACCTTCAAAGATGAACAAAATCACTTCAACGATGTATAAAATCACTTTAGATTTCTCACACACCACGCTTAATAGAAGTGATTGAGTATTTTTCTTGATTCTAAGAGGTCAAGGGTTCAAGTGTCACTTTATCCTAAAACACAAGGTGTGAATAGTTTTCAATAAATTTAATCTTGGCTTCCCCATCATTAAAAAAAAAACAAAACAAAACAAACAAAAGCATTGATATAAGAATATTATGTCAAATTTTGTACAAAATACATGTGAAGGTCAATTACACTATGGTCTCATTTGGTATACAATATTAGATTGGATGTGATTAGACAAAATCAGTAATATGATGAGTTTGGTGTTGCTGGTTAGACTACAAATAATATTGTCTCTTGTTTAATATAATATAGACTTTGACAAAAAAAGTTGTATTTTATGTTTGATATAGCTAAAATTGATTGTGATAAGATTAGATTAAATTAAATTAAATTTAATAAAATAAAATTATTTTATATCAACTCCATAAAATTAAATTATTTTTTAAATATAAAAATATAATTATTTAAAAATTGAATTTAATTTGGCCAAATTTAGTTTTTATGATACATTCCTTCCAATAAATATTTATAATATAAAATATTTTATAATATAATTTTATATAAATTTTAATAAACTAAATATTTATTTTAAATCAATATAAGGTATTTATTTTTAAACATAATATTTTAATTAAATTTAAAAATAATTTAATAAATTATATTAAATAATTCTTAAATATATTGGATTTTATATATAAACAATTTAATTTAATAAAAGAATGAAGTGCAACTGTATCGGCAAGACTTATAAATATCTAAATACCACCTTTTAGCATAAGTAATTATTATAAATGATTGTGCACTTTCTCATTCTTAAAGAGATTAAAGTTTAATTTTCACCAAACACATATTATAGTTTGTATGAGTAATTTTCTCACCTCATTTTGGAGTAATTGTCTCCCATTTGTGGGGGTAGATATCCACATTGCATCAATAATATTTGATTTCGGAGCAAGTTCTGACAAGTCATTGACCCATTCGGCATCAAATTTAAATAGAAAAAGACTTATGAGTCATGCTATATCGAAACTAATTAATTACAAGGGAGTAGAAATTCTTCGGAACTATGTACAGCAAACATTGAATTAGATGGGAAACTCTCTAATTTCAATCTAATTTGGATTGCCAAACGCCACCTAGAAGAACAATACTCAAGCTTGAATGGTGAAGCGTCATAAAAGCTTCTACAAAGCTAAATTAAAACGAATAAATTGTATTTGTATACTGGCTAACAAACATAATTGTAAAAATTAAAGTAAAATAAAAAATATCTTTCAAAAGATTACATTAAAATAGATTCACGTTAAAATTAGTGAAGATATAAAATCTTCCTAAAAACAATTATCGGTGAAAAATGGATCTATTGGGCCTACATTGAGATATCGGCCCATTTAAATGTAGCCGTACTTATAAAATTTTTAATTTTACCACTGCGATTTCGTCGCGTAAAACGTACATGGATTGATAAATCACGACCCAAAAATAAATAAACATACAAAAATGGCGATACAGTAACAGCTGTGGAAGCGAATTACACGTGTCATCCCAAGAGAAGAAAGAAAGGAGAGAGAGAGAAACGAAAACCAGATTTCTCCGCAGTCCGATAAGTACTTATAAACTGGAGCTCTTGATTAGTTGCCTGCGATTTGGAAGGACTTGCAGGTCTGCTGGCCGAAAGGTACTAACTAATTTGTCTGTTATACTCCATGTAACGATGCTTTGGCAGTGTTTTTTTTTGGTATTGTCAAATGTAAAAGTGCTTTTCACGTCTTTTTCGTTAGTTTTTCAGAGAAATTTATATATTATGAAAATTAATTTTGCAAGTCCTTTTTTTCCTTACAAAAATTATAAATGCGTGAATAGAAAGGTGTCATTTAAAAAATACGTTAATAGTAGCTGGCTGATGATATGGTTGGTTAAAGCGCCGCGGCCCTATGTCTCATGGCCATAATTCTGCAGCCACTAATAACGCTTTTCCCGCCATTTGTGTTGGTAGATCCCACCCTTGTGTGAGTCCATTTCTTCCAAATGGGAGTAATACTACGAATCATATTATCAGTATTCCACTTAATTGATTTCGATAGTCTCTAAGTAAGTAATAAAAAATATATATGTGTACTTTAATAGAAAGTAATTTGTACATAGAAACTGCTTTCTAGTTATAAATTAAAGGGGTGTCATGATAAAATCTGAATGGAAGGTGCATCATGTGTTACATGTACTCATAAATTGACGAAGATATTACATTTCCTCTTTAGATTTGCCACATATTGTAAATCTGCCACATGGCAAAATCTAAACAAAAGATGCATTGTGCATAGCACGTACCCAAATCATATGGTACCTAAACACATCATGTGATACGAAAAGAGTTATCCACTTGCTTTCTGATATCCGATTTGGAAAGCACCGACTGTACAAAACTAATTTTCACGGGGCGCAACGCAAGCCATTAACTGAGTTCCTTTAGTCGAAAAAGCATTCACAGTTCACGTGCACCTTGTTATTTAGCAATCCCACCTTGTTGTGGCTGTTTACCATTTTATTGTTCTTCAATATGTCCTTAAATGTCAATGAAATGCATGGACAGGCATGGTCTATTGCATGAGTATGTTACCATCAGTACTTCTTGGTATTTTTTAATATTTGACTTTACAATAGATATCTTGACACCATATGGTTATCTCATTCACAGCTAAGAAGCAGAGAGTTTTGCGATCTCAATCAAAACAAAAACGGATGATTTATAAGTCAGAGGAACATGCTTAGGAGCTCATCAACCCCAGTAATTGGATCCCTCTTATCTTCCTTCTCAGACAGTCCCAATAGAGACATTGAAACTAGCATCAGACACTCACAATCTCTCCTCTCTCGAGGCCTCCATCAGCTTCACAACCTCAACTTGACATCATGCTGCTCATCTCCTGTCTCTGGTATAGATACCAATGGTTACGGGCTCAAAGGGTTTAGAAGATCACGTTCAGATGGATACTTGCAAGGACTAGCAGACAATTCTTGTGATAAAGCTGAAGCCTTTCGTGATCCGGATAAACAGCACAAGTCTCCCAACAAAAAGAACAGATCAATGTTGAGGACTGCACCCTCTTTTTCAATATACAATTCGGTTGAAGATGAGGAAAAGATTGGAGAAGCTTTGGAGAGAAGTGTTACAAATGGAGAGAGCATAGACATAGATGGTGCAGGTAGTGGTGAGTTCTGTTTTGGGAAGACAAACATGGGATTGATTGAGGAGGAAGGGGAGGATGATGAAGAAGGAGGAGGATTGAATGGAATCCAAGGTTTGAGTATTGAAGAAGAAGTTGAACCACCTAGTCCTCGCATGTACCTTGCCACTGGACTTGGAATAGGTGTTGATGGTGGTGAAGTTGTTGATTTTACTTTGGCAAATTGTGATGAGAGTGGAGCTGTTGAGGAGTACTATAAGAGAATGGTTGATGAGTACCCCTGCCACCCTCTGCTTCTAAGGAATTATGCTAAGTTCTTACAGGTTAGATGAATTATTTTTCTTTGATTCTGATTTAGTTTTAGTTTAGTCATCTTGTTTAAGCACCATGACATCCGATTTGCTGTTGAAGAAATATGCAAGCACTGATGTTTACAAATCTCACTTCTGTCAGACATGTAAATAGATAGAGGAGACACAATATTCTGAGTATTATATGGATGAATTCATTGTCATTAAAATCTTCTATAGTCAATTTTCTGAGTATGTTCAGATCTATTGGGCAGTAGGGTCCAAGTATTTTTGTTGTTGCTGTTCTGTTTTAGTATTGGCTTATTTATAATTATAGGCCAAGTTATGTTCCATCAGACACTGTCAAGAGGATGCTAGATATCAGCTGATATTTTTTATTTTAGTTTGTTTTTTTCTTTCACCTGTTGTTGTCATTGCTGCTGCTCTTGGTCTACATGATTACTTTCAGGCCTGACTACTAGTTGTGTGTCCAGCCAACTAACTGTTGTATGATAGGTGAAATTAGAAATCTCATATTTTACCCAAGACAGAAGTGGTAAAGGAGCAAACTTCTCTTTTCAACCTATTGCATCTTTCTTACATGATGTACTCCATTTTTTTCCTTACAGTCCAAGGGAGATCTTCATGGAGCTGAGGACTACTATCAACGTGCTACATTAGCAGATCCTGGAGATGGTGAAATTTTATTTCAATATGCTAAACTGGTTTGGGAGCTCTATCATGACCATGATAGAGCACTGTCTTACTATGAACGTGCAGCTCAAGCTGCTCCTCAAGATAGGTGAGTACTCACTCTCATTATCTTGCCCCTTTAAGGGTATACCTCTCCACTATTATGTTACCACAAGCGGGACTTACCTCTGAATGGAGTTGATTTGACTTCTAGAGCTAGTTTTTCATCAACCTGGTGTTTATCATCCAAGCTTTAACCTTTTTATTTATTGTTTCAGCAATGTTCTTGCAGCTTATGCTAGTTTCCTATGGGAAATAGAGGATGACAGGGAAGATGATATAGCACAACAAAAACATGTTAAGGTACTACTACGGCCTTGGTTTTACGAATTGAAATTGTATAGTACAGTCTTTTCCTCTTTTTTGGTGGACAGCTCGAGTAAGTCCTAATTGGAAAGCTTAATGGTGCTGCATTTGTTTTTTAGATTGAAAAGGAGGACCCTAATAATCTTGACAAGTCAGTTCCTGAAAAAGCCATTGAGTCAGTTAACCTATCCTTGGACATTGCAGCAGAGCTCAGGATTGATAGGGCCAGTTTTACTGCAGCTGATGCTGACAGGGGTGGCAATGTTGAGGACTACCTCAGGAGGATGGTTGAGGAAAATCCTTGCAACTCTTTCGTTCTAAGAAATTATGCTCAGTTCTTGTGTCAGGTGAGATGTGTGTTATCAATGTAATTATCAGATTTGAGCTGCGTATTTGTTACCAACGCATCTCCATCGCACGCCTCACTGATTAACTATATTCTTTGGTTGAAGTATAACACTGAATGTCATGTTTTCGAGATTATTATAAATAAAACATATGCTCAAGACTCGGAGGATTTGGACAGATAAATACTTTTCTAAATTTGGGATATTCAAATTTCATTGACTGTAGCTGTAAACTTGGTTTTATTTAACATTCCAAATAAGCTATTGCTGTAGGTAGTGTCTGAAGTGTGTAAAAAGATCTCCTTCCTCTCTTATAGAGGAGTTAATGAAATGTCAAAGCAGTTAAAACATGCCTATCTATGAAAAATATAGTTGTTTGTTAAACCATTGTGTATAATGAGCCTTTAGGATTGTCACCCACTCAAGACTCAGGTTTGGTTCCTGAACACTAGATATCCCTGCCAATCAGCAGTATTCAGATTTTCACTAGTTAGCAATATTGTTTTTCTCTGAAATATTATACGAAAAGGTGCCTGTCTGCATTTGTTTTCAATGGAATTCAGAACTATTACTTATATTAAATGTGAACCTTCATAATGCATTAAGACGCTGTGAAGAATTATATTAATAATAGCATTACATATTCATCCCTAACCTGGGCACTATATGCTGTATAACGGGCGGGGTATGAACTAATTCGTTTACATGTTTATTTATTCTTTCATGATTGACCTGCATAATTTGGGCTGCTTTTGATTGATGCAGTCCTAATTACCATTGATCCTCTCTCACTTTCCGGTTTGTTTTCCTGTTATACTGACAGTCCAAGGGAGACCTTAATGGCGCAGAGGAGTACTATTCACGTGCCATACTAGCTGATCCAGCAGATGGTGAAATCATGTCACTGTATGCTAAATTGGTGTGGGAACTTCACCATGACCATGATAAAGCCTTGGCTTACTTTGAGCGAGCAGTTCGAGCTAGTCCTACAGATAGGTATCAATTTTCGCATACCTCTTTGTCTTCAGAATTCGATGTCTCTCCTGTAACTTTCATATCCTACACTTGTACTTTCAAGTTTTAATTATGATCTCTTCATTGAGTCAACCATGTGGTGCATCCTTGGCACATAGAATAAGAATAACGATAAAGGGTCCTGTGATTTAACCTCACTTATAATTTATTTGGTAATGAAAGTAGTGCAATTGGATGACATTTACTTACTAGAAACTCATTTTGATAGATCTCAAATTCTTGTTTACAAACTTTAACTAACCCCCTTTGTCAGTCTGAATGACGAAACATATTTATCGAGATCTTCAATGGCTGCAAACTTTATATGCAGTTGAATAATATATAGTTTGACAACTAACATGTACTATCATTGGCCTATTGTTTCTCTGTCTTCTTCAGTCATGTTCTTGGCGCATATGCTAGTTTCCTCTGGGAAACAGAAGAAGATGAGGAAGAAGATGGTGCAAGGCAAGATCACTTTCAGGCGCCTCTTATCCATGAAGGAGCAGTTACTACAGCTAATGCTTAAGCCCATCACGACACCGGCAATCAGATTATGAGGCTACATTGGTGTCAAAGCGTGACTCAAGAAGTCATATTTAGTTAAGAAGTATAAAATTTGCTACTCCTTCTTGTTCTAATTACCACTTTATCATAGTATGGTCTTTCATAAATGGACAACTGGCATTTATTGGTTAATGTTTCTGCATTCGTTACTTAATTGTATATGTGAAATAAGAGAGATGAATCAGATGATAGTACCATGTTAAATATAAACAGTATTAATAGATAGTGATATCCTAAATGGTTTTAATAATAATGACGTTTTTGTCATAAGAGTTGTGTATAGTGACTGTACGGTCTTGTGCACACTTTCTTGCAGCTAGACTTGCTGTATGCTGATGGGAAAACACGAGGCTTGAAGATGCTTGTTTGTGGCCGGTGTAGCAATCTCCTGTCCAACAACTAAAGACTTGTAATAATGAAGTTGTCCAAACACTTTTGTTTTAATTGAATAGTCTAACAAGTTTAAGATGCTCAGGTAATTTTTGAATTAAATTTTTCTATATCTTTACTCTTTCAAGTACATCACACATTGAAAAACGTATTATTGTAGAAAATAAAATGTTTCATTTATTAAAAATTGCAAAAGAGGAAAATTGAATCGGCTTCCATAACTTCAGTTGGTTACTCGGTTTTTGCTGTATACTTGGAATCCATTAAGAATATGAGAAAGATAAAGCTTAATCTTGTGTCCTAAAAATTACTGGTAACCTCGTTCAAATCAAAATATCCTTTCTAACACCCAATAATTTTACAAAGATCTTGTTAATCATAGATTTTTACAACTTATTACTTTTCTAATTTATGATTTTATTGAGATTCAATTACAAACCATATAAAAAAACTTAGCTTCTCAATAGTAAAACTGAAATACCTCTGATGGGTTTGTTGAAACACTAAAGAACAAATAGCACATTATACTAAAATGAATACATAAATAAATTCATGGGATAATCTTAAAAAAGCCATTTTAGTTTACAACAATATCCGTTTTACCATTTATAACTCGTTTTTATCTAGAATCCCTCTTAATGTTAAAAAATTAACAGAAAATATCAATTTTATCTCCTATAACTTCATCATCAATTTACAACAATTAAGAACATTATTGTCATTTCACACATCTTCACGAGATATTTTAAGTGTTTTTATTAACGATAGAAGAGATTTGAGATAAAAATAAAACCGTAGATAGTAAAATAACATTTTTACAAATTACAATTAGTTTTTTTGGGACTAAATACAATAGAGAAATTCCATCAACCAGAGAGCCAATGCTAGATTTCACTAGTTAGAACAAATGAGCTCAAAATTGAATAACGCCATTTCCTATTAAATTTGAAATTCCATCAAATGAAAACAAGTGCAGGCAAACCCTCGAAAATAATAATGCAATTCACACCTAGATAAAACTGACATCTCATTTTATGATTTTTATCAATATACTATTCCTACCAACAAAGGTGAATGTGTTGAGTTTATGGCTGGACCCAAAACAAACTTTGATCTCCTGTCCCTTTGTTAGAGCATCTAAAAATTTTCTACTCTGACAAATTCTGTCCGCTTCTTGACGATACTTGGTGACCTGAGAATCCCCTGTCTTGGCGAGAACCCGGTCTATAGAAACCATTTCCTCTCGGTCTGTTGTAGTCTCGGTCACCCCCATCATAAGCACCTCCCCTCCCGTAACTTCGGGAGCTAAACCGCCCCCTTGGAGCATCTATTTGGTAGCTGCCTCGGCCTCTGCCACGTCCTGTTGAAAAGAGGAATTTTAATTATAAGATCCTCTGCAGTAGCTTAGTGTTATAGGAACCTTGGAAGAAAGCTCGCTAATTCAAGATGTGATGATAATTATTGACAAATAAAGCTCAATCAATTATCTTGCCAATAATGCCGTTATTTTTTTATCTCATTTCCAGAGTGTGGAACACACAACTGCCAACATAATTCAGGGTGTGCTTAGGAGAATATCATTTTCATTGCGCCACACCCAATACAGTACTTCTAAACCGGATACAGCATGTTCCAGTAGAGTTGAGTGATACATGCCGCAAAGCATCCTAATAATCATTATATTAATTAACAAGTCCTTATTTGATGCTATTTTGATGGACTAAATCATCATGCACATTCAAAAACAGGCCATTACATAAATACCAATGATACTGACAAAGGAATGAAATACATACTTCCTCCTCGAGATGGTATATTGCTGTTCGGTCTACGCTCTTCAATATATACCTGTCGCCCGGTAACTAGAGCAGAACCCGCCTAAATACACATGAATGGCATATATGACTAAATTAATAGACAGAAACAGGTAAATAGGCTTTCATTGAAACATAACCTTTAATTTTAACAAAATAATAACTACCAATTTTGTACAAGTCAGGTCATGAAATCCACCAGAAATATATATATACACAAAAATAACAAACCTAGCATAAACTTGAAGATCAGAATAATTATACACTAATGCATTAATGGTAAGAAAAAAACAGTATCAAGTCAGCAGCATCATGGTCAACTAAAGCAACAAAATTCCTATAGTGAATGATAGTTCCAGTAAAGCTGTCATAAGCCCACCTGAGGTGCCTACTGATTTCAAGCATTTAACGTTTAGTTAGCATTCCTTAATGTATTCAAGCTATTTTAAAACCCAAGTGTTGCAAAATGCATATTTGATTTTAAAGTTAATCAACTGCAATCCTGAGGTTGTGGACCTGGCACACCATTTTTACAGGCAACAGGACAAGAAAAAACACAGAAAGATACTGCATTACGTATTCATACATTGACCGCATTGTGAACACCAGACATATCTTCAAATTCAACAAACGCATAGCAAACGCCAACATCCTGCAAGCAAACAAAACATTTTAGAACATTAAATTTAAGGAAGAGGTGTTTCAATACGGCCAAAAGACAGACCAAGAAAATGAACCTTGCGACTCCGGATTACTACACCCTCAGAACTGAGTTCACCAAATTTTTTAAATTCCTCCGCAATTTCAAATTCAGACACATTTGAAGGCAAGTTCCTCACGTAAACAGACTTTATTTCCTCTGAAAGCATTCATATAGAAACCTTTTAAAGGTCAACAACAATGCCCTAAATAGATACCAAGTTAAAAAATAAACACAATTTAACGGTGTCATGTCAAACTGCAAAAGCAAATTCCAAATATTGAAACAACAAATACTTTGAACTGTGACAAAATCTTTGATTTTTGAAGATTTGTTAACTTATCAGTCCCTACAACATAGAGCCGATATCTGAAGGGAGCAGTTAAGAGATGACCTTCATCTTCGACTGCTGAAATCTCCTCCCCTGCTAGGTCTGCTCCTGACTTTTCATATGCATTTGGAAAAACAGGGGCTTGTTGAGTCATTGGCTGAGAAGCATTATTCCAGTCTGAAGTAGGTGGCACATTCTTGTTAACAGCAGTCAGAGGAGTCACCGATGGAGCAGATTGTCCTTTAGCCACTCGTAACTTCCAGTACCAATCAAGAACGAAAAAGGAAAGGAAACAAAAATTAGTTCAACAAAAACAATAAATTTTCCATATTAAATATTCAGATACATCAACACAGACAGAATTTAAATAATATAGCCAGTAAGGCCAGTGATTACAATAGAAGCATAAGTGTGTTTTTGGGGCTCTCCAAGAGGATCTTCAACCGAAGCAGGGAGATGATCTTGTACAGCATTCACTGTATTTTGAATTGAACCATTCAACTCTTCAGCAGAATTATCCTCTAGAATGTTTTCAGATTCAGGGACTTGCTCTAACTGTTGCTCTGGAAAACTGTAACTGTCAACTGGACCATTTTCTTTGACATCAATAGGGGCAACATACTCCCTTGCCGGGATTTCATTACCCATCAAATAGTTTGATACTGCAACAATCATCAATTTTACTTTCAGAACACAATGCAACACAAGATTTTTCTTCCAGGTACTTCTGATTAAAAGGTGTATTAATATTATGAGTTTGCAGGCAATACAAGAAAAAGTCCCAATATCAGAACCTAAGTCAGACACAAGCAAGTTTCCAAAAAAACTCAACTCATGAATTTTTTAAACTTCAACATTACAAACAAAAATCATTCTGACTAATAATCAAAAGTAACATAAAAAAATTCAACACAGATATCGCTATGATTTATATGAATTTATACAGTAACATCATTCAATCGATTCTTAACCTTCTTTCTAAACTAAGGAACAGTTATTATTCTCCCAGTGAAAATAAAAATCCTAAACTCCAAAACTCAGGACAAATAGATACCTGATTCTGGAATTGTTGCAGAAGCATTAAGTTTGGAGTCGAGATTGGTTGGGCCTAATAAGACCGCTGGATGGTGGTGAATTATTTCCTCTTCGATAAAGTGAAAAATATCATTAAGAACAAAATATCCTTTCTCTTGAGGTGCTAGGAAAAAAGTTTGAACAAATTTCCTCCTCCTAGTGAAATCTTTTAATTGCACAGAACCAGAAACCATCACAAGAACACCTCCATTCCAAGATTCCAGAGAATGTGCTGTTTTGATTTCTACCCCAGTATAATTGAGGGACATAATGAGTGCATGGATTTGCTGCCACCAAGAAAAGAGGTTAAAAAAAAGTCAATAATCCATTTATTCAATATACACACAAACACAAACAAAACATGAAAACACGGCCTTTGAGACGGAAGCCTTTTGAAACCAAACATGCATATAAACTAGCAAAAATGTCCGGACTTCATCCACATTGTCTCATCTATATTAAAACATTCGAATAATATCATAAACTACAAAACACATTATTATATGATTTGTTGCCTTTACGTCCACATCCAGGATAACCATTCTACAAGAGCTAGTGATAATATGGTGATATAAACTTGAAGACACAAATTGAAACCACAAGTTCGTGCTCATTTCACTTCCATTGAGCACATATAGATGTTGGGGGTTGATATATGGTTCCTACATTGATAATTCTCTTTTGAGGCAAATTACGCCGATAAACGAAAGAAGCTATAAGTAGAAAATTCTTAAACTCACAAGTACCGAAATTTGACAAATAAAACATAAACTTAACTGTAAGGTGGTTATCAAAACAAACAAAAAAGGCAGTCACAATATATATATATACACACACACACGCACACATCCAAACCAGAAAATCATAAGCAAAACACTCTGACACAACAACCAATCACAGAAACTATTTAAAAAAAAAAAATTCTAAAATTTCAAGTGCCAAAAAGGCAAGGGACTTTCTGACATCAACCCCAAAAAATAACCCAAAAAAAAAAAAAGACATTAACACAAAAGACTGCATTGATATTCAAGCAAACACAACACAAACGAATTAAAAAAAAAAAAAAAAGAGTGGAATACCAGCATAGCAGTGGCGGTCTCTCTAGTATTGCCATCAATACGAAGCATAGTACTAGAATCACTGTAAAATTGGTGAACAAAGTCGGGCTGTTGCTGCAACACCTGATAGTACTGCCCCACAAAATACGTCCCCACCTAAAAAAACCAACCAATTATATTCTTTGTTCAACAATTAAAAAAAAATAAAAACCCAGAACAAAAAAACCCAAAAAAAAAAAAAAAAAGACCTGAGCAGCAGTAACTGGAATAGGAAACGGAGTAGCCATGTTCCAAAACAACGTTAAACCCTACAAAGCCCTAGATCGAAGATCTGTAAACAAACCAACGAAAACCCTTTTGTTAGCCAAACGATATGTGTGAGCATATTTGTTTACATGTATATCGCTTTGGAGAGAGAGAGATGGGGAAGAGACCTAGAGAGATAGATTTGTGGGAAGATCCTCTCCACTGATTGTGTTGTGTTTCCTTTCCTTCGTTGTTATGTCGTGTCTTTATGTCTTGTTTTCTTTTCCTTTTTTTTTTTTTTTGGTTGGGGTGGGGGGGTGGTGGTGTTTTGGGGTTGTTTTTCTTTTTTTTTATTTTTTTTGGGTTTTGTTTTTGTGTTGTTTTTAAGTTTTATTTTTTATTTAAAAAAAGGGAGAAAAAGAAAAAGGAAATAATTGTTATTGGTCAGCCATCACCAGTCAGTCACCACAATTGGTGCAAAAAAGTGTGTGCCTAAAACCAAAAGGGCCTTTCCCTGGCCTGGCTAGTTCCTGCTAACTTGCATTTGGTGTATGTGTGTTACACTTTTGTTTTGTTTTGTTTTGTTTTTGTTTTTTTTTTTTTTCAAGTTTCTTTGGCTTTTGTTTTGTTATTATTAATCTTTCAGAATAAAAACTTTTCGTTAGCTTTATTGGAATATTAAAAGTTTTAAATTTGTTTTAAGTGGGGTAATTGAAGGGAT
Organism: Litchi chinensis; assembly: GCA_019925255.1. NCBI lineage: Eukaryota > Viridiplantae > Streptophyta > Magnoliopsida > Sapindales > Sapindaceae > Litchi > Litchi chinensis. The sequence continues at coordinate 10,065,216 of CM034461.1, forward strand.
TTAATTACGGATTTTACTGTATAAAATATGTAATTAATTTTTGTTAGCTTTATAGTAATATTAAGAGTTTCAAATTTGTTTTGGTTGGGGTAGTTGTAGGGGTAATATTTAATTACGGATTTTACTATATAAAAATATGTGACAATATAACGGCACAATTGCTTCTTAACCAAAATTAAAAAGAAAAACGTTTTTAATTTAAAATGATAAATTATTTGCTTTTTGTGTCAAATGATATTTTAATTATTTTTCAGTCCATTTACTTCCACAGAACATTTCAAGTATGTAATAAAATGTTTAAAAGTTGATATGCAGATAGTGCCGTTTGATTTCGGCAGGTTTTAGTAGGCCTATAAACAATTCAATATTACCTTTTAAAGAAATTAAAAATTTGTTTTTATTTTGTACACTCAAAAATATCCCAAAAATACCCGCATCAAATCTCCCCTTTTATTGCAATTCTAATTTTGTTTCATAAACCTTATAACATCACAAAATAACCAATAAAACTTACATCTTTGTATATCAAATTAGTATTAGAATAATGTTAAGTACACTCTCTTAAAACACCTTCCATTTAACGTACAACACGTGTGTAAATTTCGCTTTTATGATGTAGGTTGTATGTTCAAAAAATGAAATTTGTAATAAGTTGTATATCCAAAAAGTGAAATTTATGCATGTAGCTTACATTGAATGAAGAGTGTCTTGACAAAGTGCATTTAATATTTCTCGTATCACATTAATAGAAGCATCTTAACTATTCTCTTGTATCGTTTTCAAAAGTCCGAACTTTTACTTTAGATTGTTTACACAAGTTTCAAAATTCCAATTTCAAATGATAAGGGAAATGTTAGGTTTTTAAATATTTTATTTAAATTTATGTTTAAATAATATAATATGAGTTATTAAAATCTTATTAATTATCATATCATCTCATCTCATAATTTATAAGATTATGACAACTTAAATGCTACATTATTTGGATATAAATTTTGACAAAATATTTAAAAAATCTAACATTACTCTTTTCACAAATATCAATCTTTTTACCTTGATCTTATCAAGTCCTATCACCCATGGGACGAAAAGCTACAATCCAACTTCAGATTTTCACAAATATTGATATTTTTACCTTGATTTTATTAGATTCATCACCTATAGGAAGAAAACCTAAAAGTAACTAATTGACTTGTGAATATATATATATATATATATAGAGAGAGAGAGAGAGAGAGAGAGGATTGGAGGATATAAATTTTGATACAATTTTTTAACTATTAGATTGAAAGAAAATTAATTATATATATTTAATTTTTTTAGAGAATAGGAGCGTTATTGGAGAGTTGTGTTACACCAAATAATTGCATATGCATCAATTTCTCTCACTCTTCATTTATATTCTTTCACATTTTTTTTCTCTATTTATTTATTTTTTAATTGATTTTTTATTTTGAGATATATTAAACAATATTTTTTTTAAACCTATGCAATATAAATTTTATTTGAGAGTTTATGTTGAGAGTTTCGAATTCATATATTATTTATATGATTTAGTTAATTAAATAATGAGAAAAGATTAAATGAAATTTAAATTAATAATATTGTTATATAGTTTAAAAGTATAGATAAAGTAGGGTGAAATGTACCGATTCAAAATTAACAACTAATCATAACTTTAATTTCTTTCAATTTAATGGTTAAAAAATTATGTCAAAACTTGTGTCAAAATTTATATCCCCGACTTTGTCCTCTACATATATATATATATATATATATATATATATGTGTGTGTATGTATATATGACTTTCATGAATACAAACTATGAAAACTAGGATCTTCAAGAAGTATATCTATACATCAAAATTGAATGTTGTTATTATTGTTATTATTATTATTTTTGAAATAAAATTGTATGTTATCTATTAATATGAAAATATGACAAAAAAAAATGACAACAAAAATCTTTAATTGCCTAATTCAACAACACTACGAAAGAGATACGATTGACTGAACTAAACTAATTGATGATCTTGTTACCTCAACAGTTGACTGTGACTTGTACCATTGGTCTAATGACCAAATACTGTGAAAATAATTGATCCCACTGTATGCACAACTAGCCTAAATCTAATCTAGGTCTGCATGAATATAAAATTGTAAAAGTTTGAAAACGAAAATGACACTGTTTTGGAAAAAAAAAAAAGAAGAAAATGTCAAAATATTTGTATAAAATGCATTTTATCAAATGATGCTTATTAAAAGATAGTTTAAGCTTTACCTTGAACTTAAGAAACCATAATTATTAACTTTTTAGAGGAATTGAACGTTATGGAAATGGTGTTGGTGTTTTCCCAACAAATATGTGAAACGTGTATGTCCAAAAACTGCTTTTAGAGGACATCTACAATTACAATTCTTCTAGAGAACAAGGTATGATATTATGTCTGCTTCACTTTGAACAAAATTCAACGTTGAGTTGACTCCCGGTAATTTCTGTTTTTTGTTTTTTCCTTTTAATAAAGAAATGCAAAAGGTAACTTCTTTTGGTCAACCAGACACACAATCTATTCATATAAAAAGTTGGAATTGAAGGAATATATAAAAGAGCAATTGATTCGTGATTTAATGTTTCACATTTGACAACCTTTTTGCAATTTTTGTTCGCTTCTGAGTTAAAAATAATAATAATAAAAGTTTTGTTCACTTCTGGTGTTGAGAGACATTTTTTTATGTTTCACATTTTGACCACCCATTCAGATTTTTATAATTTTTATTCACATTTTTTTCATCTTTTTTGACACAGTAGTTTAAAAGTTTAGTGATAACTGTTGAGATTATATACTATTTGCGCAATCTGCATATCTTCTCGACAACTAATTCCTTCATAAACGAAAAAGATTATCCACACAAACTTTTAAAATGTCTTTGGTGGAAATCAAACATTTAACAACTTAATGAAAGGAGATAATTAACTTTACTGAGAGATGATGCCAAGAGATGTTAAGAGTTTCCATTCACAGCGATATTAACGGAAGTAACAATAGTAACATATTATATACCATTAATTTTCTTCTGATTAGCAATATAACATGATGTGCGATGTCAGCTAGAAATGGCATCATTATTAGGCTAAAAAAATTCTCACTTCTTTACAGCAAAAACTCCTTCTCAACTCTGGCATAAGAGGACCAATGCAATGCAAAAATTCAGTACAGTTTTTCAATCAGCAATCCAGCACAATCACCATCTACAGAGAACAAGCAATGTGAGGTTATTTCAGGTTTCTCCAGTGACTGCATTTCTCATAGGCTGATAATGTATTTTTCCTTGTCTTCAACGCCACATCTTCCAACTTTCAAGATTTGAACTTTTAATTCGTAGTCTTATGACTTTCTTCCTTGAGCCAAGCTTACACGTATTGCTCGTCCTTCTAATTCCTATGGTACCAAAACAAAGAATGATTAATTAGCAATCTTACTATCGTTGACATTTGTGTGTTCAAAAAATTTGCAAAAAAAGAGATTGAGGAGGGAGGGAATTGATACCTTTCCATTAAGGGATTCAATGGCAGCTTCCATCTCTGATTTTGTTGAATAGCATACAAAACCGTAACCACGAGACCTTCCTGTCTCTCCATCATATAGAACCCTTGCTCCAACGACATTTCCATATTGTTGGAAAGCTAGAGTCAAGCTTTCAGTGGTAACAGACCAGGATAAATTCCCAACAAAAAGTTTGTAATCGGTTTCTGCATATAAAGGTGCTTTGGGTTTAGGTTTGTCGGAAAAGTTCACCCTTAAAATTCGACCCAAATATTCCTGAAATAGTGTGATTGTGTTAAGTAAAATGGGAGGTAGAAAGATAACTGTATGCATCTATGTGCTAAAGAAGGAGAAATATGAAAAGAAAAAGTATGTTACTAAATTTATCAAACTAATCAACTATTGTTTCAAGAATTAACATAAAATTATTGTTTAAACGAATGCAAACCAAAATGTGTACATATGCATGCAGGTGTCAACATCCACTGAGACACAAAGAGAGTTTCTTACACTTCCATCGAGGTTTTCAATGACTGCATTACAATCTTCAACGCTACTCATTGTCACGAAAGCAAAACCTCTGCTTCTTCCAGTTTCTCTATCATAAAGAACCTATAACATTTGCATAAATTATATCAAGGCAACACAAAAGAAAAAGAACTGAGACACCAGAAAAAGAACCAAGGTAAATTGTCTGTTGATGCAAAACATCCAGTGCAAATTCTACACTGGGCCAATAAGGTCAACAAACTTTCTTAATAAGCAATGCCGGCTATGAAAACTGTCAAAATTAGGCTTGTGTAATCAACATCTATATCAAAAAGCAAAAGCCATAATGCTCTATACAAAAGCTTTATAAGTACATTTTGTAATGCTAGAAAATTTAGCTCCCTCTATCAATTCTCAAATCAGTAGATCACAAAGCAAATCTTCTTCAATATTCACTTTGATGCAATTGGTTTCACATATTCATTAGTGGTATCCTCCTATTTCCTACTTTGAAAATTCCTCAAAGTTGTAATGATGTAACCGAAAAATGCATAAGTAAAGGCAAATTCAGTTCTTCAATTACACACAAGGGATGTCTACCCCACTACACTGATAAATTTTACACCTAAGTACGATATTTAAATTCACATACTAGCCATAGAGGAACTCCACATTTCTCCTTCTCTAATATTAAAATTGAATATCATGAAGGAGCAAAGCAATCGCCAAAAATTGAAAGAACTGAAAAAGCAAATAGATAGAGGACTGAAACTGGAGAATCAAGGAAGGCATAAAACGTTGCTTAACAGGACATGAAGATTGAGCTGATTCATCCATCTCAGATTGTAAGTTTCATGCTTTCATCACTTGGTACCAATCAGAGAAGAGCTAATTAAAAATTCAACTTTGAATCCCTTGGCCATAACTATACATCACACTTAGAACGAATTCCTTGCAAAAACTTCAATGGAAAACAATACTGCTACCTAGCAGCAGTTAGATTACTTTCGTACAACCATTCTAAAGCTCGGCTTATCAAGCAATGATACTCAAAGATCAGCCCGATTTGATGGAAAAAAAGTGAAGCACGATCTCACTAGCATTTGCATAATCGAAGTTAATAAATAACATCTCTATTATTGTCACTGCTATTACAACTATTTGATTCTTTAATGCGAAATGATGCTCCCGTTCAAATGACTTCATTATTAGAGTCTCCGATTAACACAAAAGCTACTCATGACACATGATTATCAATAATTATTTGATTCAGCTCATTGGTTAGACACACAATTAATCACATAGTCCATACATAACAATATCAGCTCTTCATATTAAAATTTAAACAATGAAAAGTTAATTTAGACATGATCAAACAAAAGTAGAAGTGAAGAGAACTCTAACGAACCTCAATAAGCTCTGGACTTGCATGATCCTGTATGATCGCAGCAAGCTGAGCACTGTCAACATTATAAGGCAAGTTTCCAAAGTAAAGCTTAGTGTTCACAGGAGCTTCTTCTGCTCCGGCTGCCTCAACTTTAACATCTCCGTCAACTTCATTTACTTGCTCCTGCTTATCCTTGTCTTCTTCCACCAACCCTTCAGTGGCAGTAGCAGCAGCCTCTTCTTGGGCCACAGCAGCAGATATCTTAAGGGCACGCCACTTGTGCGCCACGGTTCCAATGGTGTAAAGGCGTGAGGCAGAGGAGACCAGCATGCGGGGTGGTGAGAGTTTAAGGAGAGGCAGATTCTCATATGGGGAACGCATGCAGTCGTAGTGCTTGAGAGTGTGCATGGAGGAAGGGAAAGATAGCCGATGGCCGCCGCGGCGGTGGCAGCCATGATGACGTTGCAAATGGATTCTAAGCAACGGTGGTGGTGGTGGACTGGTGGTTATTGTTTCCACTTTTCCATTAGCTAACAAGTGATCGGCTGTGAGGGAGGCTAGAAGCTGATGTGGCCACATTCTAACCAGTTAGATAGTGGATAAGGTGAGTTCAGTGTGGATCAGACTAGTCTAGTGGCCAATTTCATTTTTTATTTTTTTCTATTTCTAGTAGTTATTTTTTACTCTATGGTGCTTTGGGCTTTTCTGTTTTTACCCAAATGTTTGATCAATTGCTTTCAGAAGACACATAATTTCTCACAATATTTGGATGTAATTTATGATGTAATAACTTTAGATTTTGATTTAAATTTATGATTTTAGTGTGTGTATATATTATGTATATTTGCATATGGATACACTACCCTTTTCATGTTAGGAGAGTTACATCATTCATCAAATCTCCACATATGTTGATTCGGCTTTTATGTTTTTAGTTTTATGCTCTCTTTCATAATCATAATTTTATTTTATTACTATTTTAATTTTTATTTCAATTATTAGAAAAAGAGCTATTTCATTTGTCATAAACTCATGACATCTTTCCTTTTGATTTATAATGAATTAAAGTAATGGAATCTTAAATAATTAGGATGAGAGATTGTAATAATGATTGAGAAGTAGATTATAATTGTAAGGTTGTATGTTTAAATTTTAAATTATTATTTATTTATTATTGATGTAGAAAAAAGTAATTTAAATGGTAATTAACCAATATATATATGTGAAATTATAAACACATTTTAACCTGACTTGATGGTTGTAAAAGCTCATTTAACATGACAAATTTCAATTTTCAATTTTTCATTTTAAATCATTCTTTTAAAAGTATACAAATAACAACTTTTTAATGTAAAAAAAAAAAAAAACATTTTAAAAGTTATAAAATATAGAACAATTATTTATTAATTAAAAAAAACAACATTTTAAAAGTTATAAAATATAAAAGAATTATTTTATTAATTAAAAAATTAATAAAAAAATCTTAATTAATTTTTTCTAAATAAAATCTTCATTAAATTTATATGTTCAATCTTTATATGATATTTACAAATTAAAATTTAATAAAGGCTGACCCAATAATTTGTTTAGCAGTTAAGTCAATTTCTAAAACCTTTTTGTATTTTCTGTGTTGCACATTTCCTGTAAGTCTTCGTTGTCCACTTCGAAACAAAGAAAGAACAAAAAGTTACATTGATTCAAGCCTATTTAGGATCCAACTCATACCTGTTAGACACAAGGGGAAATGGCCCGTTACATCCTACTGATTCTTGAAGGTCCAATGCTAGACTTCAGTGATCATTTGACAACAAATAGTTTAAGGTCTTCTCAAACTACAAAACCTTTGAATTGTTATAATTGGACAGAGGGTTAACGCGTGATGCATCCTCATTTAAGTAAAGCAGGGGTATAAGTGTCACTTTATAAGAAACTATCCGTTATTTAGTTCAACTCCAAAATGAAAATCATCTCCATTTCAAAATTCAAATTTAAGTAAATCAGGGGTCTAAATATCACTTTATAATAAACTACCCGTTATTTAGTCCAACTCCAAAATGAAATCATCGCCATTTCAAAATTCAAAATTCACACATAATTTAAATAAATCAGGGGTATAAGTGCCACTTACAAAAAAACTACCCGTTATTTAATCCAACTCCAAAATGGAATCATCTCCATTTCAAAATTCAGGCACAATTTATCAAAACAAGCAGAGCTTTCTTTGAAGAAAAAAAAAAACAAGAGAGGAGTTTTATGATTTGAAGAATCAATGAAGAAGAAAGTATGGACACCGACGGCATTTCATGGCTGAGAGGTCCAATTCTCGGCAAAGGGGCTTTCGGTTCTGTTTTCTTGGCCACTTCAAGGTACCCACTTTCAAGAAAGACGGCTCGCTGCTTCCTGCCAAAAATGGCAGTGAAATCGGCCGACTTCGATGCCTCCGATTCTCTCTAGAAAGAGAAGGAGGTTCTCTGCAACCTCCGTGGTTGTCCTCACGTCGTCCAATGCTTCGGAGAAGAGATCACTTTCGGCACGAACGGAGACATGGTCTACAACGTCCTCTTGGAGTACGCCTCTGGCGGAACCCTAGCTCATTTCATCAAGAATTCGAATAGCTTCAGCCTCCCGGAAATTGAAGTGCGGCGCTACACCAAGTGTCTTCTCCAAGGCCTTCGTGAGGTTCACGATTGTGGTTATGTGCACTGTGATTTGAAACCAGACAACGTTCTTCTTTTTCCAGGGAAAAACAGTTGTGGGTATCTGGCGAAGCTTGGTGATTTTGGGTTGGCGAGGAGATCAGGGAGACAGAGCAAGAGACACAGGTTGGTCTGGTCTTCTTATTTGAGAGGAACTGCAATGTATATGGCGCCCGAAACTGTGGTTGATCATGTTCAGCAACTTCCCTCGGATGTTTGGTCTCTTGGGTGTGTTGTTCTTGAGATGCTAACTGGCAACCGATCATGGACTTCCAAACACGAACACAAACTCAGCAACAAAGAAGTATTGGATATGATTAGCGACCACAACTTGTTGCCTGATATTCCAAGTGGGGTTTCAAGAGAGGGGAGGGATTTCTTGAAGAGGTGTTTGGTGAGGAAGCCTGAGATAAGACTGACGGCTGAGATGTTATTGAATCATCCGTTTGTGCAAGGATTCGATGATGTAGAATTTGAAGAAGCGGAGGAGGAGGATAGAATTTCAGAAGAATCATTGTCTTATGATTCGGAGTGTAGTTCACATTATTCAAGTTTTACTTTTACATCAGAAGAAGAAGATTTTGATTGTGCTGGAGACACGGTGGAAGATGATGACTTGTTTCAAGCACTGACACAAGCTTCTTCGAGTCCAGCAATGCAGCGGCCTTCTTTCATTGCCATTCTTGCCGATGCCTGATGGAATTCTTTCATGTAGTGCATGCGGAGTTAGAGTGAGAGATACATGATTCTTCTTGCCATCTTTATATAGAGAATCATCAGGTATTTTGTTTAATGAGACACGTAGTAGGAAAATTTTCACTTTGATTGATGTTTGAGATTGTTTGAGGATTACGGGGCAAATCTTGTAGGCTTATCATACCTCATTTTGCTTTTCTGATATTAGTAATTGATTTGTATTTTTTGCATAAGATTTAATGTTTGCATTTTTTTTCTTTTATCGATCATATTGTTAACATAGCATACAGACAGCAGCAACCCCCGAATCATCCTTTGATGGCCGAAAATTGGGATGTAAAATTTGCATGATATTAACAAAGATTTTGCTACCACGCCTCATAAGCATTTGCTTTATGTCTTAGTGTTGTATAAGATTTAGCAACCAAATCTGTTTTGTATTCATTGAGGATAATTTCAATATTAGTTATAAGGCATCTGTTGCCAACTTGTATTATTAACTCTTTAGTGTGTGCTTGTTTCACCACTTTAATATGTTTTCTTAGATAGAGATTTGCATTGTTCTTTCACTGATAGTTAATATCAATGATGCGAAAATTGCTGTGGTTGCACTAGAGGGTCCCTTGTTTTATTATGTTTGTCTTGTTATGTACAGAAGGCAAAAACATTGTTTACTTCTAATTGACCTATTCCACAGCTGCAATTTTGGAGGAAAGACCAATTATATCTTGTTAAGTGTTAAAGATATTTTGTTTTTGGTCTTTTTATTTTGTGGGATCTTTGTTTGAATTTTGAGTTTTAATTCAGTGTTTTTGTTGGTTTTAAGTTGAATTGGTTTTGTGAATCTTGGTTGAGTTCTTGGCTTGTTGATTGGTGTTTTGATAATTGAAGTTGGCTTTGAAATTTTAGTTCAATTGTGATTGAATGCTCGTGTTAGTTCTTCGATGGTCTTGGTTCTCTTTTAAGTGTTGATATGGAGTATGTGATTTTATTTTGGCTAATAATTATTAACTATTTGATATTCTGGGTATCTGGCAGAAAGAAATTCAGACATCTGTTGATGGCCTTGTGGTTATTGGTGGTGATGACCCTAACACGAATGCTTGCCTCTTGTCGAAAACTTCAGGTATGCTAGATATGATAGAGTTTATTTCAATATTGTTTAGATTTAAGTTTAATTAGTTACTGTCTTCTTATGTTTTTTGGTGGAAATCATTTTTGTGATAATGAGAAAAGATGTCTGCCTTTCTGCTATAGCTGTTTAATTGGTCATTTTCAGTTAATTCTGATTTATTGTGTCGAATCAGGAGTAAAAATTTGAAAACTCGGGTCATTGGATGTCCAAAACCCATTGATGGTGACTTGAAGTGCAAAGAGCTCCCCACAGGGTGAGTATAGCAGTGCATGCAGATATATACTGATGATGATTTAAATATGGCTATCATATATCTGATTGTTGTTGCTAAGGAAATTGAAAGAATTGCAGAGAGAACTCTTCCCTTTTCTTGAGCAGTGAATCATTCAATAACCTGTCAAAAATTCATAATTGGTTGTTGGTGCATGTAATCCTTATCTGTGTATCTGTTGACTGTTGTTGAAGTTGCATAGTTTAAAATATTTGTAAGGCGTGTTATGGCATGCAGATATATTCATAAATGATTGGAAATGTCATTTGTGAATATCGATTCAGCTATCAACATTTCCAAATGCAATTTCTAACTCAATAAAGCAGCCAAAGCTTTGTCCCAGATGTATGTAATAGGCTAGAAGGTACCTATTTCTCCATTATAATTCGATGATATCATTTTCACCTTTTTGCTTGATAAACTTTGCAGATATGGCAGTAAGAATTTACCCTATTTCACTCTTTACTACTTTACATCTAGATCTTATTATTCGTATCTCTAACTTACCCTATTTACCATTTCTTTCTCTAATTTCCATAAATACAAAGTTTAGCTTTTGGACTTGTCAACCTATACTATTGTCTCACTTCTGAAAATCAAAGCAATGGCAGTCTCTCTCTTTCTCATGCTTTATGCCTCTTTATGGAAAGTTACACGTAACTTTATATTGTTTTTATCTGCAGTTGTACGGCTTATGAGGCATGTAGCTTCCCATATTACTCTAGACTAAAGTGTGTTTTGCAAATTCGCTTTCCAAATGCAATTTCTAACTCAATAAAGCAGCCAAAGCTTTGTCCCAGCTGTATGTAATAGGCTAGAAGGTACCTATTTCTCCATTATAATTCGATGATATCATTTTCACCTTTTTGCTTGATAACTTCGCAGATCTGGCAGTAAGAATTTACCCTATTTCACTCTTTACTACTTTACCTCTAGACCTTATTATTTGTATCTCTAACTTACCCTATTTATCATTTGTGTCTCTAATTTCCATAAATACAAAGCTTAGCTTTTGGACTTGTCAACCTATACTATTGTCTCACTTCTGAAAATCAAAGCAATAGCAGTCCCTCTCTTTCTCATGCTTTATGCTTCTTTATGGAAAGTTATACGTAACTTTATATTGTCTTTATCTGCAGTTGTACGACTTATGGGGCATGTAGCTTCCCATATTACTCTAGACTAAAGTGTGCTTTGCAAATTCGCCCAAACATTACCGTTGTTGAAGAAGAGGTAATCCATTTAAGTTATCGCTTGGCTTTTAAATGATTTTGCATGGCTCAGGTTCTCTGGCATTACGGCAATTCTTGTATCAATGGACAAGTAATGCATTAAGCGTTTTCTTCACTAGTATGATAGATTATAATGATGGTTATTTGTACTTATCCAGTTAAATTTCTGTGGTGAAATGTGATAAGGTCCCCTCAAACTGTAGTCACATGTTTAGAAATACTTATGCAGTTTCTTCTAACTATAAAAATCCAGCTGAATTAAAATAAAAATAAGGAAAAAGGCACAAACTAACTCAACTGGCTGGAATTTTGCATTCCCAGGACCTCATATACTTCAAGTCTCTCTCCCTCCTTTGCATAATGATTGATTGGAAAAGCATTGTTAGTCCAAAGTTCCTAGCATAGTTTTAAAAGGCGCAAGGCGCATCGAGGCGCAAATGGGCTGTGGAGCTCAAGACACAAGGCATAAGGTGCAAGGCGCGCCTTTTCAAGGCGAGGCGCACTTAAAAAAAAAAAAACCCTCAAAATATTATAAATTCATAAACAATCAATAATAATAAAATAAAATTCAACAAAATGAATATCCAATTATTAATTATTATAAAAAATCATCATCATCATCAAAGTTCAACAACTAAGTATCCTAGGCAAACAACAAAAATCATCATCGAAGTTCAATTAAAAACTAAGTCAATCACTAAGTGTCCTACCCTAGGTAAACAGCAAAAGTCATAAGTCATCATTAAAATGCAATTATGCAAACAAAAACTAGTGACTAGCACTAGTCACAAAAAGGTTCATTCATAGTATTTAATCAATCAAATCATCCAAGTCATCATCAAAATCATCATTCTCCTTTCTCATCTCTTCATCTTCTCCTTCTTCTTTGGAAATCCTTCTCTCTCTCTCTCTCTCTCTCTCTCTCTTCTTCTTCTGTATCTAACCCTTGATATTCCTCTTCTTCTTTCTTAACAAGTTGGCTACTTTGATGAAGAACCTGATTTTGATCTAAATCTATAGCTAGGCTCTCCAACTCCTGCAGCTATAGCAACATTGCCCCATTTCAACTTATCATCATTCGAAAAACATTCTCATCATCTTTATCATCCTCCTGATCGAGCGTTCCCATTAACCATTCATTGTTTTAATCAATGTCGGTCAATGCGATAGGATCAATCGTATCACACATTTCATACCGACATCTCAAAACTCTATTGTATTTCATAAATACCAAGTCGTTTAAACGACTTTGAGCAAGCCTGTTTCTTCATTTAGTATGAAACAACAAGAATTTTTGTTAAAAAAAAAAGTAAGGATATAAGATACATTAAATGAACGAATTGCTTAAAAAAATCATAAGAACATATACTTACATTTTCAAATACACTCCGATTACGTTTACAACCAGAAGAACTGCAAGTGAGGCTAAGAAGTTTTATTGCAAATTTCTTCAATGCAGGTGCTGAATCTCCATAGATATTCCACCATTTAGCTGTTAATTAAAATTTATGGATTAATGATTAATCTCTAATATTATGTTTATTTGATTTAATTTAATAAGACATGATATATATATCTGGTGATTTTTCATTTTTCTTTCTGATGGTCATATAGTTTTTGAATAATCCCTTCGCGTTCCAATACTTCGGAAGCTCATTATCAATTTGGTTTTGCATCTTAGGATCTCAAACCAATCTTCTTAGGCATTCATAAAAACCTATTTTCACCTCTTCATGAATTTCACCTTTAGCCTTGTAGAAGTATTTCAGGTTCAAGTATCATCTGGCAGTGTGCAAGGGGCGATGAAGCTGAACATCCTATCTACTATCAATGATTTCAAAGATAGGCGCATACCTAGCCTCATCTCCATCAAAAGAGACAACAATAGATTCTTTGGCTCTATCTATGACCTCATAAATATATCCCATAGCAGGCTTCCTTTCACCATCCACTAAGCGAAGTACATGCACTAGTGGGCTAGCCACCTTGAGAGCAAACACCATATTACTCCAAAAAGTAGGCATCAAAATAACTTTTAGTGCTCTTTTACCTCTCGCTTCTTTTGCCCACTTGCTCGTATGCTATTCATCGGAAGTAAACATTTTTCTGAGGTTACTTTGCAACTTATGCATCCTGCCCAAAGTGATAAAGACAGTTGCAAACCTCGTTTTTGCTGGCCTGAGCAACTCATTGTTGTTGGTAAACTTTCTTAGCATGTTTACCAAACCAAGACGAGTGTAGATATAGCTAGTCACTATTACTACTCTCTCAAATGTTTTCTTCAAATTGGGCACATTGAAAATATCTTCCAATATTAAATAGATACAATGAGCTGTACATGATGTCTAAAAGAGTGTGAGATATTTTGTTTCTGATAATTTTTCTGTTATCATTTACAAAAAAAAAAAAATTAATTAGTAATAATGCTAGTACACATAATTTAAAGTCAAATTATTTTATTTATAATCATAATTAATAATACAAAAATATACTTCATACCTACTAAAATATTATTTGAAACACTATCCATCACCACTTGAATGACATTACCTACTCTTATCTCTTCCCATATACCACTTAATAATTCAAATATCTTGTCACCAGTCTTTGCATAGACAGAGGCATCAACAAAACATACTTCCTTTTAGAAAATTGATTAAGAAGTTAATCAATGTCTTTTCTCTCATATCCTTCCAACCGTCTGATAACACCAAGTATCCGTATTGAGCCCACCTGTTGATGATCTTTTATCATCTTATGAGTGTTTTCCACCTCTTACTTTAGAAGGGGAACCCTAACTTCATGAGGAGTAGGTGGCTTTATACCCGGACCATATTGAGCCCAGCTGTCTGATAACATCGAGTATCCATATTGAGCCCACACCTGTTGATGATCTTTCATCATCCTATGAGTGTTTTCCACCTTTTACTTTAGAAAGGGAACCCTAACTTCATGAGGAGTAGGTGGCTTCATACCCGGACCATATTGGCCTATTGCTTCGACAAAAGCCTTAAAGCTATTATATGATACAAAATTAAATGAAATGTTTGTATCATACATCCATCTAGCAAACATTGTACAAACTCGACTTCTCAACTCTTTCTTAACTGCATTATCCATCTCATTCAACATCAATTGCTTCCCTTTCGCTTTCCTTAAATTGACTTCTAGATCGGGGGGCAAATAAGACATTCAGTAGATTCTTTTGTTTTGGCCCCTTAAAACTAACTCCACTGCCAAATCTATTATAATCTTTTCTTTTACTTATAGGTGGTTCTACTAGTGGTTCATCATCATACCCTTCACTTATTTCATACTCAACAGTTTCATATTATGCTCATCTTTATCATTCTTCTTTTTCTGTAAATACTCTTTCATCTCTTGTTTTAAAAGTTCATTATTATACCCTTCACCTATTTCATACTCAACGGTTTCATATTACGCTCATCCTTATCATTCTTCTTTTTCTGCAAATACTCTTTCATCTCTTGTCTTATAGGTTCAGGACAACGTTCACAACGTTTAGCATTCCTAAATCCCTTTGCCAAATGTTGTTTTGCTCGATGGATCCCTCTTTTCGTCACTTTACCACAAAATTTACATTTTACAATATTTTTATCTTTATAATCCAGGAAACTTAACATAATTCCATACAGGATCCGAGGATTTAGTACTAGTTAACATTGTATTCGAGCTAGAGTAGTCAGCTGCAAACAAAATACATTCATACATTAAACATTATACATAAACATTAATAACCTATAAATTATAAACATACATTATACATATATCAACTGTATTAACAGCCTATGAATTACAAATATACATGAAACTAATTTATAAATAAATGAAGAAATTAATTAAAAGATTGAAGAAAAGATGAGAGAAGAGAGAAAACTGAAACTGTTGGACTGTTGAACTGTTGAAGATACATTATACATACATCAACTGTATTAGCATCCTATAAATTACAAATATACATGAAACCAGTTATATAAATAAATGAAGAAATTGATTAAAAGATTGAAGAAAAGATGAGAGAAGAGAGAAAATTGAAACTGTTGGACTGTTGAACTATTGAAGAAACTGAAACCGATGAGAGGAGAAGACAAAATAGTCACCAGTGGCGGGATGAGGCTGATCGGTGACTGGACGACATCGGGAAGGCGGTTGGAAGACAGAATCGACAGCTTGGCGGGTTGTGTAAAGAGAGAGAGTGGTTAGGTAGAGAGAGAGTGTTGAAGAAGCTGAAAACCGATGAAAGGAGAAGATAGGACAAGCACTGATGGCGGGAAGAGGGAGATCGACGATCGGACGGTGGCGGAAAGGTGGCTGGAAGACAAAATCGACTGCTTGGCGGGTCGGGTAGGGAGAAAGAGTGTTGAAGAGGCCAAAATTGATGAGAGAAGAAGGGAGGACAGTCATCGGCGACGGGATGAGGTTGATCAGTAGTCGGACGACGTTGAGAATGCGATTGGAAGACAGAATCAATGGCTTGGGAGTTGGGGTAGAGAAGGAGAGGTTGTCGATCAGGTAGGATAGAAAATGGGTGAAAAAAAATTGAACCTGATATAAATATCAGGTGGTTTTTTGCCCAGGCGCGCGCCTCTTCTAGGTCACCACGCCTGGCCGATATTAGGGCGTCGGGACAGCGCCTCGCCGCACTTGGCGCCTAAACACTCCTTATAATACTATGGTTCTTTGAAATACTTAATATATTAAGAACCCATAGTGCTCTATAATTTATCACATTAGATAAGTCTTTTAGCTTTAATCTCTGTGTCATGTTTTGCTAAATGTCATTTAAGAGACGAACCCTCCGCACATATTAATTCTATAGGCTGCTGCCCAGAAGCAAATGCTACATTGCAAATGTAATCTGTAATTCTATAACTATGGTGTTTGTTATGTCCGTCTTCTCGGCATAAACAAGTAGGCTGCTGAAGGCCCAAGAGATGGGTACAGTAGCAAATGGCTCATAAGGTTCAGCCCTCAGGTCGCGATGGTGAGCTCGTTGGACCCTCCACCTCGTGGCTACGACAAGCGTGTTTCAGTGTCTTTTAGCTCGCATCTATGATAGTCCACTTTAAGGTATTCTCAGTTCACGTCCGTACCAAAGTCCATCCCAGTATCTCTTCAACCTGCATAAGTAAACAAATCGATGAGCTCACGCTAGGCAATGTCTTCAGAAGCCAATATCAGAACGTCCTAATTTTCAAATTTCACACCGACTCAGTCTCTACAGTTCCTGAGAGACATTTAATGTGACGACTATACATTTAATGAAAAAAAGATTTTACCTGAAGCATTTAATACATGCGTGGGCATGTGAGAATAATCATTGTTGTAGTAATAAATGCAGTATAACTTATGTCAGATTAGTTGAGAATAATCATGACTTTTAACGTGTAAAACACTTTATTATATCTCTCTTTCTCTATAAATAGGGGGGATTTTCATTGTAAAAAGGGGCTTAACACTAATATTATCGTCACTCTACTAAAATCAAATCAGAGTGACCCGTGGACGTAAGCACACTTACCGAACCACGTAAAAATCCTTGTTTTTGCATTCTTCTTTCTCTCATTCTCTGATAATTAATCGTCTATTTACTTTCACTCATATACCTTAACCAACATTCAATCGTTTTATTACCATATACCAACTTTGAACAATATTTACTACCATTTATTATACAAATCGCAGTCTGGGCCTTTGGATCTCCACGTCGACCGATTCTGAACGTCAACATCTTTTGGCGCTAGAATGAGGGTTAAACTGCGACTTTGTAACCTTTTTCTTTAGCAGCTTTCTCCTTAACTACGCACATATCAGCAAACTATAATGACTAGGATAAGAACGATTAGGAGTGTTGGTGTGGTGGATGAACGACTTGAAGGTCAGGAGGACTAGCAAAGCACCTTGCCCTCCAGGAAAGATACCGCTCAGGAGTGGCAACAACGCCAACGAGCCTTAGAAGATACAGCGAGACAATTAACCGAAGTAGTCAAGGTGCTCATAGAAGCTCAAAACCAAACCGTGCGGAGATGGACGGAGGTCACATCTCCTAGAGAAGCTCGCTAACAGCTCGCAGATAAAGTCCTAACTCCAAAAGGGGAGAGGCCATTGTCCGAAGAGTCAGTTAGCTCCTCAAGCTTGGATTCGAGAGGGGACAGACGACGAGTTCAAGAAAGGGAAACCTCACCTCACCCCATAGACTTAAAGGTGAGGGTGAACCATGATGGAAGCCGACATGTAGAAGTTAGTCGTGGGCACGAGCGAGCTCGCGAGTACCGCGGTGGCCATGAACACGAGCCGCGAAGAGGCTTGCGATAGGTAGAAAATTTTGATTGGATGCATAGGTCGCGAGATCGCCATTCAGGTGAACACGGAAGCAGCAGTAGGCGAAGCCACACCAAGCGATTTGAGCCGCAAGGTCCAATGGTGAAGGAATTATTACAAAGGGTTTAGCAGCTGGAAACCCGACCTGGACCTCAAAGCCCAGAGAAACAGAAGGATGAAAGAGTCCCATTCACTAAGGAGATTGAGACAGAACCCCAAGTTTAAACTCCTAACCATTCCACCATATAGTGGAAAAAGTGACCCTTTTGACCACTTGGATGCGTTCAACGTATAAATGAACCTCTAGACAAGCAACTCATTGGTCAAATGCTGAGTCTTCCTGGCCACCTTGGGGGATGCCCCACGAGCTTGGTTCAAAAGCCTTCCAGCTCGCAACATAGGGAGTTGGAAATTGTGTCAACAAAAGTTCCTCAACTAGTACAAGACACTAAGAAGGTAGCTCACGCCTCCGTGCCACCTCGTTATGATATTCCAGAGGCAGAACGAGTCCCTGAAAGATTACATTGTCCAATTCAGGGACAAGATGAGCAATGTCGAGGCACCTTCAGACGAGAGCATCCTGACCACAATCTCAGCAGGGCTTAGAAAAGACGGGAAGCTCTACGAGAGTATCTACAAGTCCCCAATAATAGACCTGGGTGAATTCTACGAGTGGGCTGCCAAGGAGTTGAGGTGGGAAGAGGTTTTCGGACCAAAGAAGTCTAGCAATCAACAGGGTGAAGCAAACAGTTCCCACTATGGGAAAAGAAAGGGTCACAGTGGGGACGGGAACGGCGAGCAGAGACTAATATAGTGGCCAAGCGATCTAGGCCAGAGCGGAGAATGGAGCGATCTCAGCATCGAGGTCGGTATGAAAATTACAGCGTTCTGTGAGACACGCAGGACCGAATCTTTGCCACGGAAAGAAATAGAGAACTTTGGGAAGTCCAACCCTACCGAAGTTCCAAGCAGGCTCCGAGATTCAAGGAAGTTCTGTGCCTATCACAATGAAACTGGGCATAACACTTCAGATTGCTAATAGCTGAAGGACACTATTGAAGACTTGATCAGACGAGGTCGCTTGGGGGAATATGTAGTGCAACTTGTAGGCCGACGACCTCAACAACAGTGTCTTCAACCCCAGCATCAGCAGCTAGCAGCCCCAGGGAGCTACCTAAGTAAGAGCATGAACCCGCGGTAAGAATCATCTTTGCCATTCACAGTGGTCCTCATATCGTAAATACTTCCAACAAGTCGCACCAGAGGTATGTCTGAGAAGCTAACCACGCCTTGCTCGCGAGCCATAGCGAGTTGGAGGGGCCTGCGAAGAAAGCAAAAGCGACCTTAGATGACATAGTGTTCACCGAAGAAGATGCAAGGGATTTATGCTAGCCCCATAATGACGCACTACTCATCCGGGCTAAGATCAGCACGCAGAAGTGCGATGAATCATGATAGACATCGGGAGCCCGTTTAACGTGATGTACAGAGATTGTTTTGATCAGATGGGCTAGGAGCAGAGCAGCTAATGCCTTCCCTAGAGCCTTTTTACGGTTTCATTGGAGATGCTGTGACACCAGTGGGTCAAATCAGATTGCCGCTCACTCTCGGGAAATTAGGTCGACAGGCCACCGTGCTAGCAGACTTCCTAATCATCGACTACCCTTCAGCGTATAATGTAGTTCTGAGACAGCCCATGATGAATGACCTGGACATGGTCACCTCCACCAAGATGGTCACAGTTAAATTCCCAACTTCTAATGGGATAAGGTGTGTCTGAGGAGAACAACACTTGGTCAGACGTTGTTACGAGGACACTGTAAAAATGAGGGTTAAAGTGAAGAAGGTAAACATGGTTTCTGGTGGCGAACCATGAGCTGTGACCAAGAAAGGAGTGAGTCATGACCTTGACCCCCGCGAGATGGACACAGACCGAGCCACAGGGCCTATCGAAGATCTAGAGGATGTACAAGTCAGCGAGATAGACCATGAGAGATGCTTGAAATTGGGACGAAACCTGGCCCCAAAGGTCAAGGCCCAGCTCGCTGACTTCTTAAAGGCGAACCTGGATGTTTTTACATGGAACCATAAAGACATAGTGGGGATAGATCCTAAAGTTATGTGTCACAAATTGAACATAAATCCTCACCACAAGCCAATTTGCCAAAAGAGAATGTCGATAACACCAGAGCGGTACATTGCTTTGAAGGATGAGGTAGAGAAACTGCTAGCCAACAAGTTCATCCGCGAGGCTTACTATCCCACTTGGGTTGCCAATCTGGTCCTCGTGAAAAAGAAAAATGGAAAATGGAGGACCTGATTGACTTTACTGATCTGAATAAGGTATGTCCAAAAGACAGCTTCTCGTTGCCAAGGATTGACCAGCTCGTGGATGTAATAGCTGGGCACCAGCTCCTAAGTTTCATGGACGCATACTCAGGCTACAACCAAATCCTAATTAGCCCAGAGGATGAAAAACATACATCATTTGTCACCAACCAAGGCTTGTATTGCTACAAGGTAATGCCCTTTAGATTGAAGAACGCAGGGGCGATCTACCAACGCCTGATCAACTTGATGTTTCAGGAGCAGATTGGAAAGACCATGAAAGTATACGTGGATGACATATTGGTGAAATCTAAGCAAATGGCAGATCATGTCCGTGACCTGAACGCAACCTTCCAAATCCTGAGAAATTACCAAATGAAGTTGAACCCACTGAAGTGCACCTTTGGAGTGGCATCTGGTAAGTTCCTTGGTTTCATGGTGAACAACAGAAGAATTAAGGCTAACCCTAAGAATATTAGGGCGCTGATCGAGATAAGATCCTCAGCTCGGGTTAAAGACGTACAAAGCCTCAACGGTTAGGTCGCGTCCTTCAGCAGGTTCATTTCTAAGGCTACTGACAAATGAATCACTTTCTTTGAAGCACTAAAGAAGACGAAGAATTTTGAATGGACCGAGCAATGCAAGGTGGCATTCTGGCAGTTAAAGGAGTACATGGCCGAACTCCCCTCCTGTCCAAGTTGAAAGAAGGAAAAAACCTATTCTTGTATTTAGGAGTATCTTAGCATGCGTTGAGCGCCGCCCTAGTGAGGGAAGAAGAGAAAATGCAGCTACCCGTGTATTATATCAGTAAAAGGTTGGTCGACGTAGAGACAAGTATTCGCAGATTGCCTGGTAATCGCGTCAAGAAAGTTGTGTTTCTATTTTCAAGCTCACCAGATCGAAGTCCTCACGCAGTACCCATTCAAGCAGGTACTTCAAAAGTCGAATACCTTGGGTTAGTTACTAAAATGGGCTGTGGAGCTCGCGCAGTTTGACATCGAATACAAGCCTAGAATGGCAATTAAGGCCCAAGCCCTAGCAGACTTCATCGCTGAATTCACAGGACCTGCAAAAGAACAAGCTGAGTCCTCAGATGGCCCGACCTGAGAATTACACGAGAAGTCCTGTGAATTCAGCGATGAAGTCTGCTAGGGCTTGGACCTTAATTGCCATTCTGGGCTTGTATTCGATGTCAAACTGCGCGAGCTCCACGACCCATTTTAGTAGCTAACCCGAGCGGGTATTGCGTGAGGACTTCGATCTGGTGAGCCTTAAAATATAGACGCAGCTTTCTTGATGCGATTACCAGGTAATATGCTAATTTCTCCATCTCCGAATACCTGTCTTTGTGTGGACCAACCTTTTACTGATATAAAACACGGGCAGTTGCATTTTCTCTTCTTCCCTCACTAGGGCGGCGCTCAACGTGTGCTGAGATACTCCTAAATACAAGTATAACTTTTTTCTTCTTTCGGCTTGGACATGAGGGGAGTTCGACCATGTACTCCTTCAGCTGTTGGAATGCCACCTCGCATTGCTCGGTCCATTCAAAATTCTTCGCCTTCTTTAGTGCTTCGAAGAAAGGGATGCATTTGTCAATAGCCTTAGAAATGAACCTGCTGAGGGTTGCGACCTAATAGTTGAGGCTTTGTACGACCTAACCGTCTTTAACCCAAGCTGGGGATCTTATCTCGATCAACGCCCTAATCTTCTAGGGGTTAGCCTTAATTCATCTGATGTTCACCATGAAACTAAGGAACTTACCAAATACCACTCCAAAGGCGTATTTCAGTGGGTTCAACGTCATCTAATAATTCTTCAGGATTTGGAAGGTCTTGTTTAGGTCGTGGACATGATTTACCATTTGCTTGGATTTCACTAATATGTCATCCACGTATACTTCCATGGTCTTCATAATCTGCTCTTGAAGCATCGAGTTGACCAGGCGTTAGTAGGTCGTCCGTGCGTTTTTCAGTCCAAAGGGCATTACCTGTCCTCGATCGGTGACAAATGATGTATGTTTTTCATCCTCTGGGCTGGTCAATCCTTGGCAACGGGAAACTGTCTTTTGGACATGCCTTATTCAGATAAGCAAAGTCAATACAAGTCCTCCATTCTTCTTTTTCACGAGGACCAGATTGGCAACCCAAGTGGGATAGTAAGCCTCACGGATGAACTTGTTGGCTAGCAGTTTCTCTACCTCATCCTTTAAAGCAGCGTACCACTTTGGTGTCATCAACCTTCTCTTTTGGCGAATTGGCTTGTGGTGAGAATTTATATTCAATTTGTGACACATAACTTTAGGATCTATCTCCACTATTCATGGTTTCATGTAAAAACGTCCAGATTCGCCTTTAAGAAGTCAGCGAATTGGGTCATGACCTCTAGAGCTAGGTCTTATCCCTGTTTCAAGCATCTCTCAGGGTCTATCTCGCTGACCTATACATCCTCTAGATCTTCGATGGGCCCTGTGGCTCGGTCTGTGTCCACCTCGCGGGGGTCAAGGTCATGACTCACTCCTTTCTCAGTCACAGCTCGTGGCTCGTCACCTGAAACTTTGTTTACCTTTTTCCCTTTAACCTCCATTTTTACGGCGTTCTCGTAACAGCGTCTGGCCAGGTGCTGCTCTCCTTGGACACACTTTATCCCATTAGGAGTTGGAAATTTAATTTTAAGCGTCTTGGTGGAGGTGTCCAGGTCGTTCATCGAAGGCCGCCTTAGGACTACATTATCAGCTAAAGGGCAGTTGATGATTAAGAAGTCTGCTAGCATGGTACCCTGTCAACCTAGTTTCCCGAGAGTGAGCGACAATCTGATCTGACCCACTGGTGTCACAGCATCTCCAGTGAAACCATAAAGAGGCTCTGGGGAAGGCATTAGCTGCTCTGCTCTTAGCCTCATCTAGTCAAAACAATCTTTGTACATCACGTTAAACGAGCTCCTGGTGTCTATCATGATTTGTCGCACTTCTGCGTTGCTGATCTTAGCCCGGATGACTAGTGCGTCATTATGAGACCAACATACACCCCTTGCATCTTCTTCGATGAACACTATGTCATCCGAGGTCGCTCTTGCTTTCTTGCGGACCTCTCCAACCAGCTATGGCTCGCGAGTAAGGCTTGGTTAGCTTCTCGGACATACCTCTAGTGCGACTTATTGGAGGTACCTACGATATGCAGACCACCGTGAATGGTAAAGATGGTTCTTTCTGTGGGTTCATGCTCTTACTCGGGTAGGTCACTGGTGCTACTGGCTGCTGATACTGGGGTTGAGGACACTGTTGTTAAGGTCGTCGGCCTGCAGGTCGCATTACATATTCCCCCAAGCGATCTTGTCTAATCAGGTCTTTAATGGTGTCCTCCAACTGCTGCCAGCAATCTGAAGTGTTATGTCTAGTTTCATTGTGATAGGCACAAAACTTTCTTGGATCTCGGAGCTTGCTTGGAACTCCCGTTGGGTTGGGCTTCCCAAAGTTATCTCTACTTCTTTCCGTGCCGAAGATCCAGTTTTGCGTGTCTAACAGAACATTGTAATTTCTATATCGACCTCGACGTTGAGGTCGATGTTGAGGTCGCTCTCTTCTCGGCTCTGGCCTAGCTCGTTTCACCACTACATTAGCAAAGCGATGTCTCTGCTTGCCGTTCCCGTCCCCACTGTAGCTCTTCTTTTTCCCAGGTTAGGAACTACTTGCTTCACCCCATTGATTGCTAGACTTTTTTGATCCAAAAGCCTCTTCCCATTTTATCTCCTTGGTAGCCCGCTTATAGAATTCATCCAGGTCTATTATTGGGGACTTGTAGATACTCTCATAGAGCTTCCCGTTTTTTTTAAGTCCTACTGAAATTGCGGTCATGATGCTCTCATTTGAAGGTGCCTCGACATTGCTCACCTCGTCCCTGAATAGGACGATGTAATCTTTCAGGGACTTGTTCTACCCCTGGAATATCGTAGTAAGGTGGCACAGAGGCGCGAGCTGTCTTCTTAGTGCCTTGTACTAGTTGAGAAACTTTTGTTGACACTCTTTCCAATTCTCTATGCTACGAGCTGAGAGGCTCTTGAACTAAGCTCGTAGGTCCCCCAAGATTGGTGGGAAGACTCGACGTTTGACTAATGAGTTGCTTGTCTAGAGGTCTATTTGTACGTTAAATGCGTCTAGATGGTCATAAGGGTCACTTTTTCCACCATAGGGTGGAATGCTTGGGAGTTTAAACTTGGGGGGAAGAGGTTCTGTCTCAATCTCCTTGGTGAATGAGACCCTTTCATCATTCTGTTCCTCTGGGGTCCAAGTCGGGCTTCCAGCTGCTAAACCCTGTGTAATAATTCCTCTACCATTGAATCTTACGGCTCAGATCACCTAGTGTGGCTCCGCCTATTGCTGCTTCCGTGTTCACCTAAGTGGCGATCTCATGACCTACGCATCCAATCAAAATTTTCTACCTGTCGTAAGTCTCTTCGCGGCTCGTGTTCATGGCCACCACGGTACTCTCAAGCTCACTCGTGCCTGTAGTCAACTTCTACATGTCGTCTTCCATTATGGTTCACCCTTCAAATTTGCGGGGTAAGGTGAAGTTTCCTTTTCCTGAACTCGTCGTCTATCCCCTCTCAGATCCAAGCTTGAGGAGCGGATTGACTCTTTGGACAACGGCCTCTACCTACCAACTCCCCCTTCCGGAGTTGGGACTTCGTCTGTGAGTTGTTGGCGAGCTTCTTTGGGAGGCACGACCTCCACCCATCTCCGCACGGTTTGGTTTTGAGCTTTTGTCAGCGCCTTGACTGCTTCAATCAATTGCCTCACTGTATCTTCTAAGACTCGATGACACTGTTGCCACTCTTGAGCGGTATCTTCCCTGGATGGCAAGGTGCTTTGTTCTTCATGACCTTCATGTTGTTATCCACCATACAAACATTCTTAGTCGTTCTTATCTCAGCCATTATAGTTCGCTGAAATATGCAGAGTTAAGGAGAAAGCTGCTAAAGAAAAAGGTTACAAAGTTGCAATTAGACCCTCCTTCTAGCTTCAAAAGATGTCAACATTCAGAATCGGTCAACGTGGAGATCCAAAGGCCCAGATTGCGATTTGTATATTAAATGATAGTAAATATTGTTTAAGGTTGGTATATGGTAATAAAACGATTGAATGTTGGTTAAGGTAGATGGGTGAAAGTAAATAGGCGATTAATGATCAGAGAAGAAGAGAAAGAAGAATGCAAAGACAAAGATTTTTATGTGGTTCGGCAAGTGTGTCTACGTCCATGGGTCACTCTGATTTGATTTTGGTAGAGTGACGGTAATACTAGTGTTAAACCCTTTTTTACAATGAAAATCTCCCCTATTTATAGAAGATAGGAGTTACAATGAAGTGTTTTACACGTTAAAAGTCATGATTATTCTTAACTAATCTGACATAAGTCATACTGCATTTATTGCTACAACAATAATTATTCTCACATGTCCACGCCTGTATTAAATGTTTCAGGTAAAGTCTTCTCTCCATTAAATGCATGGCCGTTGCATTAAATGCCTCTCGGGAACAGTAGAGACTGAGTCGGCGTGAAATCTGGTAATTAGGACGTTCTGGTATTGGCTTCTCAAGACGCTGCCTGACGCGAGCTCATCAATTTGTTTATTTATGTAGGCTGAAGAGATGCTGGGATGGACTTTGGTACGGACGCGGATTGGGAATACCTTAAAGTGGACCTGTCATAGATGCGAGTTGAAAGGCACTGAGACAGGTTCGTCGTAAGCACGAGATGGAGAGTCTAGCGAGCTCATCGTCGCGACCTAAGGGTTGGACCTTATAAACCCTTTGCTACTGTACCCATCTTTTGGGCCTTCAGCGGTCCACTTGCCTATGTTGAGAAAACGGGCATAACAGACACTATAGTTATAGCCAATTTCAGTACGTTTACAGATTACAGACACCATAATTTATCACATTACATTTTTAATGTGAACCATAGTATTAAAAGGAGTGTTTAAGCGCCAAGTGTGGCGGGGCGCTGGAACGTCGGCCAGGCATGGCGACATGGAAGAGGAGCGCGCCTAGTCGCAAAAAACCCAAGCGCGTGCCTGGGCAAAAAACTACCTGATATAAATATCAGGTTCAATTTGTTTTCACCCATTTTCTGCCCTACCCGATCGACAACCTCTCATTCTCTACCCCAACTCCCAAGCCACCGATTTTGTCTACCAACCGCCTTATTGATGTTGTTCGGCCGTTGATCAGCCTCATCCTGCCATCGATGACTATCCTCCCTTCTTCTCGCATCAGTTTTGGCCTTTTTCTCCCTACCCGACCCGTCAAGCAGTCGATTTTGTCTTCCAGCCACCTTTTCACAGTCGTCCAATCGTCGATCTCCCTCTTCCCGCCATCAGTGCCTGTCCTCTCTTCTCCTCTCATCAGTTTTCAGCTTCTTCAACACACTCTCTCTCTACCTGACCACTCTCTCTCTGTGCACGACTCGCCAAGCTATCGATTCTATTTTCCAATCGCCTTTCCGATGCCGTCCAGTCGTCGATCAGCCTCATCCCGTCGCCGATGACTGTCCCTGTCTTCTTCTCTCATCAGTTTCAGTTTCTTCAACAGTTCAACTCCAAATGACCTCAAGTATGTCTTTTTTCTCTCTTCTCTCATCTTTTCTTCAATCTTTTGATCAATTTCTTCATTTATTTGTAAAAACTAGTTTCATATATATTTGTAATTTATAGGCTGTTAATTTGTTTGTTGATGTAGGTATAATGTATGTTTGTAATTTATAGGCTGTTAATGTTTATATATAATGTTTAATGTATGAATGTATTTTGTTTGCGGAAGACTACTCTAGCTCGAATATAATGTTAGCTAGTACTAAAACCTCGGACCTGTATGAAATTATATTGAGTTTCCGGATTATAAAGATAAAAATATTGTAAAATGTAAATTTTGTGGTAAAGTGACGAAAGGAGGGATCCATCGGGCAAAACAACATTTGGCGGAGGGATTTAGGAATGCTAAACGTTGTGAACGTTATCCTGAACCTATAAGATGAGTTGAAAGAGTATTTACAGAAAAAGAAGAATGATAAGGATGAGCGTAATATGGAACTGTTAGTTGAGTATGAAATAGGTAAAGGGTATGATGATGAACCACTAGTAGAACCACCTACAAGTAAAAGAAAAGGTCATAGTGGATTTGGTAGTGGAGTTAGTTTTAAAGGGCCAAAACAAAAGGGTCCACTGAATGTCTTGTTTGCCCCCGATTCAGAAGTCAATGTAAGGAAAGCGAAAAGAAAGCAATTGATGTTGAATGAGATGGATAATGCAGCTAAGAAAGAGTTGAGAAGTCGAATTTGTACAATGTTTGCTAGATGGATGTATGATACAGACATTTCATTTAATGTTGTATCATATGATAGCTTTAAAGCTTTTGTTGAAGTAATGAGCCAATATGGTCTGAGTATGATGCCACCTACTCCTCATGAAATTAGGGTTCCCCTTCTAAAGTAAGAGGTGGAAAACACTCGTAAGATACAAAGATCATCAATAGGTGTAGGCTCAATATGGATGCTCAGTGTTATCAAACGGTTGGAAGGATATGAGAGAAAGGACATTGATTAACTTCTTAATCAATTTTCTTAAAGGAAGTATGTTCTGTTGATGCCTCCGCCTATGCAAAGACTGGTGACAAGATATTTGAATTATTAAGTGGTATAGTGGAAGAGATAGGAATAGGTAATATCATTCAAGTGGTAATGGATAGTGCTTCAAATAATGTTTGAGTAGGTATGAAGTCTATTTTTGTATTATTAATTATGATTATAAATAAAATAATTTGACTTTAAATTATATGTGTACTAGTATTATTACTAATTAATGTTTTTTTCTTTTTTTTTTTTTTTTAAATGGTAACAAGAAAATTATTGAAAGCAAAATATCTCACACTCTTTTGAACACCATGTGCAGCTCATTGTATCGATTTAATATTGGAAGATATTTTCAAGGTGCCCAATTTGAAGAAAACATTTGAAAGAGTAGTAATAGTGACTAGCTATATCTACACTTGTCCTGGTTTGGTAAACATGCTAAGAAAGTTTACCAACAACAAAGAGTTGCTCAGGCCAGCAAAAACGAGGTTTGCAACTGCTTTTATTTTATCACTTTGGGCAGGATGCACAAGTTGCTAACGAGGTATTCCTCTTGATCACTACTAAAGTCTCATACTTGTCCTAGAAGGTCTAATTGATTTCATTCCCGAGGTATTCCTCTTGATCTTATGAGTATTATGTTGTTACCCTTTCATGTATGGCTTCAGAAATCACATTATAGACAAAAAATTCCTGTTTTCTTTTCTCTGAAATGTCTTGGGAAATTTATATTTTTTATCCAAATGAAAAGGAAATTTTTGTTTTTATCCAGAAATTTATTTTTGACATCTCAAACAAATTATTTTCATTGTATTCTTAGGATTATTAAAATACACTTAAGTTAAAATCATCTAATTGCCCTAACCCAAAATTACCAAAATAGCCTTCTTCTTCTAATAATAATATCTCTCTCTTTTCTCTTCTCTATTCATGGTTTTTTATATTAGATTAATCATTGTAGCCGAAAAACAATCTAGCAAAGGATTCTTTATTTAAGCTTCTTCGTCCATTGAAGGTTTTTGATCCATTCAAGTTTCATCTATTGAAGGTTTTGAAATTTTTTCTTTCATTTGAAGTAATTTAAGTTTTAAAAATAATGTATGTGTTTTTGTTATTTAGTTTTTGGATTGATTTGTTCATATTGCGAACTAAAGACTGTAAGAATGATTTGGTTGTAATATATATGGTATCCCTAAGGCAAAGGCTAGTCATTTCAGCAAAATCTGCGACAAAATCGATTTTTCATGACTAAAAAACCAATTCATATACTGAAAAACTGATCTACTTCTTCGATCGGTTTTCCATTGAAAAACTGATATCGGTTTTTCATTAACCAATTTTTTTATATTTTTGATTTTGTTGTATTTTAAATATTGTGTATTGAATTTTAGTATTATATGTGTTAGATATAATTGTATTTTATTCTGTTTGATTATATTTAGCTGGAGAGTGTTGTGAGTGCACAATCAATACGTCTAACTCGATTTTTAGTGTAGTAAAAACTCGGTACCAGTTTTTTGGTTCACTTAAAAATTGAGTTAGGTAGTGTTAGCATAATTTTGATATTTCTTTTATTTTTGATGTTGGGTATTGATTTATAATGTTAGATTTTATTCGATATGATTATATTTTGTAATATTTGAGTGAGACTAATTTATTAATAATATTATTTGAATGTTACAGGAATGACTGAAGAGACGATCGTAATCAACTTCAATAGAGTGGAATGGATGTAACTACATTGGGGGTGAGTCGATCATGTGTGAGATCCATAAAGATAGTAGTTTTTTATTATTGGTGGACGTTGTGTACACAGATGCTGGCATTGATAGAAGAATGTGAGATATTCATATATGTTATTAACTACAAAGTGTGACAAATGGTCAAGTTAAAAAGATACGCATCATGTCCGATCTTGGTGTTGTTGGTTTGATGGCGATAAAAAATATTGATGTTAAAGATTTATATCGATAAGATTGCGAGAGATTTTAAAGTCAAAGTTAGTAGCCATACCATTTGTCCAGTTGTCACCGACTCAATACCAGACACAAGACATGACGAGACAAATATAGATAGATCTGTAAATTCGCATATGGTTGAAAGTCATTTTTATCTTACTTCAGGTATTGAGAGCAATCAGGTTGATACTTCTGTCACCCCATCTACATCTATGGAAAGTCCCATTTGCGATGTTAATGATGACTATATGAATGATGGTACTGATGATGAAGATCAAGACACAAATGATGATGGTGATGGGACACCGGATAGTGACAAGGAGATAGTTATGAAGAGAAAACTCGATTTGATGATGTCTTTGAGGAAGAAAGGTTTCTAAAAATAAAATTTTCAGGTTTACAATTTCAGAGTAATCCTTCACAACCATATTAGATTGTTCCTGGTGTAGAACTAGGCGACATTAAGACTACTTCAAGTGCTACGTGACGTCTACCAACGTGGTACGTTGTATAAAGGTATATTCTTTAACAGCAAAGAAGAAATGAGTACAACTATTAGAAAATATGCTCTTGTCGACGTCTAAATTCAGTCAACCTAAGTTCTTGACTCAATATTGTAAATAAAGCAAAACAAAGGCAACTATGGTCATCATTGAATCCCTCTCTTCCTGTCCTACAAGTAGTTCAAGATTTGGCTCATCCATGAGTTTGGTTGGATAACTATGGTCATCATTGAATCCTTCTCAAGCTTCAAACTCTTAGGATGTAGTTCACTTCAAACTCTTGGAAAGTGCTTAGCAGCTTCTGAACCTTTTGGAGATAAACAGCCATCTTAGACCCCCTAGTTTGATATTCTCCTCAGATGTGGCAAACCACGAGCTGAAAGTCACTGAAAATCCTTAATTGCTTAACTCGTATCTCTATACCCAGGCGCAAACCTGTTAGTAGCGTCTCATACTCAACTTCGTTGTCGATGGCTTGAAAACCAAACTTTAATGCATAGAGAATCTTGTGCCTTCGGGACTGATAAGTAGCACCCTACCCCCAACCTTTTGTTCGCTGGATGATCTATCCATATATAGCTCCTAAGTTGGGCCTTCAAAAGATTCGACTCCTTTTGGCTCCCTCTTTTACAAGTCTCGTGAACTCCGTAATGAAGTCTGCTAGAGTCTGGGCCTTGATTGTCGATCTCAGCTTGAACTTGATGTCGAACTGTGCCAACTCTATTGCCACTTGAGTAATCGATCCAAAGTGTCCGACTTCTGGAGGACCTGCTTTAGTGGATACTGAGTAAGGACTTCAATTCTGTGGGCTTGGAAATATGGACACAACTTTCTCGATGCGACTATCAGGCAATAGACAAGTTTCTCCATCTGTGAGTACCTGGTTTTGGCATCGAGCAGCCTCTTACTCACGGGAAGTTGTGTTCTTTCCTCTTCTCGCACCAAAGTTGCGCTCAAGGCATACTAAGATACCACTAAGTATAAGATGAGCTTCTCTTATTCTTTTGGCTTGGATAGAAGTGGAGTTCGACCCATGTAGTCCTTTAGCTACTGAAATGCCACTTCACATTGTTTAGTCTATTCGAAGTTTTTCACCTTCTTCAGTATATCAAAGAAGGGAATGCATTTGTCAGTAACCTTTGAGATGAATCTACTGAGAGCTGAGACCTGACTATTGAGGCTTTGCACATCATTGACTCGACTAGGGATATCATGTCAATTAGTGTCATAATCTTTTTGGGATTGGCTTTAATCTCTCTGTTGTTTACCATAAAGCCAAGGAATTTTCCAAAGGCCACCCTAAATGCCTAAATGCGCACTTGAGTGGGTTTAGTTTTATCTGGTAGTTTCTCAATATTTGTAACATTTCCTCTAGGTCGCGCACATGGTCAGTCACCTGTTTGAACTTTATCAGCATGTCATCTACATACACCTCCATTGTCTTCCCATTTGTTCGTCGAACATCATATTGACCAAATGTTGATAAATTGCCCCTCCATTCTTCAGTCTAAAGGGCATCACTTTGTAGCAGTATAAGCCACAATTTGTGATGAACGAGATGTGCTCTCCGTCCTCTAGGCTCATAGGTATTTGATTATAGTCCGAATAGGCATCCATGAAACTTAGGAGCTGATGACTAGTTGTTGCATTCATGAGCTGGTCAATTCTAGGTAGGGGAAAGTTGTCTTTTGGACATGTTTTATTTAAGTCTGTGAAGTCGATGCAGGTTCTCTACTTCCCTTTTTTTTTTCATGAGCATATGATTAACAACCTAGGTTGGGTAGTAAGCTTCGCGGATGAATTTGTTAGCTAACAGCTTTGATAGCTCATCCTTCAGAGTGGTATAGCGTTCCGCCGTCATTGGTCTTCTTTTTTGGCGAACTGGTTTGTGGTAGGAGTCAATGTTTAGCTTATATGACATGACCTTGGAATCTATTCCCATCATATCCTCGTAGTTCCAAGCAAAAACGTCCAAGTTTGTTTTGAGGAAGTCAGCGAGCTGGGATCTCACCTCTAAAGTTAAACCTCGTCCTAACTTGAAATATCTTTTAGCATCCATCTTGCTGACTTGGACATCCTCGAATTCTTCTATAGGCCTAGTTGCTCTGTCTGTGTTCACCTCGCGTAGGTCAAGATTGTGACTTATCCCTTTCTCACTTATAACTCGTGGCTTACCTCTTGAAACTATGTTTACCTTTTTTCCTCTAACCCCCATCTTGACTACATCTTCGTAGTAACGTCGAGTCAGGTGTTGCTCGCCTCGTATACAACCTATCCCATTGGGGGTTGAAGATTTGACTGTGAGGGTCCAGGTGGAGGTGACCATATACAAGTTGTTCATTATAGATCTCCCTAGAACCATATTATATGCTGAGGGACAGTCAATTATTAAAAAGTCTACCAGTATAGTAGCTTGACAACCTGAATTCTCAACTGTAAGTGAAAGTCTAATCTGGCCTAGTAGAGTGATGACCCCTCTGGTGAAGCTGTAAAGAGGTTCTGAGGAAGGCCTCAACTGTTCTGCCCCCAATCCCATTAGGTCATAGCATCCCTTGTACGTGACATTGATCGAGCTCCCTATGTCAATCATGATCTTTTGTACTTCGGTGTTACTAATCTTTGCTTGAATGACGAGAGCGTCATTGTGGGGCTAACATACACCTTTAGCAGCATCCTTCTCAGTGAAAACAATATCATCGGAGGTTGTTTTTACCTTTTTCGCAGGTCCTTCCAGCCCATTATAACCTATGAGTAGGACATAATTCGCTTTCTTACATAACGTTCATGCGACCTGTTGGATGTACCTAGAATGTAAGAGCCACCATGTATGGTGAAAATGGTCCTCACTATGTGTTCACGTTTTTGTTTGGGAGCTTGTTAAGGCTGCTGCTATGCTTGCTGTGGTGGTTATTGAAGTCGTTGTTGTTAAGGTCCCGGGTTCGTTGGTTTAACCACAAAGTCTCTCAAGCGACCTCTCTTGATTAGATCCTTAATGGCGTCCTTTAACGCCCAACATTCTGAAGTATTGTGTCCGATCTCATTATGATAGGCGCAAAACTTGTTCTTGTTTTTGAGGTTAACGAGAGAGGATTGAGCTTCCCAAAGTCTTCCATGTTTCTTTTCGTTGCAAAGATCCTGTCCTGTGTATCTGACAGGATGCTGTAGCTATCATGATGATCTTGACACTGAGATCATTCATTTTTGGGCTTATTCCTGGTCTTATTAGCGACTAATTGTTTGAGTCGTTATTCCCACCTTCACTTCTATTCTCACCAATATTTCTTTTCTTTGGTTGGTTGGAACTGCCCGCTTCACCCTTCCAGTTAGATTGCTTAGGGTCGAAAGTATCCTCTTATCTGATCTCCTTGGCATCTCGCTCGTAGAACTTGCTCAGGTCTCTCATTGGAGATTTGTAGATATTTTTATATAACTTCCTATCCTTACAAAACCCAGTTGAGATCGTAGTTAGGATGCTTTCGTTTGAAAGATTCTCCACATTGCTGACATCGCACTTGAACCTGGTAATGTAATCTTTCAGTGATTCATTTTGTCGTTAGAAGATAGTGGTGAGATGACAAGATGGTGCGAATTGCCTTTTTAGAGTTTTGTACTAGCTGGTGAACTTTTGTTGACATCCCTCCCAGCTATGTATGCTACGAGCTAGGAGACTCTTGAGCCAGGTCTGTGGAACGTCCCCTAGGGTGGCTTGAAAAACATGACACTTGACCAACGAATTGCTGTCTGGAGATCCATTTGGATATTGAATGCATCCAGGTGATCATAAAGGTCGTTATTTCCATTGTACTGAGGACCTTGAATATGTGAGAGAGAGGCTGTGTCTCGATCTCCTTAGTGAAAAGGGTCTTTTCCTCATATTGATCACGTTGGTTTGAGGTGCTGAGACGTGCCTCAAGTTGTTGAACCCTCTGAAGGAGCTCCTCTATCCTTGGATCTTGAGGTCTGTGCTCGCGACCTGAAGAGCGACGGTTTGGCACGTATCCCTGACTAGCCTTTCATGAGCCGCCAGCTCGGTGCGACTCCGCACGTCGCTGATTGTCTACTTCATCCTCTTCATACCGAGATGCAGCCCAAACTCGGTCGTGGCCAACCTCCACATAGCGGTTCCTATCCTAGGTCATTCTCACTCTTAAGCTCGCAGGACGCGAAACTTCTTTCTCTTCTCGAGCTTGGCGACCTTCAGCTTTCGAACGTGAGTTGGAGGAACAAACTAAGTCAACAAGTGACAGCACCTCTCTGATGGGTCTTTTAGGAGCTGACACTTCTTCTCGTTGCTGTTGGTAAATTTCTCTGGGAGCAGCAACTTTAGGTCTGGTTGCATTTTGCGTTTAGGTCTGTGCCAGCACTCTAACTGCATTCGTAAGTTACCGCACTGTATTTTTCAACTCCTCCTGCCGCTGGTGCCATACCTGTAGCCCCTTGGCTATGGGGACCATGGGTGTTGGTTGGTGAAGGGCTAGTGGAGGCATACCCACAGTAGCACCTTTTGTGGGGACATAAGACGCGTCTGCTATAGGCACAGTTATATCCTCTATCGATTGGATATCACGTTGTTGCTGATCCATCTGCCTTTTTAGTTGATCAGTCGCTACGTCAGAACTTCTGGTGGTTCTTCTTCTTGCCATGACAGTTGAAAATTCAAAAGATTGCAGTCTGGGCCCTCCCTTTAGCGCCAAAATGTCGATGTCTAAATTCAATCAACTTAAGTTCTTGACCTAATACTGCAAATAAAACAAAACAAAGGTAAAGACAAAAGAAAGAGAAGAGGAAGAACAGTGAATGGAAGAAGATCTTTTACGTGGTTCGGTCTAAAAAAATGCCTACGTCCACGACTATTTCTCTAGTTATTTTGGCAGAGTCACAGTATCTTATTGATTATTGTGTTTACAATGAATTTTAATTTCTATTTATAGTGTAAGGTGTTACAATTTAAGTATAATAAGAATAGGAAGAAATTCTACGTTAATTATACTTCCAAAACCGGTGTCCATAAATTTAGGGATAGATTCCCAAAATAGGAGTTTGATTTTACTTCCAATTCTAGTAGTTGATTCTTCATCAATTTAGGCTGTTACCTTTCTGAAAAAATTCCTTTAATGAGCACTTCGAGCTACGAGTTGGACCTCTCTATGGGGGACCTAGAGCTGAGCATAAAGCAACCTTGATGATGGTTAACTAGCGACCTGAGAACTACAGCAACGAACTGAGAGCTCGTTTCTGTGAGCTGGACGTTGGTGAACTAGGCTTTTATCTATTGGATCAGTTTGTTAGGTTTTTACTAGCCTACTTATACAACCCCAAATATACCCATAACAGTTTTGAAAATCAAGTTTGAATATCGAGTTAGATGTTCA
This sequence comes from Litchi chinensis, assembly GCA_019925255.1. Classification (NCBI taxonomy): domain Eukaryota; kingdom Viridiplantae; phylum Streptophyta; class Magnoliopsida; order Sapindales; family Sapindaceae; genus Litchi; species Litchi chinensis. Next base: position 10,100,793 of record CM034461.1, read on the forward strand.
GACACAGAAAGATTTGAAACCAGTTGCAAATATAAGAGTTATAACTTTATAGTTTGTACCAAATGCAGAAAATGTTGGTCGATGTGGTTCGTGTTAAAACATGTGGCGGAACACACGTCATCAAAAAGTCATGAAATCACATATGAAGAGTGTGAAGGTTATTATCATCAAAAAATTGTATACGAGAAAGGTGGGAAGAGATATTTATACACCTAATCATTTGATTGGAGAAATACTAGAGCAGTATGACGTGTAGATCTTATACAGTAAAGCTTGGAAAACTTTACAATATGTAAAAAAACTAGTATATGGACAAACATTTGAGTCATATCAACAACTTCTGTCTTACTTTGAAATATTAAAACTATTAAACTATGACACAATGAAGGTAATTGAGAGGAATGAAAACAACCGGTTCTTGTATTTCTTCATTGCATTTGGAGCTTCCATTAAAAGTTTTCAGTTTTATATGAGACCAGTTGTTGATATTGATGTCACTCATTTAAAATGTGAATATAAATGGGTGATTTTTTTTACTGCATGCAAAGATAGGTCGGAGATGATTTATCCCATCACTTTTAGATTTACTGATAAAGTGTCAGACTGTTTATGGACTTGGTTTCTAAAAAGGTTAAGAGAGATTATTGACGTATTAGACGATTTGTTTATTATATCTGATTGTTATAAAAGCATATTGAATGAGATGAAAATAGTTTTTCCTAAAGTCCCACACGTGTTTTTTTCACCTATGGTAAAACCTGAAGCAACATTAGGATGTGAAAAATACATTTTACAATACAGCATACTGTTATGTGCCTGATGAATGCAACAAAATATTGGAAGAAATTCAGGCGTTACATCCAAGAACACATGAAACTTTGGTTAAGGCTGAAGTGAGCAGGTGGTGACGAGCACATTGTCCAAAAATAAGATATGAAATAATATTCCCAATAATGACGCGATATTACTATAATCTGATCGATTTTTAAGTTACTAATTTTAATTTCATCAATTTTAATGAATGGATACAAATTTAATGAATGAAAAAAAATAATTGACATCAAATTTAATGAATGAAGTTAAGCACTTAAACAATCGATCAACAACTTCAACAAGCGATCGATAACTGGGAACCGTTAAATACGGTGAAAAAGGGGTAACAAGGGGAAAAAACAAATCGGCTTTCCAGTGGGGTTAAGAAATTGATATTGGTTTTTCACCCTTGGAAAAAACAGTCACTTGTTGTTCTTGATTTTTTCTTCTGATCGGTTTTTCAACCCCCTTAAAAAACCGATCACGGTTTTTATTGATTTTCTTCCCTTCAAATGACTTTCAATCACCAACAAATGACTCGATATGGTAACATTGAAGTAAGACATGACATTTAAGTGATAATGTTTCACTTTGTGCAATTCTTGATGTTGATTCATCCAATTATATTTATTTGTATTGTTGATCTGTTGTGAGATATAATATTAGTTCTATGGTTTTTGTGGTTTTTAGACACTGAGAACCTTCGAATATGATGGAAAATGAGATAAAAAGTAGAGAAAACATGGGATCGATTTTTTAGTGGTGGTAACAAACGATTTCGATTTTTCAACCCCCTTAAAAAATTGATCACAATTTTTCTTAATTTTCTACTCTTCAGATGACTTTCAATCATTAACAAATGACCCCAAAATCGCTTTAATTTAATCAATTAACTAAAATTGGGTAAATCACTGACATAATAACTCTATATGGTGATAGTGAAGTAAGATATAACATTTAGGTGACAATGTTTTACCTTGTGCAATTCTTGATGTCAATTCATTCAATTATATTTGTTTGTATTGTTGATCTGTGGGATATAACATTAGTTTTATAGTTTTTGTGTCTTTTTATTATTGGAAACCTTCAAATATATTGAAAAATGGGGTAAAAAAAAGGAGAAAACATGGGATCAATTTTTCAATGGTGGTAAGAAATCGATTTCGATTTTTTAACCCCTTTAAAAAACCGATTATTGGTTTTTTCTTATGACTGGTTATCAATCAAATTCAAAAACCGATTTCGATTGAAAATTCGTTCTTCAACCCCTTTAAAGAACCAATCTCTTGATTTAAAACTTAGCAAATATTAACATTATGTTTATTAAATTAATTAACAAAATGATTTATTAATATATAAATTAATACATTTATTTATATACAACCTCTCTATCAGAGTCTAATATCTATTTTCCAAATTTATTTATTTTATACAGGAGTTAAATACACAAAACCCCATTGAGGTTAAGTCAAATACACACATATTAATATTTTATTTTTTTGTACATAATACCCCCTCATTAACAGTCAAATACACACATATTTATGGTTGATGATTAATTATCAAAGGAAAATGAGGGGGTATTGTGTACAAAAAAACAAAATATTAATATGTGTGTATTTGACTTAACCTCAATGGGATTTTGTGTATTTAACTCTTTATACAGTGGTGTCGAAAACATATATATATCCCTAGCAATTTCTACCCTCAATGCAATGGCGTCTACAACTTGATCGGGTCATCTTGATTTCCATGTACTCTTTTTAGACTATAAAAGGTCGTGTATGTACATTGTCACGTACGTTCCATAACTCGTCCTGTATCAGTAATAAATTAATTAAATATTATTAGCATAACATTTAGAATATATATACTAATTCAATTATAAATTTATTTACCAATTGAGTTGCTGGGGCACAACTAATCCATCAAGATGCTCAAGTTTCCACCGCTCATTTGTGGGTGCCATATTTATCTGGGTCTTCTCATAAAATCTCATGAATTGCAACAAGATATACATGAAAGACACTAGCGATTCAAGTGACTATCCATTCAACTACGTCAACATTTGTCAGGGAATCATATATTAATATTTTTTACTCTCTAAGACACACCTAACAAAGGACCTAGTGATTTTGATTTGGACTATACGATAATAACACCTGCAGTTTAAAGACATCAGTGTTATATGACTAATTCAGATGATCAAATAACAAATCTTAATCTTCGAACAACACTTATATTTTCAACGTGCTACCACAAGACTATGTGTTTATTTGCCCACAATCGAATGCAAACCATTCTATGGGTACATCAGTCATAATTGGATCAAATTTTATATCTCTATCGACGTAATGTTGTTTATAATACATTGTCATAAATATTTGCACGATAAAAACTAAATATATTATTTAACTTCAGAGACACATGATAAGAAATTGTAAATGCATAATTAATTGAAATGTAAACACTCACAAATAAAGAACTCTCATGGACTGCGTATCTACTGTCCTCAGCCTCATTCCACCATTACTTTCGTAGACACATCAAATAAGAATTGATGTACTCTGAAGTCAACCATTGGTTCTTGTCTTAGAGGGATACTAATGTGTTTTATATCACACACCACCCACAATGATGAACTGCACAACTAAATTAAATAAAAAATTATTAATTAATTGTAAATTTTATTACCTTAGCAATTATGATGAAAGGATAATAATGTTTTTTATCAATACCTAAGGTCCAAAGACGTGGAAGTTTTGTATTCATTGTAGACAGCCTGTACGGGGTCTACAAACTCCGCCACCTCCTCGATTTGTTGTTGGGGTACTTTCTTTTTCTTTTTCGAAGGTTTAGGATCTATGTATAACGTTCCCAGAGGTGCCGCTGGCTTCATCTTTCGTTTGCCCCATTCTGGATGACCTCATCCTATAATTGTAAGTAAATAAAAAATATGAATTACACATTTAGAATTATATGTTAGACCGTAACACAATTAATATACTATATATATACCTAGTTATCACCACGTTCAGTCTTTGCATCTGATATACCGTATGAGACCTTCCGAGAGTGGTGGATCTCCTAGTCCTCCTATTGGTGGGGTGACTGGTAGACACCCTGAGATTGATGGACCTTTTGATCCTTTTGATGGATGGCTGACCAGTCCTCATAAAGATGTGATTGATAGACCACCTCATCCTCATGGAAAAGTGACTGATGGACCCTCTCGTCTTGTTGTGGTGGTAATGATGAGCAACAAATGTGCTCATTCTGGACAAAGTTCCCATGATCGTCGTCGTCGTTGTTGTCGCCCTCCGAATCATGCCCTCTAGTCGGAGATCGTGGAATTTTTAAATACTCTTCCACCCGTCTCAACCTCCTATCCATCTCTCTAATGATCTTGTAGGTTGTCTTCTGTCTCCTATCCATCCTACTTAATTTCTTGTGGCTGGCTTCTATAAATCCATAAGATACTCAAACAACCACTTCACCTATAAAATATATATACATATATATAAAATATCATTACACAATTATAAAAAATTCTGACAAAGTCTTCCCTATTTTTTGAGTATCCGAGGAAATATAACATGTATATTTAAATAATTACACTTCATCTATCATATTTAGAGACTTTGTCTCTCTGTCTCACTTCGTAATACTATACAATATCTCCACAGGTTTTGTATTTACTCAAATGGATATTTAGTAAACTATAAAATAGATAGAAGATTTGTACCTCAACATATACGTTTCATACATCGTGCGCCTTTTTTGTCCGAAACTCTGAAAAGATATCCTCTGATTCAGATTGCACGCTTCGACATCTTCATTCTGCTCATCATCCTCCCTTGTAAACTCATCAACCATATAATCATCATCACCTCGTGTAGCACCATGGTCGTCGTCATCATCATCATCATCATCATTTTCACTCTCTCTGCCACCAACTTTATGTAAATCTGTGTGAACCACACACTTCGGATTGAAATATTTCCAATAATTCGTGTCTCTTTTGGCGTCGATGGTCTTAAGGGTTTGCACCAAACTAACTATCTGCAATATATACACATATATTTATATATATATATATACAGAGAGAGAGAGAGAGAGAGAGAGAGTTCTATGATTATTATATGCTTACTATAAATAAGGATAGATAAAACAAACAAAAAAATGACACCAATTTAAGTTAGATTCACCATTTATAGATAGAAAATCATTAAGGCTTTTTAAGCCTTTCAATACCCTCTTAATGTCTGTCTCTTACATTGTGGCAGCTCATTTTCTAAGGATTGGTTACTTCTCGATATCTTTTCTCTCACACTGGGAACATTTTCACTAATCATCACTATAATACAAAAATGATTAAACAAAAAATAAACATATAGTTAATATATATAAAACTCTATATATTAACTGTATTAGGAGAAAACTATAATTATTAACCATATTAGGTATATTTGAAACACTGGGATATAGCCATAAATATTAATGGTATTTAATGGGTTCTTAATCTATTCTTCATTAATCGCTAAACGGAGGCTATGGATCAGTGTACTATAACTTAATGTACCTCAAAGGAACGAGCTTCACATCTTTACATTCTCTATTATGACCTACATAAATTGAACAATGGTAGCCCTATCATCCTACCCCATGATGAGATGGAAAACGATTCATATATTAGTTAACTTCAATAAATCTTTATCATTTATTATGTCTTCAACTACACGACCTTAGTGCATTAGATGACTGCTTACCTCAAGAAAGGTAGCTAGGCTAGGCACATTCAACGACACTCCATTGAATAATTACCATAGGAGATTGTTCATGTCATTTTGCACTGTATTGAAGATTTCTTTGTCGATACCCTCAAAATGAAGTTATGTCACCAATAAGAACTTTTGTTTTCCAAACATATATGTTCTCCCCTCGATTTCAAACCACATTTCATCATGGTACCCACTCATTACATCTATCTCTCTAGCAAGAAACCATAATATCATAAGGATAGCATTTTTATTATTGCTTATCTTCAAAATATATCTAAACTGAAATTCTTCTATGAACCAGTCGTACAAATTTTGTCTAATAATAACTACAATTATTTTACCAAGTCATTTCTAACCAATATGTGTATTCCTACTTGTATTCTTGTCAATTATTTATGAACTATATTTATACCTGAAATCTATCTGTAGGAAAGAAAAATAGCAAACGATTAGTATTTTGGATGTGACAAACTGAATCTCACTATGTCTAAATAATCAATCAATATCATAGATCGGTTTTTCACTTTAGTTTTTCACTTCGGTTTTTCACTATGTCTGAATAATTGATCAATGTCATAGATCGGTTTTTCACTTTAGTTTTTCACTTCGGTTTTTCACTGTATCTAAATAACCAAAATGAAAAACCGAGCATCCGTGAATAACCGATCCGATCATAATCACGTTGCTATCATCAAAATCGACCATTTTCAACCCAAATCCAATCGAATCTAACCTATTCTAAACCTAATTATCATAACCCAACATTCATAACACATGAAACATCTGAAAATCGTAAAACAAAGTCAAAAAATACAAACTTTCAAATGGAAACCAAAATTCGCGTACCTTGGCAAACGAACAAGGTCGTTAGCAGTAGAAGATGCTATGATAAGGTCAGCAATGGCAAGAGAATGGTCGGAAAATGTTGAACGGGCTGGTCAGGTCTTGATCAAGTATGGGTCACACAAAACGGGTCGAGGTTTTACTTTTGATCGTTGATGAGAATTGCTTTCCATTGATTTCTTAGTGTTTATATAGACAAAGGCTGTTTGGTAATTACATAATTTGTTTTTTTATAAATATTTAAATGTTAAGGGTTTATGAGTAAAAATGGGCAGGGACATTATGGATAATTTGGGTATATCATGAAATTAGTTTGTTTCATGGGTTAAAAACAATTTTTTCAAAAAATAATGGGTAAAAATAAAAATGACCCTTTTATAATGGATATTTCTAATAATTTCCACAAATGTCTTTTGATTTACTTCCGTGTCCGGGTGCAGCACATAATCGCAGAACTGAACGAAATCCTAGCCCATGATGTTGTTGATGAAGCTGGGGTATGGCAAAAGAAACTTACAAGTCAATCTCTGCAGCTTTTCGACTTTTTACCTCAAGCAATTCAAGAACAATTGATGCTTGAAAGAGATCCACATGGCAATGTCCAGGTACATACTGTGCATGATGTTTAATTTTCATTCTCTCAAGTTCTTTTGGCCAGAATTGTTTATGTTGCATCTTTATATCACCAGGTTGCCATAATAGAAACAAAGAACATGCTAATTCAAAGGATTGAGACTGAGTTGGAGAAGAGAAAGCAGGAAGGTACATATAGAGGCCAATATGAAGGCAGTCCCACTTATTCGGGTATTTAACATCTTCTTCAATAAACTTTCTATTGTTTTGGATCAAGTATCAAATTGTAGAATTATATTCAGCCTTGAGCATTATAATTTATGAGTCCAAGTTATAAGAATTTTATGTTCATTATGGTTTCAATCACTTCATATTGACTACCGCATGTGCATGGAAACAAATTTTCTCTTTTTCCAAAATTTGCATCCCTACATAAGTTGGAAAACTCAAGTACATTCAAAATTTGCATCCCTACATAAGTTGGAAAACTCAAGTACATTCTATTTGTAGCAGGATTTGCTACTATTACATATGAATATTTTAGAATTTCTATAGTTATAAATTTTATCATGTTCAATATTATATAAAGATTTTAAAGATTTTATGAGCTTTATACATGTTCTAAATTATTATTAAAGTGTTATCTGATTACTTAGTTATATTAAAAAATTTATACTAAAAATATAAAAATATTACTTGACAACAAGTACAACACATGTTAATAATTGGGAATTTAGCAAAATTACCCTAATTACACACAAAAACAACATAAATACCCTTTGGGAGGATTTAATTGCAAAAATACCCCTTAATGACGAAAATGCCCTTAAAGGCATCAAACCCAACTTCACGGCAGTCCACACCCCTCCAAGCAACCTTCACGGCAGTCCACTTTGCTCCTTACAAACCGACCCGATTCTGCTCCTTCAGGCCAGTCCGACGCCATCCCAAGGTGCACCGAAGCTCAACGAAGCTCCACCCAAGTCAAGGAACCTTCACCCGCGACGAAAGAACGGATCCAATCGCCGACCAAGGTAAACCTCTCAAACCGACCCGATCCACCTACTTTAGACCAGTTCGACGCCATCCGAAGGTGCATCGAAGCTCAACCAAGCTCTATCCAAGTGAAGAAACCTCCACCTGCGACGCAAGCTCGACCCGAACTCACCCACGCAAGAGCAGTTTCCAATCGCCGACCGAGGTAAACCAACCTCTACTCGAACTCGCCCAAGCTCAACCAACGTCCACCAAAGTCAAAGTTCAACCTCCGCCAAACGATCACCGCAACCACCTATCCAAGCTCAACGACAACCAACCATACAATCGCAAGCCGACCAAGCACGCCCACCAACCGTTCGACGAAAGGTCCGACCCAATAAGAAGGCAAATTCGACAGATTTGAAGGTATATTTCGCCCAAACTCATCCCATTTCATTTGGATTTTAAGTATTATGGGTTTTTGTTGAATGATTTGTGGTGTGTTTGGATTGTTTGTGTGGGGTTTTTTAGGTTTTGATTGTTTGTGTTAGGTTTGAATGATTTTGATAGTTTGTTTTTTGTGTTAGTTTTGAGTGTTTGTGTTGGGTTTGAATGATTTCTATGGATATAATGTGTTGTGGGTTTTGATAGTTTGATTTTTGAGATGAATCTTGATTGTTTGTGGGATATAAAGGATTGGTGGATTTCGAATATGAGATGTATCAATATTGTTGCTAGAAGTATTAACTTTTAATGGCTCGTATAAATATTCATTTGTATTGAAGTATTTTCTATCTATCCTTTATGATGATTTATTTGGCTTGTGGTTATGGTGTAATGATTTTTGAAATAGTTACAAGAAGAAAAAAACATTGATATAAGAGCATCTAATACATGAGTAGTATATTTTTACATTGGTTTTACCAGCAACTTCAATCGTCAAAGAAAATAGAGCATGCTCTTAATCGTGTAGTATGAGTTAGACAATGTTTAAAATTTGAATCAGTGCGATGTACAAAGTATTTTAATTTCAAAAGGAGGTAACCAGCTTTAGTGAACTTGTAACGCTATTTACTTGGGCAAGTTGATTTTGGAGTGATATTTAAGGCAATTATTTTTTATTCATTGTTTTATTAGTAATCCAAACTTAACAGCACAAAACTGGTGCTGTTGACAGCACCAAACAGCACCAGTTTGGTGCTGTCTGGTGCTGTTTGCTGCACCTGTCTGGTGCTGTCAAACGGCACCAGACAGCACCAAACTGGTGCTGTTTGGTGCTGTCAAACAGCACCAAAAATACAAACATGTTTTAATTTTAAGTGATGTTTTTTATTTTCCCTAACTATCACGTATTTTTACGTTTTATTTTTTCCTATGGTAGGTATAAATGGCTGAAACAAAGTTTGATAAATTACTAAAAATAAAGAAAACAGCTCGAGAATCAAGACGAGTTAGCGGCTACAGTAATTGGGAAAGCATACAATTGATAAAATCTTCTCTCACTAGCGATCAGCTCGAACTTTTTAAGGGTACTTGTTTTGGTCATTTTCTTGATGTTAATGAAATGGTTTTTTCTGGGCATTTTTGTCACCATATTCTTTTGAGAGAGTGTCATATCCAACATGAAAACCAGTTAACGAACACTATGTGGTTTCATGTTGGAAATGACTTGATAAGGTATAGTCCAGTGGAGTTTTGTTTGGTGACTGGACTTCAGTTTGGAGATTACTCTAACTTTGAAATGGAAGAATCTCAACTGAATAATCAGAGGCTACGACAGAAGTACTTTTGTATGAATAAAGTATCAGTTACGATGGTGATTGATTGGTTTAAAACGAGGCTTTGGGCTAATAAAGATATCAACGACATGGATATGGTGAAGTTAGCTTTAGTGTTATTTTTGGAGATGACTTTATGTGGAACTGATAAGCGTAATGTCATTCAGTACTGGGCTTTGCAATTGGTGGATGACTTAGATGCTTTCAATAAGTTTCCTTGGGGGTCATACATACATCATAGGTCGTATAAGTATCTATCTGGTTATTTGAATGATGTGTTTGATTCTTCTGTGAAAGGAAAATGCAAAGCAAATAAAGTTAATTTATATGGTTTTGTGACAGCATTTCAGGTAAATATAACATGTTATCATTTTTTTAAGTATATTAAATTCTTGAACCTTATTTCTTTTACTTAACAAATATTTCTTATTTGTTTCCTTTTTAAGGTGTGGGCAATTGAAGCAATACCAATATGGTCGACGCTTGGACATGCAACAAGAGTGAGCATGTGTGTTCATTATCAAATCTTCTAATCTGAAAATAATCTGAATTTCCATCTCTAACTGCACGTAAGCGCCAACTGCAATTTGCAACGATGCACCGAACCTGATATCTTGATGTGTCCGATTTCATGACTCTTGTTTGGAACCGGTTTGCCAAGGCATATCTACCTAGCTCTAATTGCAATTGTTCTTTGTTGTCAAACAATTCACCGACTTAAATACGCATAGGATTGCGCCTAGGAGCAACTTCATTAGAATTAACTTGGTATAATGCACACGGTGGTGGAACAAGCCTTTGAACATGCTCAAATTGCTGGTCATATCTATTCGAAACTCCACCCAATGTTGTTTCACCATAACTACTGGGATAGGTATGTTGTTCTTGTTTACCATAATCCGCTGTATGGTGATCAATCGAAACCTCAAGTACATGCTCCATTCTCGAGTGACCCTCAAATCCATAATGAAGAGGGGAATAAGTATTATCATTGTCACATGGCATAAATCCTTCCCTAATATCATCCAAATGGATACCTGAGTTTGGTTGACATGTTGGACTAGTATTGGACGTTTTAATATCATTCACATTCGTTGTTTCCAAATTGGGATTAAAGTCATTCACATCTTGCTCAACCTCCTTTACAATTATATACACTAGAGGGTCAACATTCTCACGGCCAAGCAATAATTCAACATCATCATCATCAATGATCTCAATAAGCATACTTGGACAAATGGTTTGAGCAACAGTAGTTAATATAATTCGGTAATGGTTTTGATCAATACCTGTGACACGATATGCTTTATCCAATAGTTGCTCAAAAGTTGCATTCCATGAAAATCTAAAAGCCCTTGCTCTTTGACCTTCATACCAATAAACCCCATGATCGCTCTTCCATTGACCATCCCAATTAAAAATCAATCGTACAGTAGACATCTTTAATCCTGAAATTTTAATAACACAGATTCGTTACTATTAAAATTTAATAACAATCCTAAAAACAAAAAAAAAAAACAAAAAAAAAAAAGAATGTTGTGATGTTCGGGTCAGAAGGCGACCCGAACTCGGGTTGACTTGAGTTCGGGTCGCCTTCTGACCCAAACATAACTTTTTATCTCATCGGGTTAGAAGACGACCCGATATTAGGGCGACCCGATATCGGGTCGCCTTCTGACCCGATGTGTCAAAATGACCCGATGGGGTCAGTTGACCCGATCGGGTCATTTTGACACATCGGGTCAGAAGTGGACCCGATCCCGATGTGTCAAAATGACCTGATGGGGTCAGAAGGCGACCCGATATTGGGGCGACCCGATATCGGGTCGCCTTCTGACCCGAAGAGATAATTCTGACCCGATGGATCAGAATTATCTCTTCGGGTCAACAGGCGACCCGATTTCGGGCCGACCCGATTTCGGGTCGTCTGTTCACCCGAACACTAGTTTTTTTTTTTTTTTTTTTTCAAATATATCAAATAAATCATAAAATTAATTAAATACTTACTAATCTTTATCAATGCCCAAACTTTTCTTCACATTATCTTCCACTCAAATATAAAGTTAGAAAAAAAAGAGTGATTATTGTTGGAGAGAAATTGTGATGGAGGATGAATTAAAGGATTGATAGTATTTATTTGATTGTGTGTTTTATTTATTTGATTGTTGTTTAATTAGGTAGGTAAATAATTAATGTTTTGTATTAATGAGTTGGTTGTAATTTATTAGGGGCATTAATGATTGGTTGTAATTAGGATAATAAAAAGGGTTAGTATAAGTTAATGGTATTTTAGTAAATTAGGGGTAATTTTGCAATTTTATTACCTTAAAGGGTAATTACGTAATATTAATGTATAATTAGGGCATTTTTGCTAAATTCCCTTAATAATTTATCAATCATAGGCAAAATTAGTTTTAAACAAAATATTTGTTAATTCTTTTATCACAGACATTACCAATCTTCATTAATAACTATTATGGACAGCTCATGTGATAACTAATTTATTTACTACAGACAATAACCATTCTTGTTAATATTATTTAGTGCAGACATTATCCGTTTTCGCTAATATTTTTAGCATAGGCTTCCCTCATACTCGTTAGTGTTTTTAGCATGGGCTTTGCCCGTCTCCAAAAGCGTTGTTTATCATTACACCTTTATAAAACGCCAATGCCTGCTTATGCTAGTTACATATTTATCACGAGCATTACCCCAAATCTGGGTTTTTCAAAAGAGCGATAGGTGCTCTTGTTTTAAATAAAAAACTGATGCACAACAGAAAAAAGTTCAATGTATCTTCTACTAATATTGGAACAAAAAATTATATGCAAACAATGTCACTAATGAAGTCAAACACGATGATTTCGAGTTTCGACAACATATGAAACAGAAGGTAGGAAATACCAAATCCACAATAAGATATTACATCATCAATCATTTGCTTTGAAACATTACTGTCATCTATCAAGTAGCTGTGAATGTACTACTTTATGATGATGGTTTCTCACACATGATATGCAGATGGCTATTACTAGGTACTTGTCAATTATGACATCTTGTTCCATCATTTGAAGAAAATAAAAAACCCACAGAGACTATAACTCTATATAGTTCTATGTTTTCCAGGGGCAAATAAATACAGGTAACTGAATGAAATTTATTCATAAAGCAGAGATAACAAGTATATAGAACATTATAGAAGCATCAGCACATATTGACTTCATTGTCGTAGCCTTGAAACCATATGCTCTGATTTCTGAGAGGCAATAAAAAGATAAATTTTAGTAGGCTATTTACTTTGCTATTGCAAGAACACAAAACTATAAATTTTATATACAAAATGAGTAGGTTAACTAATCCAACAGCCTGTCTCATAAATGACATGAAAGAAGAATGCTTATAACGTAAAATCATCCATACTAAGATACAGTTGCAGAGTTCTTTAATGGTTGAGAGTAGAGCACTTGCCTTGGACAAACAATTCTATTCAAGATGCTTAAGAACCAAAAAGAAAAAAAGAAAAAATTGTAGAAAGTTAGATCAAGGACAACCTACTGTGCAGACTTCGGATTTCGTTTAAAGAAAGAAATCATTAAAGCTACAAAATTCTAATATGCACACTACCAGAAAAATGTTTCAAGTAATATTTTCTTCATCTGTAATATCAGTCAGCAAATTTGTTTCCTGAGAGACTATTACATATGGCTGACTAATAATACTGTAAATGCAAGGTTCAGTTTGACAACTGGTTGTGAAAGAAATTTAACAATAGGCATTAGGCACTTTATCGGAGTAAAACATTGTAATTGAACATCAAAGCTCACTGCAGTACATTTGCACTTCTCTTATCTTCAAACTCTTTCATATATATTTTCCAGGAAACAGAATACAAGTAGGGAAGTTTCAATTCATAATTACAATAGCACTGTAAAGCATTAAAGACAACTAACCTGCTCACTGTAAGGCAAATACTTCCCATCAAATGTCACGACTACACGATCTTTCCCGTCCACACCTTTAACTTTGTCGACGGAGCAGTAGAAGTCTATAGCTGACATACTGAGCAACAGAGTGACAAAAATAATAATTGAGTGAACAAAATCTCAGTAACGTGAAATTATCACCTTTCAAGTCAACAAAATTTAATTTATTAAGCAAAGTATTTTATCTCAGTATTGGTTAGGGTTGGCATGACGTTCAGAAGTCAATCTCAATGCTAATGCATGTAATCATTCTTCATTGCGAAAGGCAGAAACCTCTTTATGACTTGCCTCACATCATCATCGACTGGTGCCAGCTTTACGTAATGAATGCATAAAATTCTTGTTTCTATCTTTTCTTCCTTATTAGCACGAGCTAAAGTTAATTTCCGAAACTTAAATGGAATAAAATGAAGTTTAAAACCGCTAAGTTCCCACTCTATCACCTCATCTCTAAGGAATATTTTCTATCTCAATTTTCAATACATTGTCTATGTGGTAACAAAAGTCTCAAGAAGGAAAAATAACTTGACTAAAAGCTTTGCCCTATTGTAATTTGGCTACCTAATTATCTGATTTTGCATTAAAAAGCCGGGTCCCAACCTTCGAATCCACTATAATTAAAACCTCCATTTTGATCTCAGGAAAAGCAAATCTTAAATTACACAATATCTCTCTGCCACACAATCAACAAGAGTGAAGGTTGACACTCTCTAATACAAACTACATTCAGCAATAATTGCTATTTTTACATTTCAAGTAAACATAAGCTAGATTTGTTAGTTCCAAGCAATGATTGAACCTGAACATAATAAGTTAACGATATTGAAAGTGAGAAATCAAAATACATACATGCCATCGCCAAATTCCTCGTTAATAATCTCCTTAATGCTCTCACCAAAATGCATAACCGCTTCATTTAACCTAATAAAAACCGTAAAAATTGAAGAAGCTGTTAACACAAATTATAGCAAACACGTAGTTATTTGTGCAAACACATCTAAAGTGCTATGAAGAGAAGCTCAGGTACAATTTCAAGAGAGGGACCTGTAGACAGTGGGCTCCTGAATCAAGTTAGCGTGATAGGACCTGGTAGGTGGTATCATCATCTCGTAAATGAGCTCATCCGGCAGCTCCGGCAGTGCCGCCCGTAGTTTGGCTGCTGTGTCCGGCTTCAGCTGGGCTTGGCGTCTCAACAGCTGCGCCACGTAGACGTTTGTGAGACCGGTCTCTTGCGCTATCTGATTATAGGACTTGCCGGATTTGCGTTTCAGAGCTAGTAGACGATTGGCTACGTTCGATTTGCTCGATTCCTCCATTTCCACTTCAAACCAAAAGACGACAGGATAGCCACTCTATATACAGTGCAGGTTTTTTAACTTTTCGTGTTTATTTGTGCTTTTTTAATACAAAGACAATAAAATGTCTCACCTATCTCATATATCATATTTGCAGTGACACGTGTCTCCATTATCTGCACAATTGGTTAATCATTTGGGTTGTTCGATTTTTTTTTTTTTTTTTTAAATTAAACCATCGACTTTCCTTGACTTCGAAAGGGAGATTTTCAAAATCTCTCTTAAATTTTGCTTTTTTCTAAGGACGAAAATCCATATTATTAAGAATGATATGCAATTTTTTTTAAGAGTTGGCCTTGAACAGAAGCAGGATAGACAAACTCTGCCATAACTAATTGCTGCTACTTTCATGTTAAACATATTTCATATTTACTCCCCACAAATAAGGATGCTTGGACCTCCCAATGTTTACTCACAACTAATCAATTATTATTTCGAAGGAAAAAAAAAACACTAATCAATTATTGTCTAGTTGTGAGTTAAAGCAAAAGTTAATAAAATATGTATACTTGCAGCTTTGCAAGAGCGATACTAAAAGTTTGAAGTTGGGCGTCCAAGTATATCTAAAAAATTATCTACGATTTTTATGATGATGAAGCAAATAATAGAAAGTTAACACTTCCTTCCATATAAGCTAATGAATAAAAAAAATTAAAATTATGCATTTCGTCTACAATATAATTAGGTGGACATAAAAGAATTTCATATATATGAAAAAGTTTGTGTATATTTTTTATTTTCAAAATTTTGTTTTGCAGATCATCACTAATTTATTAAGCTTTTTGTGAACAAGCAAAGTTGGTTCTTTTGTTTTAGTCTATATATATATATATATATATATATATATAGTCTTTCTACTTTAAGGATGAATTGATGTATATACATAACTATAATTATGTATTTAATATATATATATATATATTAACAGTATAAAAACAGAAACTATTCGGGAGCAATTTAAATCCAATAGAGTAGTATCTAATGGTTCAAACAAGTTGGGAGTTTTAGTATGCACATATCCAGTTTTAGTATTCCTTTACGCTTACTGAGGTTCGTTAGAGTTCTCTTTCAGTTCTCGAAACAAATAACAACTGCAGGACAGATACGCCTCTGAAGTTGGCAACATGGAACTGTTAAACCGGACAATCATTTTTACACGATCAACTTCTAGCATCTAGCTCTCACAAAAAAATCCATAAGGTGGATCCGCTTGAAAATATTCTGCAACAATATAACGAGCAAGGGCTAAAATTTTCACCAATTTTAAGAGGATTCTTTTGTGTAAAACTAACTGCAGGGCAACTGAAGGTTCATAGTACTGTAAAATACAATGCATCCTCTTACTATTGGGGCAATGACGGGCAAACCGTATTCAGTTTGTGATTTATGACAATATGATCTAGTGACTACAATTAGCTTATGTTTACAAAAAGCAGAACGTTCAATACCCACACGGACATCAGCTTCACAAGCAATGCAACTAAATGTTCCAGTCAACAGTATCAATATCATAAGCACTGAGCAATTTGCATGCTAAAATGATCAAAAATATCAGTAAATCAACAAAGAATACGGTCTCCAACGAAGGCTCCTACTGTAACTACATAGAATAATTTGGTATCCCAATCGAAACAAGTTAACTAATAATGAGAGACATCAAAACATCTCCAAAATATCAAAGTAAACCAAAATCAGAAATATTGCTTCACAACTTGAACTAATATCATATAAATTTTACATCCCAATTATGCAAACATTGAATCTCATAGAAAATGCAAATCAATTAATTATACCAGAGAAAGTACAATACTGTATAGTAAGCCTATAATTTTATATTTATGCAGGTTTCTGACCCCTCTTCCTCAAACAATCTCAGACATCAATCGAAATTGAAAAACTTTCTAATCTATAACGGTGAACAAAAATCTGATTCTCTATACAAAGACGGCAAGAAGAATCATGCATCTCTCACTCTAACTCTGCA
The DNA here is from genome assembly GCA_019925255.1 of Litchi chinensis. Lineage (NCBI taxonomy): Eukaryota > Viridiplantae > Streptophyta > Magnoliopsida > Sapindales > Sapindaceae > Litchi > Litchi chinensis. The sequence goes on from CM034461.1 coordinate 10,117,881, forward strand.
TGAATTACGTGAAAGAATTCCATCAGGCATCGGCAGGAATGGCAATGACAGAAGACCGCTGCATTGCTGGACTCGAAGAAGCTTGTGTCAGTGCTTGAAACAAGCCATCATCGTCCACCGTCTTTCCAACACAATCAAAATTTTCTTCTTCTGATGTAAAAGTAAAACTCGAATAATGTAAACTGCACTCCGAATCATAAGACGATGATTCTTCCGAAAATCCATCTTCCTCCTCCCCCTCTTCTCCAAATTCTACATCCTCGAATCCTTGCATGAACGGATGATTCAATAACATCTCAGCCGTCAATCTGAACTCAGGCTTCCTCACCAAACACCCCTTCAAGAAATCCCTCCCCTCTCTTGAAACCACACTTGGAATTTCAGGCAACAAGTTGTGGTCGCTAATCATATTCAATACTTCTTTGTTGCTGAGTTTGTGTTCGTGTTTGGAAGTCCATGATCGGTTGCCAGTTAGCATCTCAAGAACAACACACCCAAGAGACCAAACATCCGAGGGAAGTTCCTGAACATGATCAATCACAGTCTCGGGCGCCATATACATTGCAGTTCCTCTCAAATAAGAAGGCCAAACCAACCTCTGTCTCTTGCTCTGTCTCCCTGATCTCCTCGCCAACCCAAAATCACCAAGCTTCGCCAAATGCCCACAACCGTTTTTCCCAGGAAAAAGAAGAACGTTGTCCGGTTTCAAATCACAGTGCACATAACCAGAATCGTGAACCTCACAAAGGCCTTGGAGAAGACACTTGGTGTAGCGCCGCGCTTCAAGTTCCGGCAGGGCGGAGCCATTCGAATTCTTGATGGAATGAGCTAGGGTTCCGCCATAGGCATACTCCAAGAGGACGTTGTAGACCATGTCTCCGTTCGTGCCGAAAGTGGTCTGTTCTCCGAAGCACTGGACGACGTGAGGACACCCACAGAGGTTGCAGAGAACCTCCTTCTGTTTCTGGAGAGAATCGAAGGCGTCGAAGTGGGCCGATTTGACTGCCATTTTTGGCGGGAAGCAGCGAGCAGTCTTTCTTGAAAGTGGGTATCTTAGAGTGGCCAAGAAACAGAACCGAAAGCTCCTTTGCCGAGAATTGGACATCTCAGCCATGAAACGCCGTCGGTATCCATACTTCCTTCTTGGTTGATTCTTCAAATCATAAAACTCCTCTCTTTTTTTTTTTCTTTTTTTTTTTTTGAAGGAAAAACCCCTCTCTTGTTGTTTTGATAAACTGTGCTTGAATTTTGAAATGCAGATGGTCCTTTTTGGAGTTAGTAACGGGTAGTTTCTTGCAAAGTGACACTTGTGCCCCTGATATACGCGTGAACCACTCAACCTCTGATCCACGCGTCAAACCTCTGTCCAATTACAACTGTCTCTGTAGAAGAGTATCTATTGGTTCAAACAAGTTGGGAGTTATAGTGTGCACATGTTCAGTTTTAACTGCTTGTTTCTTTTTCGGTTCTGACTTGTCATACTTTCCCTCCAATCTGGTCTCTAAACGGATGGAGTATTATGTTGTTGTTTTCTCGTCCAATCCTCAGACTCAAAACAACTCTCTCTGTAGCCCTCACCAGACCTCTCTTTCTCTCAACCCAAAACCAAACACCCATAACATCTCTAAACTTGAAACCCACCAACTCAAAACTCTCACATCTCATGAGAAATGCACGTGTAGTAGAAGCAGAGAACTTGTTCGACGAAATGCCTCAGCGAAACATCGTCACATGGAACGCAATGATTCGGGGTTACTTTCAAAATGGGTTATTGGAGAATGCTATGTGTTCCTTCAATCAAATGCCTGAACGTGATATATTTTCGTATAACACGGTGATATCTGGGTTGATGCAGTGTGGTGATGTTAATGGTGCAAGAAACGTTTTTGATGGTATGGTGCACAGGGATGTTGTTACATGGAATTCAATGATTTCTGGGTATGTACGTAATGGTTTGATTGATGAAGCAATGAGGGTTTTTGATGAAATGCCGATCAGGGATGTGGTTTCTTGGAATTTAGTGATTGGGGGGCTTGTGAATTGTGAAAGAATTGATTTGGCTGAAGAGTATTTTAAAGAAATGAATTATAGAGACGTTGCTTCGTGGACAATTATGGTGTCTGGATTTGTGAGAGCAGGACGTGTTGTTGAAGCTCGTGAACTCTTCGAAGAGATGCCTGTAAAGGATGTTCAAGCTTGGAATGTGATGATAGCTGGTTATGTTGAAAATGGTGATCTTGACATGGCAAGTGATTTGTTTCACAGAATGCCTGTCCGAGATTCGAATTCTTGGAAGCAGTTGATTAATGGATTGGTGAACTGTCAAAGAATTGATGATGCTATGAAACATTTCATGGAAATGCCCGAAAAATGTCAAAAGACATGGAACTTGGTCATTTTGGGTTGTTTAAGACATGGACTGATCAAGGAAGCCCATGCACTTCTTGAGAAATGTCCCTACAACAACGTCGTAACTTGGACAAACTTAATTATTGGTTATTTCGAAGTAGGTGAGGTTAGGAATGCAGTTAAGGTTTTTGAGTTGATGGAAACTTGGGATACAACCGTGTGGAATGTTATGATATTTGGTCTAGGAGAAAATGATTGTGGGGAGGATGGTCTAAAGTCTTTTATGAGAATGAAAGAATTGGGTCTATCCGCTGATCAAGCTACATTTACTAGCGTCTTCACAATCTGTTCAGATCTGCCAAGCTTAGATCTTGGAAAACAAACCCATGTACAGACTATTAAAACGGGATTGAATGGTTTAATAGCAGTTTCTAATGCAATGGTAACTATGTATGCGAGATGTGGAAGCATGCAATCGGCTTTGCAGGAATTCTCTTCCATGCCAATCCATGATGTCATTTCCTGGAATTCTATAATCTGTGGATTCGCTCACCATGGAGATGGCAAAAAGGCTTTGGAGATGTTTGAAAAAATGAGATTAACTGATGTTAAGCCCAACCACATAACGTTTGTTGGAGTTCTGTCTGCTTGTAGTCATGCTGGATTGGTAGACCAGGGTAGATACTACTTTGATTATATGAAAAACAAGTGTTTTCTTCAGCCAACAAGTGAGCATTATACTTGTGTCGTTGATTTGCTAGGGAGATTTGGACTAATAGATGAGGCGATGAGTTTTTTAGATCAAATACTAGCAGATGGAGTTGAAGTTCCTCTAAGTGTTTGGGGAGCGTTGTTTGGAGCTTGTAGAATCCACAAAAACTTCGAGGTGGGTGAGATTGCTGCTGAGAGGATTTTGGAAGTAGAACCTTCTAATTCTGGTATTTATATAATTTTGGCGGAAACGTATCTTAACAGTGGAAGAAGGGAGGATGCAGAGAAGATTTGGGCTCGAATGAAAGAGAATGGAATCAAGAAGCAACCTGGTTGTAGTTGGATTGAAATAAACAACAGTGGGCAGATATTTCTTTCAGGAGATAGATCGCACCCTGAGTTCAGAAGAGTCTGTTTTCTTTTGAACTTGCTGCGTGCTGAGATGGAGGCAAAAATTTCGAAACCAAGTACTGCTATCTCTGACCTCCGAGGAAATGCAAATCTCTTTTGATGGATGTTATGGGTAAGGTTGTATTGTGCACTCATAATATCAAATCAAATGCGGCATGGGAACAACCAAATTTACAAGTTGTTTGTGAGCTGGGAGGGACCTGACTCTGCTACTTTGTTAATTGAAGTTGCTAGTAGGTCTATCACACCATAAAAACATAACCATTATTGCTACAGATGATTCATCCACCCATTTTGAAAAAGTGGGAGTGAGCACAAGAGAAAATAAAATGCTCCTGTTGTTTATTAACCTGCCAAGAATGAATTTGACATCAAATTGCTATAGTTTGAGTCAGAAACAAGCACGAAGTTGGTGTGTAAAAGAAAATACAAAGTCAAAATCCTTGCGAAGTCCTCATCTGCCATTTGTAAGAGGCTATACGGTTACAACAGTGAGAAGAGAACAAAAGAACTTCAGAAACTGATATTTTGTTTATTGGAAAGAACAAAATGATCAAAAACCAAAAGGAGAACTCACTGACTCTCCATTTTGTACTTTAACAAGCATAATTTGACTATTCTTTTCTTTCAAACTTTCCCTGTATTCTGCAAATTATTGTTTCATACAATTAGAATCATTCAAGAAGAGAGACGGGTTTACACCATAAGTTTGCGTGGATATTGGCTCTTATTACCAATTGGATTACATGGACAATGAATATAACGTAGCATATTCTTAACTTGTATTTCTTGAAAAAGGGAAAAAGGAAAAACTTAACCTCTATCGATATCACTCCAGTCAAGGGTGAATCGTGGTCCACTGACACAAAAGCAAGTAATTAAGTTTTCACAGGATCGGATTTCCCAGTTCTAACGTATCTTCTCTGGCTTGGAACTGTCATTGTTGATCCCTTCTTTCCTTTAAGCTCACTCTTATTGTAAATGGTGGTGGTATCATTCGACAAGTTTGTATTTATTTGACCCTTGGTGTTGATGTGGCTTGGCACTTTACATTGCGCATTTGAATGTCTATTCTTAACTGAGTTACGATTCCTCAAAGCTGTTGGTCGTTCTGTTTTAATTCTGTTTTTATTTCCTATCACTGCATCATTATCTGCATAAATAGTTACCAAATGCCAAAAGTTAGCGGTGTATATGATTAAGTCGATCAAATGTAAACAAAAAGATATACATTAGGAGTGTGCATGGTGTTTCTTGAACACATTGATAAACAATGGTGATGATGTAGAACCCAACTATCCTGCAGTCTCAACTACTACATTACATATTTAAAATTACTTCTCACTGTACTCTAATGCAAATTACTTCTCATAATTTAAAGAATTGTGTTAAAACATGTCCGTAGGGAACACATTAACACCAACTATTAATCTAAAGTGTTTTGAGTGAAAAAAATAATAATAAAAAATCAGAGAGTCCCAACGCATTTCATGTCTTACAAGAACAGATTTCTTATTTTTCATTCAAACTCTTTAAGTCTTGTGTTGGTTGTAACGTGTGGGCCCCAGGGCACCAGCTAACTTTACCATGGTATGAAACGACCAAATCATGGACAATTACCTAGTTTTTTTTATTAAGGAAATTACCTACTTTACATAAGACACTTAAACAGGACCAATAAACAGGGGAACAACATTCTTTGTTTTGGATGGTCAAAGAATGGTGCAAACACAATTAAATAAGAACTTTTTTTAAGACAAATTCCTGACCAAATCAATACAAACTCTAATTGTTTTTCTATATTTAATCTTGAATAGTTACAAAAAAGGGAGAACAACTATCAAATAAAACTCCATGAAATACATAACTTCATCCTAAGAACTTAATACGGCCAACATTAAGTTGTTGGCAGCACTTATTAGACATTAGACATGACTATAATTATAGTCTAACTAATTTGATATACATAAAGAAAAAGATGTATTAAACTTGACCAAAATGATTTACTAAGTTGAAATTACCGGGACTGGATAAGACAGCACGCGGTCGTAGGTTTGGAGTGGCTCTTATATTTGGCCAATCCTTCACTTCAATCTTTACATCATTCTTATCTGTTTCTGTCAATTAAGTAGAGTCATCACATGAGAGCTAAATCGTATCTCTATGACGGGATCAAGTGTTCGAATTCAGGAGATAGAAGTTAACCTTTGCGTGCAGAAATTGCTGGTGTGACTACTTTTGTTGTTGCACAAGACACTGGAATTCTTGGAATAAATGGGGGAGCAACCTCTTGGTGCTCTTTCTCTGTAAATAATCATTACAGATTCAATAAGCCAACCACATATTCATTAAGCCCTTACCATTAACACTATAATTTAGCTGTAAATATTTTTAAGCCAAAAATAGCAAAACTGCTGAGATAATGTAAGTGACGGAGACATATATGCTAAAAACCAATATTTTTTTGCCTCAAAATCACCGGTTATATATTTCATGCTTAGATCAACCATGCAAATTCCCCTTGCTTCAAAATCATATGAAGAAACTGAACCAGATTTTTGTTTCAAAAACCCAAAAGCACGTGTCATCATAAAAGTATCACACTAATGTTGTATTTAAAGTTTACAGCAACAGAATATGCGTGAATGCCTAGTTCAGAGTCTTCAGACTTTTAAATTCCCTCAAGATGAAAACTTTGGAAGTTATGTCCTTTCAATGCAGAGAACTAAAACAGAAATTTTCAAGGAATGCAATCAATTCTAAAATTTTTTCCTCTATGCAACAGAATACACAACCTTGGCTTACTTGTAATAGTTCAATCCAACCATCAAGAAAAATTACCCCATGTCAGTTTTCAGTCTTTATCCGGAGTAAATAAGATGCTATCCAACAAAAATCCTAAGACTCACGTTACCATCACTTTTGGAACACAAGGGTCGGTTTCTTTGGTTTCGACTTTCAAGTTTTATTATTCTTGTCCCTCAAAGCATCAAGAGTGACACGAAAATATGTTGATAAACATGTTTATAACCGCAACTTGGAGGGCACAGATCATTTTCGTAGTATAGCAACAAACAAGTCTTATACTCCAATACAAGTTTTATGGTAGACTTATGGCAACAGGTTGCCCTATCATAGATGAAAAGTTGAATAAAATAGCTCTATTCACAATCACAATATTCAATTCTTTTATAGATAGAGCTTGATCATCCACTTTATTCCAATCAAAAAACACAATAAACCAATTCAGTAGAACTGCACCAGGCAGCTTCTCAAGCTCCACAAACTCGATATATCGTTCAACAAATAAAATATATATATATAATTTCCAAATACTAGGCAACTTTAACGAAGGCAAGTGACAAGAAAAAGCAATACCTGGAGAAGAAGAAACGTGTGAGGAGAGAGAGACAATCTTTATGTTATGATCAACTATTACATCTTCATAGTCTTGGTTTTTCTCTTCTCTCACCTTCACCTTTGGATACACTACACAAGAATTCCAAACAAAAGAAACAAAAAATTACACACCCAACTGAGAAACAATCACCTTTCTAATATGATTTGTCAAAAACAACAAGATTGAAAGAAGATAAAAAATACCCAGATAAAAAAAAATAGCTTACTTGTTATTGGCACTGTTGACTTCTGAGAGTTGGTTGATTGAGGTGTTAATGGAAATATGACATGAAAAGGCAGGCGGGTGATGGTGGGTTGAAAAAGGAACAGTGAAGACACGTAGAGGAGAGAAGAAAAACGTGCTTGAGTTGAGGAAGATGAAGTGACTTTTGAAATATAAAAATTTTGTTTTTTGTTTGATCAGAGATGAGGAAAGAGCAAGGATTCGCATCAACGTCCGTTGGGTTGGGTGGCGTTGTTCAGGCGTATTGGTGGGGCCCACTAACGAACACTTTGCCAGGTTACAATCTCAGATGCGCATCCCATACTTGAACTTTCAACGGTCCATTTGTCGCCTGGTCCCCCTCTCTCTTTTTTTTAATAACAAAAAAAAACCGCCCCCCTACTCTTTTTGTTCTCTACTATTAGGACTCTATTTATTAATTAATTATGATCTTTGCATAAAATGTCTTAGATATCAATTGAGCCAAATATAAATGGCAATAATTTATAAAGTTAGTCAATAGCAGCTGGCACCGCTAGTTAGTGTGTCAGCTGCTCCATGCTTCCAAGTGCATGGAGCTACATTAGTGGCCTCAAATAATAACTCTCCTTCCATTTTATATATGGATTGTCCCTTAACTTTACGTGGACATTCCTTTCATAGTTATAAAGATGAATCCCTTCTATTTGAGAACAGTTCTTTGAATTATGTTATTAATATTTTTATCTCAATAGGTCCTGATTATTCTCTGAATTAGTCCCAATTATCAAATAATAATAATTTATAAAGTTAAGTTAAAGTGTGTCTAATTCATTTATTTTGATAAGGTTACAAATAAGATTTGTTAATAACGATCCATTAAATTATATTATACCTTAAGTATTGTCAGCGTTCAAAAACGAAAAAGTTAAGTACCGCTTTTAAATGATATATTTTTTTTTTAAAATGTGATGTTTGTAAGAAGGACAATATCATCATGTCATCATCAGCATATTATTATTATTATTATTATTTGTCACCCAAACAAACTAACACATTTGATAGTAAATAAAACAAACTAACAATAATTATCCAATTGCAAACAGCGAAAGTATGTTTAAATAAAATTTTTCGTTCAAAAATAAGTAAAAGAGTTATACTACCATATAAATTAATTAATAACCACTAAATTAACATTTTTTGAAAGAAATTAAATTATAATTAAAACATATTCTAAAAATAAATTATCATTTAATATATAGTATTTTGAATATATTTATTATTATTATTATTATTATTATTATATTAATTTATTATTTTAATAAATTAAAGCACCTTCATTCTTACTAACTTTTTAGAAAAGGATATATTTTATTTTAAACCTATATTTTTGAAAAACCTTTCTTATTTAAATATGTTTGATGAAACTATTCAAACATCCTCAAATTATCATAAATAAATCATTTTAATCTTTACCGTTAGTCAAACAAAATATTTACCTTGATTCAAACGGGTAATTTTGACATTTTTAACTAAGTATTAGGAGATTGGCCCACATACGCTCAAGATTCTAAATAAAAATTAATAAAAGATAAATCTCCACCGTTAATCTTTGAAATGGATATTGAAGATGAAACGTAACTAAAACAAACTTAAAAATTTTAAAAAATCAAAACATTAAAAAAAATAATTTCATCCTTTGCTTCAATGAAATATAATCTTCATCATCATCATCAAACCCAGTTCATTATCATCTCAACATCATTAATCATCTCTGGTCTTAATTATAATTTGCATTTGATGGAGATCCACCCAATGGAGATTGAATGACTGATGAATGAACCTAGATCTTCAAATATCTGGATTCGAATATCATAAAATATGAGTTGTCATTAGGTCAAAGAAAGTTGTTTTGTTCAAAGATTTGGATTCCCAATATGTATTTTTTTTTGTTTTTTAATTGTTTAATTTTTTATCTATTTTATTTTTTATTTTTATTTTATTTATATTTAGTTACATTTTAGTGAAAAGTAGAGAACTTATGGTGATTGTTTTGAGTTGAGAAAAGAGAAGTGAAGATATGGTATATACTTGGTGTAGAGAGCAATAAGTGACACAAAGCTTTGGGTTGGTTTACGGAGGATCAATGTATGTTTGATGTTCGTGAAGAATTGTTTGTTTATAGATCATTGAAGATTTGAAAGCAAATCTAAATCTTCTATTGGATATCTGGATTCAATTCAAATTTTTTAATATATTTTTATTTTTAATTCATTATATATATTTTTTTATGGAATTGAAGTTTTGTTAAAGATTTGAGTTCAAATCAGATAGAATAAATTTTTTTATCTAAAATACATTTAACAATAAATTAATATTTTTTAATTAAATTTTCATCGTTCATCGTAGTTTAATGGGTGGTGGAGGTTAAAAGTTTGTTTTTATAAAAGAAAAATTGCAAGGGTAATGTGGTAATTAAGGAGGGTAAAATGGACTTTCCATTTTTTATGTTGAGTTTGACTGTCAAAACCTCGTCAAAGGGAGTAGTCTAGATTGATGTACTTTTGAATCCTTAACTTCGTCCCCGCAACCAAGTGCAAACAAAATGGGAAAAATGAAATTACGGTTAGGGTTTAAAGGTTGTTGATTTAAATGAGAGTGAAAAACACTGGTCAGGGTTTAAAAAATTTCGTTAAATTTGGTAATTGTGGTTGATATCTATGTGGCAAAGAGCTGGATGGAGCTCCATATGGAATCTCCGTCGGTTTTGCACTGCCATACGCCGTCGTGTTCTGGACGAGGGTGACTGGATTTACTCGTCGGAGTGGTGGGGCACCGAATCCGATGGCCATACTGTGGTTCGTTCAACTTCCGATAAGGGAAACGGCGTCGTTTCAGTCGTCGCTTACCCTTGTTCTAGACCCGTCAGTACCCCTTTTTCTCTGTTTATTTTGTCCATTTAGTTCGAGTTTCAATGTTTATTATTATTTAAAAAATAAAAAATAAATTACATTACTTCTGTGGTCTCAATTTGTGGCTATTCGATAATGTTTTTGATTGTGAATGTAAATACTTTAGAGCAAAGAGTGGTGGCCAGTAATGGAGAGATGGTTAAGGCAAAGGTATGCAGAGATACATCCGGGTGGAGACATTGAACGGTTCCGGGTACTTGGATATCAATGGCGCTGCCTTCGCTTTAATGATGATACTCGCCAGAGCACTGTTAAAATTGTCGCTGCTTGCCGCGAATCGCAACCTGATTCTGTGTTCTTTATGCAGCAGCCACATTGTCTGGCTGTTCCTTGTAAATTTCACCTCCCTTTTTTTATTTTGTTGTCATATTGGCTGCTTTAGTTTCATTGGATTATGTTGTCTAGGTGACTTGATTTTCTAGCAACTTCGATTCGATTGAGACTTGATTTTCTAGCAACTTCAATTCGATGTAACATCTTAGCAACAGCTCTTTTGTTCCCTTTTTCTTGTAGGACAGTCTTAGACTTGAAAAACAAGGAACCATCTTGAATTCAGGCAGTTTACAGGACCATTTTGTTTTTGTTTCTTGCAGACTAGATGAAAAACAAGTTTAAAATCAAATATTTAGTAACTCAATGAAAAAGTTGGAATCTGATATTTGTTTTAGATTGAACTTTGATATAAGTAGACCTTAGAGGTTTTCTTCTATTTGGGGATCTCGGTTTGCATTTTTATTGCTTATGCCTATTGCTTTTCTTCAAAATGAGGTTTTCTTTTTATGAAATATCATGAGAGTTACATGCCCCTTTTCCAGTAGTTCTTTTTGGCCTTTGTTTTCTCTCTTAGTGTTTTGTTTCTTCTTAAATTCAGTTACTATGATAAAAGAAACATCTTACTGCTTTTATGTGTCCTTAGTACCTATCTATTTGATCATGTTTTCTTTCTTGGTGGCTTCTACCTATGAAATAAAGCTTCTTGTGTTGATCCTGACCAATAAATCATATTTGTTTCATTTATAGTTCTTTTTCCGTGTTTAAATGTCATTGTGCAGATTTGAAGAGTATGGTTTCAGTTGGGCTGACTGTTATAGCATCTTCGAAGTATGACTTTATGAATGCTGTAAGTGGGAAGAAAACGATGACAATTTTATGCATTGGTCATGGAGGGGGAAGCTTACCACTATTTTTGGCTAGTAAAATTCAAGGTGGGGAAGTTTGCTTACCTATTCTATATGTGCTTTTTATATGAAGAGGTATTGAACATTGCAAAAAATTGGGAAAATAAAGGAATCATAGCTAACAAATTATTGCTTTCAGATTACGAATTACAAAACATGTGATATGACGCTACATGTCTCTTAGTTTGTGTCTAATGCATATATTCCTTTGTTACATATATAATTAATCAGTTGTATTACCTAAGTAAGTACAATACAACTGAATTGGAATATCAATTTTAAAGAGATTTGTTAGTGATTAAAATTTATATTTGATCTGAGGAGAGGGGAAACCTTGTCTAAAAAGATGATTTGACTAGTGTTACTTGTGGTTGTTGCCTGTTGATATAATCTAAAGTTTTCTTTTCTTTTCTTTGTCTTTTTATTCCTTCTTTTTGTTTCTTGGTTTGCAACCTGCTTTTCCTTGGCCTAAGGAACGGAGTTTAGTAGTATGTGGCAATAGTGTGAGGTAATGATATGTCTATTTGTTCTTCTAAGAAGAGAGTAATACTAGACATTTGAATAAAATCTCAAATTTGGAATTTTGAATGATATGTCACTGTACTTGTAATTGTTGCGTAGATCATGAGACTAATAATGATGTGGGAATTACTAGTAAGATACCACATCATTTGAGATCCTAAATGAATTTTTCTGATGTCTAGCATTTCTGTCTGGAATGTTGTGAAGGCTGCTGCTCTTGCTGTTTTATATATGTGCCCTCAAAACTTCTATTATGGTGTTATACTAAATGATAGGTCACATAAATCATCGTTTACCTGACTTAGAGTTTTATGTTCTTTCAGGTGCTGTTGTCCATGTGGTTGAAATTGACCCCATTGTTATCTCAGCTTCAGTCCAAGCTATGGGCTTTCCATCTTTCTCGGTTATGACCCCATCAGGTGAGCGCACCTTATCAAACACTGATTCCATTGATGAATTACTCTGGAAAGGCATCCATGAGAGGATTTACCTCTATGAAGCTGATGCTGAGAAGTTCACGCTTGAGAACAGCAATAAGTATGATATGGTCTTCATTGATGCTTATGACGGTGATGATATTTTCCCTCGTAAACTCTGGGACGCAGATTCACCTTTCGTCAAATCCCTTAGTGACCGATTGCACCCTGAACATGGCACTGTCGTGGTGAACCTTCATTCAGATGCTGATTTCCGTGGCTCTTATAAACCTGATTCATATTCCCATCAGCAGCTTTCACCAATGGGAAAGCATGTTTCTACCATATGCCACGCCTACAAGGATGTTCTACTGGGAAATAGAAATTCTCACGCTGGGAAAACAGGTTCTGGCCTGGGATTTGTCATTTCAGTTCCTTGGCTATGTAATTCAACCCTTGTTGTATCCAGAGGTATTGGGATGGATGGTGGGTACTGTAACAGGGATTCAATTTTGAACACTCTAATATCCAAATCTCTTGAAGTAGAACATGTTCTAAACTTACCATTCCCATGCTTGGAATATATAAAGAGTGATTTTACACTTTTTTGATTAATTTTTTGTTAGTTAAAGCTTCAATATCTTCACCTCACCACCCTTTGTAACTCCTTTGAGTGCAGTGTTCAGGCTGCATTTTCTACCATTGTGTGAGTTTAGTTTGTGGCATTTACCCACTTGTGTGCGTCTTTTCTTCTAGTTTTTGGGAATTTGTTCCGGACTGTGTCTCAGCGTTTATCTCAAGAGATTCCGGTTGTATTATCTGTTCTTGTAATATCTATTAGTCCCAAAAAAAAAAAGAGCAGATTACGATTTAGGAGCAAATTATAATTTAGCAATCTTAAAATAAAATATTTACAAATGGAATCAAGTTTTTCATTTTATTACAATTTAGCTATCCATCATTAGGGAATTATCGTTAAAATGGATAGTAAACAGTATAGATGTGTCTAAAAGATGAAAATATCATCGCCATTTTATTTTATTTAAAAAAAAAAATTTTAAAAATAATTAAAAACTAAAAACTTTCATCTTCACCGTCTCTTTTCTTCTTCTTCTTCTTCTTCATTTCTTCTTTTCTCTCTTTCTCTTTTCTTCTTCTTCTTCTTCTTCTTCTTCTTCTTTTTGGGTTCAATTTTTTAGGTTTTCTAGGTTCGATTTCTTCTTATTCTCTTCATTTTCTCTTCTTTTCTCAAATCTAAACATGATGTTCATCTGAGTTCGATTCAAACCCAGACGAAATTAATTTTGGTTAGATTAATGTTCGAATTGATGTTGGTTTGATGCTGGTTTGATGAATCGGTTATAATGATGATGGTGAGGGGTTTGGTTAATCTCCAAGTTTTCATCCCTAAATGGAGATGGAGATGAACAGCTAGTGCAATTTGATAAATAGTTGGAGATGAGTTTGGTTCATACTTTTTATTTTTAAAAATTTTAATTTCATTTTTTAATTTTTATTATTTTCAACTTTTTTTTCACAATCTTTTTAGAGATTTGATTAATTAAATTTTTATTTAATTTATTTTAAAATTTTAGAATTTATTTTAGAAGAAAAATAAAAAATAAGATAATATTGACAAAGACAATTCCCCTAAGTTTGTTAACTTTAACTATCTTAAACTAACAGTAGGGGAGTAAATTATAATAAAATGGATAACTTGACTCTGCCTGCAAATAGTTTATTTTTGGTAGAGCTAAATTGTAATTTATTCAAAATAAAAAATCTCCAGACTGTTGAAATCCATCGACATATTGCAATATGACTCAATAAATTACACGTTCAACTTTTTGGCCCAAAGTATTTCCAGAAAATATATATATATATATATTTTGGCCCAAATTGTCACTTTTTTGACCCGGTCCAATTACTTGATGGGTGGGCTTTAAATAGTTGAGCCCATTTATGACTGTTATCTTATAAGAAGTCACTGATCCGTAGCCACTACCAGCGATCGAAAGCCATAAACCCTAAACCTCTCTCTTCTCTTTGATTTGCCGCAATTTCACCGTCTCTGCTAATCCAATGGCATCAAATCAAGGCAAAAAGGGATCGACAGGCGTTCTCTCTAGGGTGAGCCGCACCGTATCGAACTCTCCAATCGTCTCCTACACCAAACGGACAGCCTCCGACGCCGCCTTCGTCTCCAAAAAGCTGCTGCGAAGCACCGGAAAGGCGGCGTGGATCGCGGGGACCACATTCCTGATCCTGGTGGTCCCACTCATCATCGAGATGGACCGGGAGCAGCAGCTGAACGACCTGGAGTTGCAACAGCAGAGCCTGCTCGGCGCGCCCCCCGTTGCCGTTTCGGCCCAGAAGTGAAACCTTCACGAAGCCAAGCCGGTTTCCGTGTAGGTTCAGGTTAGAAGGAATCTTATGTTTGGTTGCTCTAGTATCGGAGTTTCGAAATTTTTGAAATTTCAGAGTACTCAATTATTGTGGCTTTTATTTTTGGATCCTTGATATAACTCTCTCTCTCTCTCTCTCTCATTGTACGTGTATATGTTGATTTGCTCTGGTTTTGCAGCATTTATTTATATATCAAAACTGATGGAGTAATGGTTTATATGTTAAATGGTATAGAATTACGAAAACTATCTGAACGTAAAATATGTGCAAAGCGTAGTCAAAAGGAGCTTTAGCAGTTTTAGCATTACATTGACTAAATCAAGATGTTGAGGATTGTACCTGTCTTTATGAATGTGTTCACTACAGCGGTCATCATTTTTTGCTTCCTTAAAATTAAATGATAATAGTATAATAGCAGCATATTTAGTGTAAGTTCTGAAATACGAAGATAAAAATTATAATGGGGTTAAGATCCTGAATGATTTTGTTTGAAGGCATAACTGATTCTCTGACATCCTTTTTTTTTTTTTTAATTAAGTTTTTGATAATTCAGGGATACATCAACATTAAAAAAAATAGTGAAAGGTCAAAATTATATCATTTTTTCTCTTTTATATATCATTTAAATTTAAACCCCCCTTATCAAAGACTTAACATAAATACAAAATTAATGGAGAATTTTTTTTCAGAATGTGAAGACACCCCCGTGAATTTGTTTGGTAGATCTATTTTCACTTCCTAGATGTTGAATCCACACTTTTTAGTTGTTAAATACATATGGCCATTGTATCACAAGCGGCAGCTTCAATAACTTCACATGACTATTTCTTTTGAGGAGAACTTCATTTGATACCTATGTTTTTTAAAAACTTTTCATTTTTAAATGCAAATTCGTTTATATTGTTTATAATCCCTTACATTTGAAAAACTCATCAAAATAGTCATTTTAACATGATTTTTTATAGTCAACATCAATAGAAAATGAGAAAATATTGTTTTGCCCTTAACTGCATATATACTTTTAATTTTTGTTTTTATTTAATTTTTTTATTTGACACATGTTCATATATCATACCAATCAGTGTTAAAAGATCAAATTACCCCCCACATATGTAATGTTTGACCATTTATTGACTAATAGAATAGACTAATTTGATGAATTTTAAAAATATAAGAGATCGTGAACTTTATAAACGGATTTGTATTTAAAACGAGAAATTTTTTATAAATATAGAAATCAAAATGAAGTTTTTCATTTTTTCTATTATCATGATATTAGAATTTCCTCTAGTAACAAGATCATCTGGTGTACATGTGCCTTGGAACGGCGTTGGTTGGATTCTATGATGTTTCTGTAGTGTCTATCATATTTATGTCTCTATTTTTTTTTTTTTTTTCCTTTTTGTAATATTTATGGAGGGAGGTTATCAAATCAGTGCATCCAGATTAAACTTTTTATCCAGATGTAATGTCTTGGCTCTTGGTTTTATGATTGATGGAAGGGCTGAGATTTGCTGAGTTATAAAATATATATATAGAGAAACTTTGTACTTTAAATTAAAAATTAAATGATTTAAACGGCAGAAAAAAGCTCCCTTGAATTTGAGTGCTGCAGTCAATACCCATGCGGTCAAGAACAAATAGGGTCGACCGTCTAATAGTTGGTTTTTGAGTTTTATCTTTTTTTTTTAAAAAAAAAAAAAAAAGAAGTCACTATAAGTTCTGAACTTCAAACAAGCAGTGTCTTCCCATGTTCATGGTTTGCACCTGAAGACTGAAGACTTGTAAAAATCTTACTTAAGAAAATATTCTAATGACCTGAATTTTTGAATCTGCAGTGGCATCTAACGTTGGTTTTTATGTAATTTAGGTGTACGCCTATATTTTGCGTTGCATATGTTATAAATTATAATAGCTCGTTACTTGCAATGTACATATATCGTAGTCATGCTCACATCTTCTTCATGGTTTTAAACTTAAATCGATTATGAAAACTACGTAATGAAGTTAATTAGAATACTCAAGGCATCTAAAGTTTTACCCAAATAGAAAAAATACAAAAATTGCTTCTGGCGTCTCAATCATTTTTCAGCTTCACTGATGGTAATTAGACTAATATAATCCAGTTTAATTTGCAAGTCAAAAGGCCAAGCACATTCTCCTCCAAGTTATTTACCAACCTCACTGAAAGAGTTATTACATGAGTTTAGAATAATGCAGCCCAAATTTATTTGCAAATCAAAGGTCAAACAAGTCTTTCTATAAGTTATCTTACAACCTCACGGAAATGAATGTGAAAACGTCAAATTATTTATTTTCCCAATCAAATGTTGATTTTTTCAACAAAGAAAATCTAAAAGATATATTGAAAAGTGAAAACATCAATTAAGAGAAGTGAGAAAGTATAAGAGAAAGTAAGAAAGCTTAATTCATATTTCGTTTTGCAAGGTAATTATTTGAATTATATGACATGTATAAAGTGAAAAAAAAATTACGATTAATATGTATTTATTTGTCTATTTTCTTAAAAAAAAATTATTTGTTTATTTATATATCGTAAGTTGAAAATAGAGTTAAGATGAGTTACTTGATAAGAAAGGAAAACAAAAGTGATTAGGGAAAGTGAGAAAAAATATGCACGGGAAAGTCATGTAAAAAATGAAAAAAAAAATTGTTTCCACTAATTATTTACAATTACAATTGATCATAATATTGTTCAATTTTCTATCCATGGTAAGTCCAAAAAATACTTTCAAAAATAAAGTACAAAACAAAAAATATATATATATTTATTTATCAAATTTTTGACCCTTGCCCAAGCAAAAACTTCCCTTATCAAATACAAAATGTTTTTTGAAAGAGTGCATGGTGGCGCCAAACCTTTTCTTGGTTTGGCAACCATGAAGCAGTCACCACAACCCAACACCGACCCACGAATCCTCCACGCCATAGCCTTGAAATCGTATGACAAGGACCGCTCCGATTTCAACAGCCTGATCACCCTCTACTCAAGATCAAACCTCCTCTCCTACTCCGTCCGTGTCTTCCACCAGATCCCATTACCCAACATCGTCTCATGGACAGCCCTCATCTCCGCCCACTCCAACTCACCTCTCTCTCTCCGCTTCTTCCTCTCCATGCTTTGCCACCCCACCTTCGCTTTTCTCCCCAACCAACGCACTTTCGCTTCTCTCTTCAAAACCTGCGCCTCTCTCTCTTCCACTTTCCTTTTCGGCCTCTCTCTCCACTCCATGTCCCTCAAACTCTCCTTCCAAGACAAACCCTTTTGCGGCTCCGCCCTCGTCAGCTTCTATGCGAAGTTTAAGTCACCCGACAATGCCAAGAAAGTGTTCGACGAAATGCCCGAGAGAGAGGAGGTTTGTTACTCGGCCATGATCGTCTGCTTGGCGCAAAACTCCCGTTTTGTGGAGTCTTTATCAGTCTTTGCTGACATGAGACGTCGTGACTTGTTGTCAACCGTGCACAGCTTATCCGGAGCGCTGCGTTCGGCTGCGGAGCTAGCCACTATGGAGCAGTGCGGGATCATACATGGGCATGCAGTTGTTGCGGGTTTTGATAGACATGTAGTAGTTGGCACTGCTTTGATTGACGCGTATGGAAAAGCCGGGCATGTGTTTGATGCGAGAAGGGTGTTTGATGAGAATGTTACCACGTTGAATGTTGTTGCGTGGAATGCTATGTTGTCTGGTTATGCACAACAAGGAGATAAAAATGCTGTCATTGAGCTTTTTCATTTGTTGGAAACTAGAGGGTTTTCGCCGGATGAGTATAGTTTTCTGGCTGTTTTAACAGCTTTTTCTAATGCGGGTTTGGGTTCTGAGTGTGAGAAGTGGATTGAGAGAATGCAATTTGATCATGGTTTGGAACCGGGGTTGGAGCATTATACATGTTTGATAGGTGCATTTGGGAGAGCGGGGAGGTTGGAGGAGGCAGCGAGGATTGCAAAGGAAATGCCATTTGACCCAGATGCAGCTGTGTGGAGGGCATTGTTGTCCTGCTCTGCCATACATGGTGTTCCAGACATGGCTTTAAAAATGGCTCAGCAATTATTAGAATTGAATTCTTATGATGACTCTGCTTACGTGATTGCTGCCAATGTGTTATCAACTTCAGGAAGGTGGGGTGAGGTCGCGGAAATTAGGAAGAAGATGAAAGATAGGGGAGTGAGGAAGGAAGGCGGTAGGAGTTGGATTGAAGTGAAAGGAAACGTTCATGTGTTCCTGGCTGGTGATAGGAATCATGAAAGGACGGAAGAGATTTACGCCAAGCTAGAAGAGTTGTTGGAGGAGTGTGAGAAGTTGGGGTATGTTCCGGTTTGGAATGAGATGTTGCATAAGGTTGAAGAAGGGGAGAAGAAGGGACCACTTTGGTATCATAGCGAGAAGTTGGCGTTAGCATTTGGGTTAGTGAGTGGAACCCCGCCCGGGAAGGCATTGAGGATTGTGAAGAACTTGAGGATTTGTAGGGATTGCCATGAGTCTTTTAAGTACATTAGTAGAGTAGTAGAGAGAGAGATCATTGTGAGAGATGTTAATAGATACCATAGAATTTTGAATGGTAGTTGTACTTGTAAAGATATATGGTAGTTTATTGGAGATTAAGCATAATTATGCTCTTCATGGAAGAAAGCATTGCTGTTCTTGATGAAGCTTAATTTTTATCTAAACTCAGTTTGGATGTCTTACCTTACCATGAACAAAGTCTGTAGCTCTTTTTGGTCGAAGTAATCAATCAATTGATTAGATATAAATAAACATTTCTCTTTTGTATGTAGAAAAGCCCAAAATGAAAACACCAAGGCCTAAACATATGACCCTACTGCAGTAGGTTTGATCCGTTTTTCTTTTTCAATAGTTTGATTTGGGCTTTCATAACCTACTTTCGGCCCCAGTTTCATGGTCAAAAGGCCACGATAGGTAAAGTCAAAAAAGAACAGGAAGACAGCTGGAGGCTCGACTGTGGGACCACTTATTATATTTTCTTTATTACCAGCTTAGGTGGCAAAGTATGATGGGTCGGCTTCCATTTTGGGGAATGAAAATATTTTTTTTTGACCAACTTGCTTTAATTGATTTGATTTGAATACGGATTACCTTCCCTGAATCCTGAGTTCCTGACTGTATGAGTATATGCATGGTGTATTCAACTATGAAGCGCGTTTCCTTACGACAGCTGAAATCATCGAACACGTGAAACTCACGTGCACATGTGAACGTGACGTTACATGGATGTCTATAGTCTTTTGTTACTCTGCTGTAGTATGTCTATATACTATGGTGCACTTTGTTGGCTGTCGGTGGCTTGTAGATTTTATGACGCATCTTCTTTTCACCAAGCTACTCCAATTTGTACAGTAAGCACATACAAGCGCGTTTGTCCTTTGAAATTCAATGCCCATATCATCAATTTGAGAGTTGCTTTTACAAATATTAATTTATATAATTGAAGTTTAGTTATCTTATTCCATCATTGATGTTATTTTTATATTATAATTCTTGAATTAATGATAAAAATAGTTATTAGAATCAATTTAATAAATAAGATCATTATAATTTATAGATCATATTAATGGTAGGATAAGATAATCAAATCTTATGTAAAAATCACAAATTGATGAGAAACTTGTAATGATATTTTAATAATTTTCAATAAATATATCAACACATTATTAAAGAAGTTGCGAGACTAATTTAATCTCAAACTTCCAACGAAAAGACTTTCGAAGCGCACAATAACGAAGTGCCAAAATTTTCAAAGATGACGAGGTAATTCAAATAGGAGAAAGAAACTGAGAGCCCCCACGAAAGGCACATGCCATGCTAGTACATCCTTAACATAATCGATGTCCACTTGGTACAACCATGGCCCTATGTGAATGGATGCTTGTTCATGGTCGTTAAAAGACATTAAGAAGTGGAATCATCTGTAGGTCTATATATGTAGCCTATAAACGACTTAGATTGGTCCGATTCACAGCTCCCTACATTGTATTTCCAATCGATGTCACAAATCTGCCGACTTAAAAAAAAAAAAAATGAAAAGAAAAGGCGATAGGTCGGCTGGGCTGATTAGGTCCCAAAGTAGAAGTGCTTTTCTAATCTTAGGTTATTCAAGATTTGATGTGTTGCCTATAGTTTACAGTTTACTAGCTACTAGGATTAAAGTGAAGTGTGTTTGGGTCCAGTTCTTAGTCAGTAAAAGTGCTTTATATAAATGGAAAAGACATTGTCATGGATTCTTCCGTGCTGATTTGAACTTTTATGCAAATACACATGAAGTAAAAATTATAAATAAATAATGAGAAATAAGTAAAAGTTTGCCATTCATTATTAAGAAACTTATGCATCATAAAGTCGTTTACTTAGAACTCAAGTCAAAGGATAATTAACTTCATTCCTACTCAATCCATGATAATTCTATATAATGCGTGAGTGGATAGTTTACTCTTCTTATTTTGAGAATAATTATATTTTGCTATCATACAAAAAGATTTCTATATCGTAATTTTTTAATCTCGATAAGTTCTTATAGATTCTAACAATTGATGTTATATTATTTGATAATTAATTAAAAATAATAATTCAAGTTAAATAACAGGGATGATTAGAAAACTATTTTTCTTTTATACAAATTCAAGATAGGTGGAAAATAATTTTGATATTTAAGAAATGTATATAAATGAAAATTTTAAGTTTTGTCTTTATATTTTTTAAAAACTTGACATTTTTAAACACGAATTGGTTTATAATCTCCTCATCCCTCAAATTTTAGAAAGTCATCAATTTAGCGTTTTTGATCACATTTTTAATGGTCAAAGTTACTAGAAACAATAGAATAATGATTTTGCCATTGACTATTCAAACACCATGTTAAATGACTTAATCGCCCTCTTTAATAATTAAAAAGCACAATTAAATCAGATATATGTTTACGAGAATGCCCTTACTAATTATCATTTAGCCCTTACACCATATTAAATTTTACAATTTAACCTTACTTATAACCCAATAAAAATGTGACAGATATCAAATAAATTTAAAATTGAAAAAAAAATTACAATCAATTAAAATCCAACACACATCACTAACTTTACCATCCTCCAATAAGAATTCAACACATTACAAATAATTTTTTTTTTTTTAAAAAAAAAAACAAATCTAAAATAATATACAAAATCAATAAAATGAAAAAATATGAATTTAAAAAAATAAAACATAAAAAATGAAATCTAATTTTGGTGGATCTCCATCAACAATGAATTTTTTGAAAAAAAAAAAAAAAATCTCCACCAAATGAAGATTAAAAAAAAAAAAATCATGGTTGACATTCTATCACCAGCGAGAGATCATACTTAATCTGGACACATCTATATCATCGACCTCGATCTAGGATATGCCCAAATCCTCGAATGCAATGTTGGCTTGACCATCTGAGTTTTGGAACTTAAATTGTTTATCAGAGTTTCCAAACCCAAATCGACAATTAGATTGTCGTTAACAATCTAGTTTCATGTAATAGATCAGCACTGGCATTAATCTACTTCGAATCAGTTGAATTTTTGTTTAAAAAAAAAAAAAAATCATTTTATTTTCAACTTAATATTGATCTCTATTGTTCATCTAAGAGATGGATTATGGAGATCCATTGTTTTTTTTTTTTTGTAATTTTTAACTTTTTTTTTAATTATATTTTATCTCTACCGTCCATCTCTCAGATGAACAGTGGATATATATCTTTTTTTGCTATTTTTATTTTAATTAAAATTAAAATAATTGTATTGGAATAACAAAAATAACCTTGATGTTTCCATTAAATTTGACCAACGACTGACTAATAGTATAAATTAAATTGATGAATTGTAAAAACTGAAGTTATGACAGGATATAAACCAATTTGCATTTGAAAAGTGAAATTTGCTCAAAACATAGGGCTAACTTTGAAAGTTTCCCAAAATAAGTATAAAATTTAAAATTAGTATTAATTTCAAATACAACTAATCTATTTGCACCAAAATTTGATCTAGAAGACAATTTTTTTTTCTAATACAAGTCTTTTCTCTTTTCTATAAAATTTATTTTTAAATGAATAATATTAAACTTTCCAAATCATATGGCAAATTGATTTATAACAACTATATTAATTATGAAATGATAAAATGATAATGTGATAGATCGAAATTAACTTGTCACATCGTTAAGGTAATCAGTTAATGAATTTTAATAAATTTTTTGTCTATGTAACATTATTCTATTTAAATGTCTCCATATTTCATCATATATATATATATATATATATTAAAAAAAAAATGTAAGTTTCATAGACATTAAAACATGCAAGTCCTCCTCTCCACACACATTCTTGGTTCAAATTGCATCCTTCACCCCAAATCTCAAATTTGTAGTTTAGAAAGAGTTAAGCTAAAAATGTAACTCGAATTGTGCCGATTTCCAAGTTAGTTTAGAGAAAAACTTGGATGCTCTTAATATATAGTATACCTTACATTTACATCACACGATAGGACATATAATTGAATGTGATTAGATACTTGCAATAGACGCAAATGCAAGATATGCTCATATAGAATGCACCATGCACTGAAGTACCAATGGTTGATAACTGAAATGGAGGGTAGCTTTCATGCGAACATCGAAACACGAGGCATGTGATGTAAGTAATAAGTATTCGCTCACTTTCATGTCATCTTATATTATTATTACAAATATCCACAAGTCGTTTTTAGAACCTTTAATCCAGAATTTGTAGTACTAGTGAATAAATTCAAGTCCCATGTATAAATGCACATCAAAGCATTCACGTTTTGGGCACTGCCTTGTACAACACAGTAGAATCACTTACCGCCAAATTTTTATGATTATAGCTAGCTGTCCATTCTTTACTGGCATCCAACTTGGACATAGAAATTTGTGGTATATCATATACGTTCCAAACTTTAACAATATATAAACAAACAAACGAACAAACAAAATAAGTGCTCAAATTGCATTTTGTGACAAATAATTGATGGATATTTTTCTTCACTGAAAATACTTTCATGCAACGTGATATTGAAGTATAACATGCTTTAAAAGATGTTGACAATTTTTTAGTCCGTTTTTCCTTCTTGTGAAGCTTCAAGTAGACGAGTAACAGTCTTATAAATTAAGTGTACTCATTAAAAAAAAAAAAATCATGAAAATGATCAATGTATTTAACTTTTCACCTCCAAAGAAACCTTACGTGCCAAGGTAGATACAAACAACAATGAAAAAGAGAAAAAAAAAAAAAAAAAAAAAAAAGCCACTAAGTTCCATCTCCCAAATTCTTTTGCAAGGTCACCATCTATCTATCACTTGCAATTCCTTTTTGAATAAGTGATTGATACACTATTTTGAAAAGAACCAACAATTATTGTCAATTCTACATCATTATTAGCCAACATCCATTTTCTAAAGAAACAAATCGATTCCGCTAAAGTTTAATAAAATACAAAATATAAAGTCAATACCAACAAGCTTTATTAAAAATTTTAATGAATTACAATTTGACATTCATTCACCTATAACTATATCCATACTTAAAACAAATAAACCCCCCAAAAAGAAAATTAATTAACCAAATAAATAGATTGGACAAAGCATACATACAATTCAACAACTGGTGTCAATATTTTACACAAACCCTCCCATGGCAAAGCATTAAAACCACAAATGTCCAACACCATGTGTTTGACTGCAAAACATTCAGATTTCGCTCTTAAAAAATTAAGCATTTATCATGGTAATAATAAATAAAGGGCAATTAAAAAAATTATCATAACTGAATACAGTCAACATCTCTAGTCTGTGTGGGAGGAGAGAGAGAGATTGTTACTACTTTTTAAAAAGCATAAAGATAATAGTGAAGAAAATGGAGAAGCATTAGTCTAGAGAAGAGGAAAAGAGACAAACAACCACATGACTACCAAGATAATTATAAAACAAAAAACCAAAAAACCGATTACTCCATCTTCCTCTCTTCTCTATCCTCCACCTCAAAATGACAAACATTCATTCTTAGTGAAAATTTTCCCTTTTTTTTTTTTTTCAATTTTTATGCCCTGATTTTGTTCTCTCCCCAACAAAATTCCCAGATTCACCTCTCCTTTTTCTTCACTAATTCTATTCACCATAAAAATGAGGAACAAAATGTAGCAAAAGAATCCACCTCGAAAAAGAACTCTTGCCCACTTGAGATATCCTTCTTTTTCTCACTCAGTAATCTGCAAAAAGAAAAAGACAACAAAGACATAACAAATTTAATGTATGACCACAACCAAATACTTGAGAATTTTGAACGTTAAAGTTGCATACCATCATGTTTCTTCATCAGATTTCTTGCAAACATCAAACATATGACTACAAACCCAACTGCAGCTGCCCCTCCTAGAATTATAGCCACTGTTTTTCCTGTGTTTGGCCCTGGCCCTGGCCCTGATACATCAATCAAACCAGATACATCCACAATCAATATTTCCACATAAATTTTCAAAAAAGCCATCGTAGATAATATATAATAAACAGAAAAAAAAATTGTGATTTTGCTTGTGATTTTGCTAGTTTATTAACAAATCCATCAGAGAGGAAGTCTCAGATTTGCGACTAAAATAAGATGCACTACCAATCAAACTGGATCCAAAAATTAGATACTATGTATATAAAAAAGAAATAGGATCCAAAAATTAGATACTATGTATATAATAAAGAAATATTGCAAATAAGTATCTTTCAATCTACCTGAAGAACCCGAAGACGATGATGATGAAGAAGACTGTCTTCTGGGGACTCCATTAGGATAATAGCTATAACTAATAAAGCACTTATGGAGATAGACTTGGCCTGAAATAGAGCTCCCACACTCAACCTGGCCTCTCTGAACAGCACTTCTAACACAGTCACCACAATCTGAATCTCCCAAATCACCCTCACATTGGGCCAACAAGTAGACAGATTCATAGCTACTAGTATAGAATCCATGGCCACTAACCACTCCATTTTCCATGACTTGAAGGGCAGCATCTCTCCTCTCCTCAAACCCACTCCCTGCCACATTTGTAGCCCCACAAGTCTTGTAGAGCATCTCCAAGCCTGAAATCTGAGCAAAGCCCGAAACTTCATACAAAATGTAGCACCCAAGTAGCTGAACTCTGGAGGCTATGGTCTTGCCACATAGCTTGTCAGAGAGAACTGGCAGTTTGCTCACACAGTTGTAACAGTCACTGTTGCTGAGGTCTCCCCTGCATTGAAAAAGACCAGTTATGTTGGTTTGGCCTGTTCCAGAGGTGGTTTTGTAGAACTTGGTCTTTGTAGACTGTGAAACCAAGGAACCAAAGAGAGCAGAGAGGGCTTGTGAGTACAAACCAGATGGATCTTGAAAAGTCTGCTTAGCACAGCCCTTGTAAACAAGAGTAGCGTAATCAGTGGCAGATTCACCAAGATTTGTAAACACAAGCACCAAAGAGAGAATAACTAAAAGGGGTTTTGAGATAAAACCCATTTGAGGTCTACTTTAACTGGATCAAATCATGTCAGTTTCTGTGACCTCAGAAGTGGGTTTCCTTTTCCCTTTTTTTTTTTTGGAGGATTTGAAAAATGGGTTCGCTTCTGTTCTAGTTATAAATCTGAAGAGTGAAACTGTAGGGTTGTGTTTTGATGCCTTGGTCTATTTTATGTGTTCAAATCGGAAAGTGTTTCTAGTTTTCTAGTTTTGTGGTACCCGGACTGCCAATGAGACTGGCTTTGGATGGCCTACCTCTGTAGACGTGCAGAGATGAGAAGGTATCTTTGTACGCTCCACAAGAGAGAGAGTGAGAGTACTACAAAGAACAATTTATCATTGAAGATATAAAATATTATTACTTCAAAAAATATATATATAAGATATTATTTTTCTTGAAATAATGAACTATTTGTTCTATTTTATAATTAATTTTTTTTGGAAATATATTTTATAATTATTGTATGTTTGATTTTTTAATATTTGAAGAGAATGAGAACAAAATGGTTTTGGTAAAATAATACTAAAAAGAGATATTCTCTGTTAGAAATTAAAACAAGGTCTGGAGACTATTAATGGAAAGGAATCTGATTTTATGGGAAACAAGTTAATGAAGTTTTGACTGAAGTGTACACATTTAAGTGGGTTGCTAGGGTTTGAACTTTGAAGCTTGAACATTCAAGTTTAATTAATCGGAGTTATTTTAGTTCTCTCTCTCTCTCTTTTTTTTTTTTTTTCAATTGCAGTTATTTGTTTTCTTTTTCAGAGAAATCACTTGGACTATTTGGATAGAATTTTCAAATAGATATTCTTAACAAATAAAATGAGAAAAAAGAGAATTTACTCTCCCTCTGTCTCCATTATAGATAATTTTTTCATCAGCTATTATGGATTGTCCCTCTTCCACTTAATGTGGACCACTCCTTTCCGATCTAAGAGTAGAGGTTTGGATCAAAATCAAATTGCAGTTGATTTTAATTGTATTTAGAATATAGCACCAATAATCCGAAAAAATCAGAAAAATAAATTACAGGAAATAAATTTGTATATCCCCTTTTAAGTTAACTATTATACCCACCTCGTACACAGGGACAGCACTCCTTTGCACTGGTAGTGCGTGGGAGGATTTTTATGTGATATTTACGAAAATAAATATTTGAATAATTCTTATAATATTTAATTTTGATAAATATAGTATATTTTTAACTCGTTTGGTATACAATAGTTTTTTTAAAATGAAATTATAATAGCTAAATTGAAAAATAAAACTTTTTCCAAAAGTAAAGAAAAAAAACCTAAAGAAATATGTATATAAATAAAGTATCTCTACTATCAATATCTTTTAACTTTAAAAAATTATGATAAATCAATCAAAATCATTCATTATATTTGAATCAAATAAGAGAAATAATTTATTTCAGGAAAAAAAATGTAATAGATAAATTTGATTGATTTATTTTAATTTTTTAAAGTTATAAGGTATTGATGATTGAATTGTATATATATATATATATATATATTTCAAAATGGTCAAAGCACGGGCTTTGAGTGCTTGAGGCCCAAGAAATAGCTCATAGAATGTGGAGGTTGTCATCTGTATACCAATGTAAGGTCACATGTCCATTGTTCACAGTGAAAATCTACATTAATGAATCTCTTCTATTTAGATTTTAATTAGTGAGATCAATTTGAAGGTCTTGAATAATTTGTCACTAGCATGTTTATATCTCACGCACATAAATATATTATACCTTATGATTCTACTTTTATAATTATCATAAGCATTTGATTTATAATTTTATATATTTTATGATCATATTAGTAGAATATTTTATGTCTATAAATGATATTCTTGTATGATAAATATTAAAAAAATAACCACCGTCCAACATAATATGGTGCCAAATACCGCTAATCTATCCTAATAAGGTTTCAAATTCGAGTTGTCCTCTCATCAAGTGGTATATACAAAAAAAAAAAAAAAAAAAAATGCAAAAAAAATGCAAAAATGAAAACTTCCAACATTTACAGTTAGCATTGTCTTCTTTTTGCTAATATTTTGAAAAGTTGTGATTGACTGGTATTATTTTCTATTCTAGGGGAGATTTTGATATTTTCTCTCAGATTGTATAACTTGGGAATGTTGACATTTTGAAATGAAAAAAGTTTATGAAAGTCATTTGAAGAATAATACATAAATGAGGTAGATGTTATGTGGCTAAAATCTTTGGTGTTTAGGTAATTTTGTGATTGATGGATATTATAAGACAAGATAGAGTGTTATTATATGTACTCAAGGGGGTGTATTTTGACTAGAACTTATTGGAGTTTGGTGATTTTTTTTTTTTTTTTAATGATAGATTTTGGTAAAATTCACAGACTCTATGAATTTTATATTATTTTGTTAGAATTTTTCAAAAAATCCAATGAATTCTTAAGAAAAATAGTAAGATTTGTTATAATTTTTTTAATAAAAATTACTTTAAAATTCATCCAAATCATCATTGAAAATAAATTTTGTAAAGTCAAATATATTTTGAATATACCAACATTTTATTGGATTCTATATAAATCTAAATTTAATATACCTGAATTTTATTACATTACATATAATTCTAATTCAATATGCTTAGATTTTAATGGAATCCATTCAAATCTGAATTGAATACATCTAAATTTCAATTTTATCAAATTTAAATTCAATACACCCAAACTTTTAAAATCCTTTAAATTCCAATGAAATCTTATATTAAATACACTTCCTTAATCTCCTATTTTTTAATATAGGTTGAATTTAAAGATCTAATCCATTTCTTTGTAAAGCTTTTAAAGGTTAAATATTATTCTTTATGTAACATTTTGAAGGTTAAATATTATTCTTTATATGACATTTTGCCTTTAGGTTTTAATTGTGAATATATTTATAAAATAGGGTATTTTATGTATTCATACTAGATTATGACCTAGATATGATTTTGATAAATTTTAATCAAGTTTAATAATTAAAAATATTTTTGGTGGAAGCATTTCTTTTTTTTATTATCAAAGTCGATATAGATCTTCTTTTGCACTTGTGATTAGTACATGAATTATAATGATTGATTATGTTATGCTTCATATTCTTTGTGGTTCTATTTGTTTGGATATTTTGTTCTTTTTAGGGTGAAAAGAGTGGTAAAATCCCAAGAAAAATTTAATGAAAATTTTTTATTTCATTGTAGAGAATTGTCATGTTAAAAGGTAATGAACCAAACATGTATCACTAAAATTCTTTTACAATCATGAACTCTAAGAAAAGTCAACAAACTGATGTTGAGTAGATATGATTTACAAATAATCATATAAGATTATTTATTAAGACTTTTTAAACATCCACTTTTGAGAAATTAGTACGTGATATTGGTGTGCGTCAACTTTACAAACTACAACATCGATAGTCATATATCTTTAAAGAGGAGAATATTGTTTTTTTTTTTTTTTTGGAATATATGTGGGTACATTTTTTTTGCCTTGATTAGGTGTTGTCTCATTAGAATTTACTAATAATATTTTTAATATAGTAGTATTTGAGCACATCAAATAATCTCAAAAGATATTATCAAGGTGGTGTACATGTAAGGGGAGTGTTTGTGATTAGATGGACTTATCGCCACTACTATTTTGGAAATATTTTTTTTACCTTGTTATTATTACCTATATTGTTATTATTTCATTATGAAAATAACATATTTTGTTGTAATTTCTATAAAATTCCTCCAATTTTCTTATAAATTTGACTTACCTTACTGATTGTATAATCTTATTCAATAATTGCAATTGAATTATTTATCTCTTTCTCTCTTATTTTGGTTTGTATTTTATTATATATTCATTGCTTTTAGGTTTTATTCCTTAATAAATTAAGAGTTGGAGATTTATTTATTTATATTTTCTTTATATATTCTTAATATTCAATGTAATATATTGTTATCAAATATTTTAAGTCTACAACAAGGAAAAAAGGCTCGTGAAGGGGGATCTGAATTCTAAGGTAAGTAGCTTTTCCGTGCTGCCCATTGAAATTGGTACTGTGTGATTGCACAGCATGCATATTTCACTTTAGTTGGAATTAAAGTTGATTTTTTATTATTTGGTTTTATAACTTCTTTTTGTGACGTAAATATATTTGTGCTTGAAACATTAGGGTGATATTATTTTTAAAAAAAAAAGTTTATTTTTCTGGAGGCTTTTGCGTTGTTCTGTTGGCTTGTTCTTCTTCTTTTTCATTTTAGCTTTTGGATCTATGCATTATACCGCGGTGCCCTTTTTGTAGCCCAGTTTCGTTTGACTCTTGTTGACGATTGGAATCGGTCAACACCCGATTGGGGGTTAGAACCTCGTCAATGGAATGATTTGTGTGGCCAGCGGTGAAGACCATGTCGAGCCGGAGGTGAAGACCACGTCGGGCAACCCCTTTTGGCACCTGAGGCTCGGCACAGTCTTCATCGTCGGCCCCATACAAATTGTTCCGTTGGTAAGATTCCGACCCCCAACCAGGGTGTTGACCGATTCCGATCGTCAACATGAAAAATATGCGTTTTTAATGTTGATGACTGGAATCGGTCAACACCCTGGTTGGGGTCGATGGTGAAGACCGTGTCGAGCCGAGGGTGAAGACCACGCCGGGTAACCCTTTTTGGCCTATGAGGGTCACGTCCGGAGTTGAACTCGTAACCTTTATAAGGTTTTTGAGTGCACAACTCCTACCACCAAGCTGAGTCACCCGGCGTGGTCTTCACCCCCGACTCGGTACGGTCTTCACCGTCCGTCCCATACAAATCGTTCCATTGACGAGATTCCGACCCCTAACCAGGGTGTTGACCGATTCCGATCATCAACAACTCTGCTTCACGAGTGCATGACGCCTTTGGGGTGTGTTTGGATCGCTGTTTTGAGGACTGGATTGGATATAAGATAGTTTACTTTCTTTGTGTCCAGGCTTTGTTTTGGATTGGATATGTCATGACCGTACAATACACTACAAAGACAAAATACAAAGAAACCCAAATTCAACATCAGTAAGTATCGTGGTTGTTATTGACTTGTTTGACTTTTTCAATTATTTTTCATCTTTTTAATCCAAAAACTATCCATCTCTTTCTTATTTTTAAAGTAAATCACAATTGAGCCTATTGGTTTAAAAATAATTACAAACGAAGTCAAATTTTAGTGTTTATTACAATAAACCCCTTTGTCGTTACAGCCTGACTATCAAAGTTATTTAAGGCAAAAGCAAAATTGTCATTTGATGTTATTATTAATTTTCTTTTAAAATAAATTATAAAAACTTAAAAAAAATAAAAAATAAAATAAAAAAATAAAATAATTCCTCTTATTCTTTCCCGTTCATTTCTTCTCTATCCTCCACTTCTTCTCTTTCTTATGGTCGACCAATTTCTTCTTCTTTTCCCTATCACCGATCCATTTCTTCTTCCCCGTCGCCGACCCACTTCTTCTTCTTTCTCCTCATCATCTCTAGCAGTGCTTCGTCTTCTTTCTCTCCTCACTCTCCTTTCTTCTTTCCGTCGTTGTTCCCTTATTGTTCTCTATGCGTCGAGACCACTGCTCTCCTCTCTCTTCATCATTTAGATTTGCCGAACCCAGATGAATGCATCAGGTTCGTCGAACCCAAACCAACCCAAATGAACCTGCATCTGGGTTTGACGAATCCAAATAAAGGTTCATTTGAGTTTCAACTATTTTCATTTTTTTTTTTGGATTTATAATTGATGATGATTTTGAATTTGGGATGATTTAGATTTTAGAGTTGTTGATTGAATATCTTTTTTTTTTTTTCAGTTCTTGATACTGGGATGTTTCAAATTTTCTCAATTTTTTCTTAGTTCTTGATGCTGGGATGGTTTTTTCATCATCTGGTTTTCTCAAAAAAAAATAAATTTTAAGTTGTTGATTCTTGGATGATGATTTTGATTATGGGATGATTGATAATGATTTTGATTTGGGAACGATTGATGATTTAGATTATGAGTTGTTGATTGAATTTTTTTCCCTCAGTTCTTGATGTTGGGATTTTTTTTTTTTTCAATTTCTTTTGGTTATGGATATTACATCTCTATTTTTTATTTTTTACTTTTTTTAAAAAAAATTTTATTTTTAAACATTTGATCTCCATCATCCATCAAATATGATGGACGATGAAGATCCATAATTTTTTTTTACCTTTTAAAATTATTTTTAATATTTTCTTTTTATATAAATTTATTTAATTTTTATTTAACATAATTTTTTATTTAATTAATTTAATTTTTTTAAATTTATCTCTACTATCTATCTTAAGATGGACGGTAAATCTGATTCTTTTAATTTTTAAATTTTAATTTAATTTATTTAAATTTTGATTATATCTAAAATTTTTTATTGAAAAATAATTAAAAGGTGAGGGCATTTTGACCTTTTTTTGTCAGTCCACAGTTAATTTTAACAGAATTTCCTAACGGTAGGAGGGTTTATAATAAACACCAAAAGTTTACTCTGCTTGTAATTATTTTCAAACTAGTAAACTAAATTGTAATTTGCTTTTATTTTTATTTTCTAGTTGACGTCTTCTCTCACATTTAATATAATATTATATCATTTATATTTTTAATATTATAATATATAAAAATAAGTTAAACAAATTATAACATACTAAAAATTATTACTATTATCCTTCAAAACAATTATTAATATTAGTTTTAATATTATTAGAGAATAATTTATTTTCTAAAAATTAATCAAAATAAATTTATATGTATCTTAAAATTATTTTAATTTAACCAAATCCAGTCCAATTTAATACAGACATACCAAACATCATACCTAATCATATTCAATCCAGTTCAATCTAATTCATTCCAATTAAATTCAATGCAGTGTACCAAACGCACCCTTAATGCATTTTACAAGTAGTAGTTATTATTTGTTGTTGTAGCTAAAGACTAAAAATGTTGAATTGTAAGTATGAAAATGACACCCAAACTCTAGCAATATTTCCAATTATAATTACATATAGTATCTTTCCCTACACTTTCATCTTTTATTTTTTCATATCGCATGTAGTAATCTTTCTATTGATTGAGGCTATAATTATTATGTTTTTATCAAATTATATATCAAGAGAAATGAAGCATTATGTGAACATTAATTGTGGATACTCACAATTTCTTTGAGTGTATCGATTATGTAAATAAAAATTACTTTTCGATGTGAATTCCTCTTATCAAAAGAGTTAGATTTTTATTTAGGCAAAGCATTGAAAAACGAATATTTATATTTCCACAAAATCCGACCTTTCATCCATTAAAATATAAATATATATACACACGCATAAAAATTCATGCCTTGGTTGATCATCATATTACATTCACTCCTAACTCATCCATTTTTTTTTCTTTATACTTATGAAAGGATTTCAAGTATAACGGGACACATTTATTGACACGTGCAAGTAATTTTCTCTTCCTATTGCATAAAATTAATTTTTTGAATGTAATTGTGTTGTGTAATCTCAATAAATTTCCTAACAAAATGGTATTTCATCTAGTATAATGATATAGTTATGGGATTGTGATAAAATCTAACCTGTAAAGAAAATAACATGTATAATTGATTAAACATTTATGATATTGTGGTAAATCATAATCTACCCATATTATCTATAAAGGTTATGAGTTTTACTCACATAAACTCATATATATAAGCATTTTTCTCATATATATGAGTTGCTCCATTCCATTTTTTGAGAATTGATTCTTGGACATAATTTAAAATCAAATCACAGTTAGTCTCGATACCATCCTAAACTTATCCCGGTAATAAATAAATAGAAAGAAGGAACATGTATCAGGGTCAAATTGAACAGAATATTCAGAGACGTATAAAATGAGGAAGCAAGAGTTAATGATTTTGTAGCCACAAAGACACTGCCTAGCCTTGTTTTAAGGCCATTCTCCATTTGTGCACTCTTCTTCCACCACCGACAGCCTTCTCTTTCTCTATTACCTAAAACCAAGCGTAAATCAGAAAAAAAAAAAAAACAATTATTGAAATGAAAATTTAGGTTTCGGTTACCTGCAGGATAATGCATGCGATAAGAGACAAAGTAACGGAGAAGCTGTCTCGTCTCTTCGCTGATTCGCCGGAGAATCCTTCTTCGCCGGAAAATCCTCAAGTTTGTTTCTGAGCTGTTTTTTTGTTTTCAATTTTCAATTTTCAATTTTTTGTTGGTTTAGATCTGAATATAGCTGCCAAGGTTAATTTTGTTGTTGATTTGATTGTGATTTTTATAAGCCATTGTTACTTAATTGAATTTAAGGTATAAAATAAAAATCTATTCACTTAAACATGTATTTTAGGTTTAAGTCAGTGATGCAATTTGATTTTTCAATCTTTTGTTGGACAAATTAAAAAAATCATGCTATTGGTGTTTCGTTTATGTAATTTATTTTAATGAGTTAATGATGTTTTTGTGCTCGAGTGATCAATGAATTTGTATTGCAGCTTGATGGAATACGGTTTCGGTTTGTTAATTGAG
Source organism: Litchi chinensis (assembly GCA_019925255.1). Lineage (NCBI taxonomy): Eukaryota > Viridiplantae > Streptophyta > Magnoliopsida > Sapindales > Sapindaceae > Litchi > Litchi chinensis. The sequence continues at coordinate 10,152,572 of CM034461.1, forward strand.
AAAATGTGAATCTTTTTGGGGAAGTAAATATTTAGCTGGAATCAAATAAGATTAGAGGTGTTAAATTTTCTCTTTCAATAACATTTTAAATGGATGCAAATTGCAGACGTGAAATTAATATGTAAATATTTGAAAATTTTTGTTTGTCAAAGCATGCATGATCGTGTGTCTATGTATGTGTTTATTTATGCATACTTTGTATGAATGTACGGCGTATATTTGCATCTATATGTTCGTCATCTAGGCATTACAAAAGGAGAACAGAAACGTCTAATTTTGTAATTCTTGGTTTTCCTTGTTTTGGAATTGTAAATGAGGCAATGCCTGTTGCTTTGATTTTCGGTTACTTTTGTACTTTAATGTCAGTGTTTTTTGACATGGGAATTCCTGAATTTTGTAGGTCAGGCCATACTCTAATAAGGGGAGAAATTTGACTTCATTTTTTTCCTTCGTTATTCCTCTGGTAAGCTATGATGCATCTAAATCCGACAAACGGCAACGTGATCTCAGACAAATTCAATCATTTTCTCTTAGAGGGACTAGAGAAGATTTTGATCAGGGAAAAAAATCTTTGGATGATTATAAAGAATGGACTGCAGCATGTAGTCCAGTTAGCGAGGATAACCAAGGTAGTCCAGAAAGTGAGCGTAAGCAAGGTAGTCCAGTTAGTGCTGCAGATGATGATAAGGACTGTGCCTCTGGTACTAGTAGTACCGATTCCGATGTATTTGCAGAAGCAGCTGATTCGCATAGTCCGACAAAGTATTTGACTAATCTCACTGATGACTCTACTTTTATTACCCCTGAATTGTATGAATTCTTGCAGTCATCACTTCCTTATATTGTCAAAGGGTGCCAATGGGTTTTGCTGTACAGGTAAGTCATGCTAAAATTGGGTTTTAGTGAAAGTGGCTTTATCTTTTTCCTAGAATTTCAACTTGATTTGGTATTACCTATTTCGAATGAAGGGCAGTACGTGGAAACATGGTATATCACTTCGTACCCTTCTTCGCAAGAGTGCTGACCTTACTGGTCCTTGTATCTTGGTAAGTTGATCTGTATGTTTTAGTGAATTTTTGTAAAATCATTTGAACCTTTTGGTCTTCACTCTTCACTGAATTTTTTACTTCTTAATACTAAAGATGATGTGCATTGTGCGGTTGAACTTTTCTAGATTGTTGGAGATAGCCAAGGCGCTGTCTTTGGTGGGATGCTGGAATGCCCCTTGAGACCCTCCCTGAAGAGAAAATATCAAGTAAGTTGACATGCTTTTGCTGTTATGAATCTAATTTATATAACTTGTTCTTAATTGAAGAGATGGATTTCTGTATGAATTAGTTTACTTCCAATCCTAGATTGGAATATTTTGAAATGAAAGGTCAACAGCATTTTTTTTAACAAACGTGTTAAAAATACATAGTGTGGATTTTTTATATTATAAAACTTTTGAGGATAACTTCTTGTGTTGTGGTTGGAAAAATTGAAGTTTGGATTTTATGGAAAACATATGATTATTGTAATTTAATTTTTACTGTTTTGGCTATAGGGGACAAACCAAACATTTGTATTCACAACCATATATGGTGAACCAAGGATCTTTAGACCAACTGGTAAGTATTCACATTAAGTTATTTGTGTAACGCATATTCTTTGAAAAATCATTAAACATATTTAGAGATATATGTACTCACTAAATTAACAAAATAGACTCTGGATGAGTGGATTGCATGAATTATATCATTAACATTATGTTAGGTTGTGAAGCACAACAGTAAGCACATCAATAAATGGGTTTTGTTCACACGAAAATGACTCAGGTAATAGTGATTACTATGTTGGTAAATAAACATGATATTAGGAAATTACAAACACAAGTTCAATTATTGCCGAGGCTGCAACAAATTGATATTATTTTGAGTATTGCAATTGAATGGGAGAAGTGACATTTCATTTTATAAATCAACAAAGAAATTTTGGTGACAATATAATGAAGATATACAAAATTGGGTGGACTAGTAATCCACCACGTAGAATTTATATGCAAAGATAGACTCAAATCCAAATCAATTAGAATATATGCTGTCAAATGGCATGTTTGAAACCCTGGGCTACTTTGTTTTTCCCGTTAAATGTTTAAGTACCATCTGAACTTATAGCTAAAAAGGGGAAGTAAGTTGTGACTGTCATGATCTTGATAAATGATAGATACTGTTGATTGCAGTTTTGAGTTAAGTACTTTGAAGTTCATCAAATAATTCTTAAGAAACCATTCTAAGCTTATGTTATCTCTTATATGTGAAAATAGGTGCCAACCGCTATTATTATATGTGTTTGAATGACTTACTGGCATTGGGTGGAGGGAGCAACTTTGCTTTGTGCTTGGATGAAGATCTGTAAGTTGCTTTCTTGAATGATTCCTATTGCAGTTCGAGCTGTTTTTCTGGTTCTCAAGAAACAAAATTCTTTTTAGATTTCATTAACTTGATTATTGTCTTTGCCTGAAAAGGTTAAGTGGAACTAGTGGACCTAGTGAAACATTTGGAAACTTATGCTTGGCTCATAACCCAGAGTTTGAGTTGAAGAATGTTGAGGTAATTTACAGTTTCTTCTATACATGACATGTATCATTGTGGTTCTCAAGCAAAAAATTAAAACATGAATTGCTAATAGCCCACGTCCTGAAACCCTTTATTGTTGTCCCAACGATTTAGATAGGTTGCAGTTTTGTCTCCTTCCCTGTTTACCTGCACACACATACATACATTATACACGTATTAATAAAAAGATAACTGGCACTAAACGCAATATCATTAGTGTGAAAATTATAATGATTTGTAGTTTATTAAATTTCTGAAAAATTAAGTTCACAATTCCTTATTTCGACGTATAATTTAAATCATAGTATGCATGATGTAATTGACTTTATATTTGTTTGTTTGATGTGTGCAGCTTTGGGGGTTTTCATACATGTCCCAATACCTGACCTGATGCAAGGTTGAGATGCTTGGATCATCCAAACATATATTTATATAGTAGTATTCCATTCTTAATTATCTGTTTGTTCCTTCTTGCATCAGTTTAGCCCTCCATTTTCAGTCCGGAGGGATATTATCATACATGTAGACTCCTGTTACCCGCCAGATAATGTTTGGATGTTAAAATTGTAATGCTAAATTGTATGAGTGCCGTTTGGCAGTTGGTATGATTGCTGGTTTAATCTTCGCATTTGAATATGATATACATGCTATTTTCATTTAAATAGGGGCACTTAATGAGCCCTATGTTATTCATGGTCTATACATTCATTAAATTTGACAATGGCATTTTCCTGTTAAGAGTGGCCACAAATTATACATGATCTAAGTAGATGGGACAGCAGTGTAGTAGTAAACGCTATCTCACCCACAACCTTTTTCACTTAGAGGTTGTGGGTGCTACACCCCACCCTACCTCCACAATAAGTTGGTTTTCTCTCCTCCATGCGTGGGTTGTATCTCCATTCGATGTGAGTTGTTTTTCCGGTTTGAAAGCTATTTTTCAGATTATGTTTCATAATCATATTTCTGTTGATCTCAGATTCATAATGAGTTAAGTACCAATTATAATTAAAAAAAAAAAAAAAAAAAAAAAAAAAAAAAACTCAGGGACTATACATGCATTAAAATTTATGGATATTATAATTTTCTGCTGTGTCTGAAAAATATATTTTTTGCACAATGCAGTTTGGTAAATGGTTAAATTGTGCCCTACGGTTACAGTCCTATTCAAATGGAGCAATCCGACAGCTGACAATGGTTTGATAAAACCCAAGAAAGACCTGCGCTAACCTTTCTAGAATAATAATTGCAAAAAAAATTAATAGCCTGCACCCAACTAGTAGGCAAGGAAGCCTATCACGATGGATCCTCCCAAGCCAAGGCTATTTTGTTACTATCCCTCTAGGATGAAGTTCCATTTCTATTTAAAACGTAGGCGTTGTTTGTATGGTCAATTGCAATCCAAAGGACGTGCATTTAAGGTTCAGTTATGAGGTCGCCTATATAAAATGCGACAGTGACGAGGAAACCCATTTACTTAAAAAAGGTTTTGCTAAGGCACCGAATTCCAAAACAACCAACCATTGTAAACTAGCGTTCGACTAGTCTTCTCATTGTGAAGATTTAACAATATGACTAACATTCAAAATTTAAACAATAACAATAATACAAAAAGATTGGCTCCAACGAGTCAGCTTCCTTTTCCTAGTCTCTCATCAATCTAATTAGTCTCACCACGTTCCTCCAGCATCCACAATGTACCATCCTCCATGCTCTCTCTCCAAAACACTAATTTAAACGAACAATATGATTCTTCCATAACTCTAATGAATAAAGTACACCACTTCCAACAGTTGCCAAAAATGGCTATGCTTTCATTCCTGATTCTGCAATGGTAAGTGACCCTCTATGACTCTGACGGACCATCATCACTGGGCAGGCCAAATATGCGGAGGTTGCGATCCATTGATCCTACAGCAATATATTTTGCATCTGGGCCAAATTTTACACAAGTTGCTTTACCTGCATGTCAGAACAGATTCATAGTATCTGTCAAATTCAAGAGACTATGGAGTTGGAGAACCCAAGCATATATAGGAATGAGAAAGAAATTGAACCTGTGCCGGACAAATCAGGGAAAGTCTTGATGCAATTCCATTCTGCTTTAACACTGGCGACTTGGTAGACTCTGTGGATCATGAAAAATCACAATCAATACCCCAAAGTTTGATATTGAAAAGAGTTAATAGTATGAAAAGTAGACCAGAAAGTTGTTACAGTAATTTTAGTTTGAACTAGCAGCACATAATACAATCACACAAGTTTTCCTGTATGCTAAGCACAATCGTCAAATGCCCATAAGACCACCTACCTTATATCCGCGCCAGCAATTCCAAGGTAGGTTCCACTATGATCGAAATCCACTGAAAAAAACAGAAAGAGTGCTCTGTTACGTATAGCTTGTAATGAAATATCAGATAAAGCTAAAGAGAAGAAATATGTTTCAACACTGATAGAACATCAATCACCTAAAACTAGTGGGCTTCAAAAAACAGACTACAAAGATTAATGATTTCCACAGTTGTTAAACCAAAATCTTTATCATATGTCAAAAGCGAGGAAAGCCAGCTATGGAGAAAAACCAGCTAGCTTATTCCAAAAAGCAAGGTTCATCATTTTTAGATTACTTCATACATAGAAATATCAAAAGATCGTGCAATCCAACCCAAAAATGCCAAAGAATTGTTCTACAACACTGAAAAATTTTAAAAAAGAAGACAATAAAGAGGGGGGCTATAAGGTATCAAGATATCAATACCCGAGTTTGTTGGTGTATCTGTATCATTAAATTCAAATGACCGGAAGTTCTTCAATTTTCGCAGATCCCAAAGCTTCACACCATCATGAGCCGCAGTCTGTCCAGTTCAAACATATAAGTCAGATCATGAATGTCAGATCCTATATTCTTCATAGATTTTAGAAATGTAACACCTACCGCAAGGTAATAACCATTTTCTGAGAAAGATATTGCAGTCACTGCCCCAACATGTCCATCAAATTTTGCCACATTTGACTGTAAACCAATAAAAAGTAATAATTGAAAGTGGAGTTAATATCATTTAACATAGGATGGTGGCATCAAATAAATCCTAATACCTGACTTTTCACATCCCAAATTTTAACAAGAGCTTCTGAGGTGCCTGTTCCAAGGATAAGACCATCAGGATGAAAGGCAGCAGATGTGTAACCCTCAGGTCTGCCTTCAGATCCTGAAGTATCTGCAACCTGCAGAACCAAAAATTATGACTTAGAAATGGGCGAAAAGATTCCAAAAAAAATCTTTTTTTTCCTTCTTAATTTTGTAATCACAGGCACTATGTCAAGTAGAAGAACTACACACAGAACGAAAGAAGCACAAGAAAAGAGTGAAAAGGAAAGATATTTCTTTGTTATTTCTATTTGTTTGGTTGAAAAAATAGAAAGGGGTGGGACAGCTGAAAGCTGTCATTTGATACATCTTGGCAGCCTCTAATAAGAGGAAAAAGAAAATATAAGATGTTGAATACTTGATTTAGATCACTATACCCTTAATCCATGTTAAATTTGTATTCTGGTGAAGATATAAATTGATACTCTCCCATTATGACCTTTATCAATTTCTCCTCTCACTTATAGAAGTACAAAGTTTTGTGAGTTTCAATAGATGGTACATCATCCCCCTTATCCCCCCCTCATTATTTCTTTCCAACCAAAGAAGAGAATAATCTTGCTTCATATATTTTGCCTCCAGACTAATTTATTTCCTCCTATTTAGTTCCAAAAAATCGCATAAAAAAGAAAGAAAAGCTGATTTTAACATAACACAAAAGACCATAGTTATTTGCATCTCACACTAAAAAATAATACTAGGCAAGACTGCAACACAAAATAATAATAATAATCAATTATAATTGACCGCTTTGTGATTCTGAAATGGGGAGGGAGAGAGGATTCAGACCTGCGTCAAGCACAAACCAGAGGAAAGATCGTAGAAGCACCATGTATTATCAAGAGAAGCTGTCACGAAGTAATTATTTGTGGCATGGACAGTGACCGCTTGCACCTGAGAGATGACAGTTTCAAGTTAAAATGGCACACTGACCATAGTCGCATTAGCAGTCAGCTACACAAGCATTAAATGGAAACAAACTTGCACACGCTCACACAAACAAAAAGGAATAGGAGTTCAGAAGACACTTAAACTGTGCTAATCTGATAATTTTTACCTAAAGTCATTAAATTCTCTCAAAATTAGGCATTTCTAACACTTCAGGACATTTGGTGAACTCTGAATTGTATTACTAAAACATACTGAAAATGCTTCCTCTTTCTCGCTCTCTCTAATGAAACTGGGTATTAAAGATGCAATATTCCCCCTAAAACTCACATCATATGGAATTTATTACATCTCTTCTGTCTTTCGAGGTAACAGGTCTCAATTTTGAGCCTTAAGTGCTTCCTTTTGAGCCACTTCTCAACTCAAGGTTGGTGGCTGTAAAAAAAAAAATCGCTCAGAATGTGCTTCAAATGATTTAAACTCAGATCTCATAGAGTTGATCACTTGAGCTTTATGGTCAATTAATCAACCTCAACATAAAAGGCTACAAAACCCATCTAAAATAGCTGTTGCTCAAGAGACCTGATAATAGTAGCAATGATAATTCAAACTCTTTGACTTGTCAGAAACAAGCAGAAAAACAACCAATTGGAAACACAAATATATCCATTGGCGATATATGGATAAGTTTCTAGAAACAAAAGCAAGTACTTAAAATCAGTTTCGCAGCTCTACAAAAAAGCACGAAACTTCCATAAAGCTAACAAAAGATTCAGACATTACATATATCATTAATTATAAAATTTTGTTGAAAATAATTGAAGGAACATATTTACCTCTGCAGTATGATCCTTCAAGATGTGTCTACAATCATAGTTTCCATCTTCAGACCCTTGCCACAGCCGAACAGTCTGCAATATTAAGATCCATATCATATATGGGATAAAAACAAAGGAAAAAAAGAAAAGAATTGAGCACTTTATACCTAAGAATTAAAATCAATTAAAAGACCGTGGAATAACACTACATTGCATCTGAAAATTTTACATAGTAAGCTTCACATAGCGAAATATCAACACTAGACAATAAACCTTCTTGCTCATGTTTACATCCTAGCAAAAGGCTTGACATAATATGGAATGTAGGAAGAGGATTTCTGTAGCTGATCACAACTAGTTTGGAAATAAGGCCTAGTTAAATTGAATTGAGTGCATTTACATTGTACCAAATGGCATCATGGTTTGCTCATGAAGGTGTGAAGAGAAACCTGATTCCTTATTTGTTCAATGATAGGAAAAATAATTTCATATATTACATTGAGCTTATTGCCTAGCATAGCGTTAGGGAGCCAGAATATCTAAAATCTATCCAAGATAATCAGGCAAGACAGAGAAATAAAGACGTATAGCACAGTGACCTGAAAAATCTATATAGACTGATCAAGCAGAAGATATCTGATGAACAAAATTATTGATACAGCATCATGATCCTAACATTGCAATCAGCACAGCTGCTTCCTAAAAATTACATTAGATACTGTAAAAGAAAGATTAATGAACAATATTTCAAATTCAGCTTCCATGCCTATTTTCCCAATACTGAACACTACTTGAACCTCATATTATCAGCAACTCAGAGTTTCTATAAGTATTATATCAGAGAGGCTTGCCTAATGTAAGAAAACGCATCAGCAGAACATTTTTCTTGGATTGGTTAAAGCAAAGAATGATCCTTCCAGGCATTGATATAGTCCCCAACCCCCATCTGGTCCTGCTCTTATTTCCCAGATGTAATTCAATGAAAGCAAACTCAATTATCACAAAAATTGAAAACTAGAATTTTCTTGATATATATATATATATATGATGGGGATACACCACATATTTCTAAAATTTCAAGAAATTTATTTCCTCCAAACTAAGTAGGTTAAAAGTTCAGTTACTGTAGGAAGGCATAGTCTGTCGTATTTATATTGGTAAACAACTTCTCCCCAAGAATTATGACCTCACAAATTAGTTTGCTCTATCCAGACAGACTATATCATATTCAAGGTACTACAATTTTAGAACCACAGACCACTGAAAACTGAGGGTTAATGGAAATTTGCTTGCAGAAAGGTCAACAGTCCTCAAACCTGTGCTATAAAAGAAATAAGTTCCAATTTTATATGATAATTTTTTTCCATTTCACTAATCAATGCTGATATAGTACAATTCAGTGGCACCTGAAGAAGGATGCAGTGCAAGACAAAGGTTTTCAAGTTGAGATGTTTAAACCCTAATATCCAGCATACAGTTATGCTAAAAAGCGTACATAAAGGTCAAGGTCTCCAATAATCACGTCCCAATAGAAGCAAGGTAAAAGAAGAAAGTACGAATATGGAGCAATAAAACCAAATTCCTTAAAAGTTTGTATCGATTAGCACAAGAAAATAAAATCAGGCACGAGAACTTCCACCTCACATAGCCTGTTACATCTCCTAAATGTATTTATGGTCTAGGGTTTTTGGTACTAAATAGAAATATATACTTTTCAGATAGATCAAGTATAATGCTTTTCTAGAATAAGAATGATCAAGAACACCAAAAATGTATCATTAAAGAAAATTTGTGGCCTACAAAGTAGAACTTAGCTTACCTTATCTGCTGAGCCTGTTACCAATAAATCACCTTGAGTGACAAATTTGACACTAGTGACCTAACAAAAATGCGTGTCATGATCAGCCAATATATTAAAAGGAAAACCAAAATATTGATGGAATCAAGACATAAAATAAAGAAAAAACTACCTTCTTCGAGTGACCACTAAGTGTAGATACGATTTGTCCTGATGGTCGATCAAAAAGTACAGCATTTGTATCAACTCCTCCAGTTGCAATGACATCCTGGCAATGGGAAAATAATAAGCTAATAATTTAGAAGCTTCAGGCAGACTATTAATAAACAAGTCATAGTTGAGAACCCACGTAGCCAATTAATTATTTTTGCAGCAAAAGACACTATATTTTATAATTTTGACACCAGGCAACCCACAAATAAATCCTAAGTTGCAAGGGCTGCTGAATTTCTCAGTAGAAAATTGAAACAATAATACTGCAGTCTGCATGAATGACAGAACACCTTCCGTTACTTTTTCCCTTAAGCAGAGAAGAATATACAACTTGACCATTATATCACTATCTTTTCTCACTTCTCACTTATTTCATCAATTTCATTAGTGCCTTCAGAAGCAATTTTGGCAACACAATGCTTAAAATGACATACCAAAAGCACAATTTTGCTCAAACTTGAGCTTAGGTATTACTAGTATTAAATCATCTAATGATGATAAAAAAGCAAGAACTAGAATTAGTCGAGTCCAAGGAAACTACATGACATACAACAATAGTAAATAGAAAAATATTGATCAATGTGATTAAAAGGTATTGGACACCAGAATGGGGGTATCATGATCATGCAAATTTTAAGCAACTCTTAACATTACAAAACCATGAGCACAGCATCTGGATATATGCCTAAATGTTGATGCAGAAGTCTCAAGTTACCGTTAGTAAAGGGCCCATGGAAATTGCCACAACAACATTCAACAAACATCAGCATCTGCCTTGCATTGTGTGCAAACTAAATCTAACAACTTTTCAACATCTTTAAAGGAACAAATAAAGAGATTCATGAACAAAATTGTACTGCATAGAAACAAAATACCTTGGAGTAATTAATGTCAAGAGAAACAATGCCAGGCTTGCTAGTTTTGTGAAGAGGATGACTGGAAAGCTGGGTATACCTCTCCAAAGCATCAATGGGGGCCAACGATGAAGGAATCTGAAAACGAATCATTTAAAATTTATAAATTGAACTAACAAAAAGAATTTAAGATTTTTTAATAGCAATAGTATAAGAAGACTGAAGACCTGAACTTCAACATATATATTTTTGTCTATAATATACCAAACAGGTAACATGTGAGAGAGATATTTATATTTTATTACAGAAAGAATTACCAATTAAAATTGTGTAAATATTGATGCCAAAATAATAAACACTAATACATTAGCATGAATGTACCTGCCGCTTTTTACGCTGCTGTGAAAGAGCTGCATTGCATTCTGTTAACTCAGTAATAATAGAAGAAGAAATACCAGGACGTAACTTCTTTCCACCCGGTCCCAGATCCTCATCCTCTGCAGCTATGATCTCAGATGAGATATAAATAAGTAATTGACAAGATATAATGAAACAAAAGCACAAAACTATACAAGAGACAAACCTCTTTTTCCATTGCTAAGTGCAGAAGCATTGGCTGCAACTGCTGTTGACACTGACATGGGCATGATCTGCCTTTCTGCCTGTGCAAGTAATGACCTCGCTTCATCCCTTTCCTTTCTAAGTCTAGCAATCACACGACAAGCAGCATCATGCTGTGGACAAAAATAATTTTAGTTAATTCCAGAAGCCACTGAAATAAACTTAATATTCATATATACATGGATTTAGAGACAGTGAAGGAACGATGAAATCAAGAGAGCAGACAGCACAAGTTCTGCCAATCTGACTCCTTTTTCAGATGCAATCTATATTTGATGAAATATATAACATAAGAGATTAATGCTTTAATTAATCGGGGCGGGTTTGGCATGTGAGCGAGTGACTGACATCCCAGTCCCCCTCTCCCAACTCCTCATTTTAGAAAGAAAGAGCTTGATGTTTTGTTCACCAATCTATATCCATCAGAGACTAAGGATATTGCCAAATTTTACCCAAGAAAGTATCATCAAAAGAGAAAAAATATATATATAATTAATGAAGAACAATAAATATTTTGATAGCATCAACTAAAGGATAATTTACTGCATACTGTAAATGTATTACAAAAGCAAATGATAATAAGTGATTAAAACTTTAGTAGGCATAACCTAGCAGCTTTTACCTGGTATAGTGCATGACTTAGTTCTTGCCTCGCTGTAAGAAGTTGTTGCTCCAAAGCAAAGTTGGATAACATCAATCCATCCCATTCCTACGAGCACACATATAAACAACCTTACAAGCAATATACAGCAAAGAAAAATCAAATATGAAACAATATAAAATTATATCAATTACAAATGAATGGTTAAAAAAGCAACCAAACACAATCGGTAAAAATAATATAGTTATGAAATCACAAAAGGAATTAAATGAAGTTGATGCCATTACTAACATAAGAAAAGATATATCACACAAGGTTCTTATAATTAAAATTGTAAAATAGCTTTAACATGTTAATTACACTAGGAAAATTCAAATTGCAATAACGATTCAGTAACACTGGATCCTAGCAAAAAATGAATGGTGAAAAGTTATTTGCTCAGAAGGAAAACACTCCCATGATGACATATCCACGTCTTGAGTTTTAAATGATAATGAAATCAAAAGAACTAATCAATCAATGTACAGAGATAAATAAACGCACACACACACACACATAATGATTGAATGAAAAGTGTAGCTAAAATTCTTGTCAAATAATGGATTTGAAAGCTTAGTCATGCCAACGAACTTGCAAAAAGTTTTCTTTCTCAATAAGAATTCAGTACAAAATTGCGATTTGAAATCGTAAGAGATTGACAAAATGTGAAAAGAAAAGTTACTGGAACAGAAAAATGTAAATTCACTCAGGAACCAAACATTTAAATCTGCAGCACAGGATAACATATACGAAACACATACATTCTGGAACATCCCAAGCATTCCAGGTATGCTAGCAGCTGTTAAAGGTCTGGGCTTGACAATCTGCACGATAAACCAGTTTGAATAAACAAATTTACATGCATAACTATAAGAAATAAAAACCATAAAAACATTCAACATTAAAAATTATGCAAACAACAAAAAATTCGAGCGTACCTTGCCTGTTTTGACCGGAACAATATCATCCATACTAAGCGGTTCCCCTGTTATTGGGCATTTACCGTAATCCTAAGAACACACAACAACAAATCTTCAGTCAACTACATCACTAAATGCAGATATCATGTAAATTAAACCTTAAGTACGATGCCACACAAGACAGTTGAATTGAAGAAATAAAATGAAAGTCACACGTCACGGGACTAAAAGCAAAACGAATAAGAACAAGACATACGAAATGCACAAGACCAAAATTTGTTGTAGTGGTTACAAATGTTTAGCTTTTCCAAAATGAAATAGATGTTAAACCTAACGCAAATAATTGCACTCGTCTAACCTACATTTGAGTAACCAAACAATAAGCAAACCCTAAAATCAGAAAATAAATTAATAAAATAAAAACAAAAACAAACACAGTACACATTTAAGTGCAAGACATGGAATTTCAACTGTTCATTTACTACTACGAGTTCTGAGGCAGTTAAAAAACCGCGATAAATACAGAAACCCTAGAATTTGAAGATGAAAAAATATAAAATATAAAATAAAAAAACAAAAGCGAAAAAACATACTAATATGTGTCTCTCGATTAAGCGTTTCTCGAAGAGTAAACCTGAGTTCTTCGAGACGACGGGCTCTTCCGGCACCTCGCCGGAGACTGTAGGGAGAAACAAAAACAACACAGAATTAGATCAAGAAACGATACGTTTAAAGCAAAAGAGAAAGCGAGAGAGAGAGAGATGGAGAGGACATTACTTGCGCAGTTCATTGTGGCTGCGAGACAGAGCTTAGGCTGATAGAGTTGTGGTGTGGAGAAGCTAACGCTGCTTCGTTTTAGTTGATTTGCGAGTGAAAGATGGAAGCAGCAGTCTAGGAAAATAACGCGAGACACAGACAATGTAGAGCGCGAGAGAGAAGTGGGAGGGTAATAAAAAGAAATCGCTCGCTCAAATGTTGATTTTTAGGGATACTAGATTGAGAAATCCACTGACCATATTGCGTTTTCTGGGCCTTGGCCCATTAGCTTCTTTGTGTTTTTTTTTTTTTATAAAAATTGAACTTCAATTTAATCCCTAAATTTTCACGTTTTTCTCTATTTTTAAACTTGTTTGTATAAATGACTCCTATGGTCCCTAAATTATTAAGTTTAAAAAAAAAAAAACCTTTCAATTTGATTCCTCCTATGAGTCAAACGTCAGTCAAAATTGATGGAGGGACGGTATTTTTGTCATTCAATAAATTATTTTAATTAAATTAATATTAAAAATAAAAATAAAAAAAAAAAAAAAAAAAAAAAAAAAAAAAAAAAAAAAAAATAAAAATAATAAAATTAAAAAAATAAAAATAAAAAAAAAAAGAAGAATGATCTCCATCATTCATCTTTAAGATGAATAGCGGAGATCAAAACTTAATCTAACAAAATTTAAAAAAATGAAAAATGAAAAAAAAAATTCTTTAACTAATTGAAAATCTTATGAAGATGAAACATCCTTTTGATCTAGTTTCAAAAACTAGATCATCATTTGACGATCTGATTTTTAAAATTATATCATTGACTTTTTTTTATTTCAAAACCTAAAGAGCTTTTTTTTTTTTTTGACAATCATGAACTAATCTCAATATTCGTAACTTAGTTTTCATATGTGAATTCACTTACAAGGTTTTCACAATCAACTAAATAGTTTGCAACCTAATCAAATTGAAACACTAACCAATTGCACAACATAAGTAGCACAAGTCAATGGAAATTATCACAAAAAGCTAATAAAGGCACAATCTTTACACATAAAAGCCATTAGAACTTGCGTTTTGCAGAAATCTAATAAAAGTTAAAACAAAGAGAATGTATCATACAGGCTTGACAAGCATAATGGTCCTTGGAACTAAAGAGATAGCCTTGATATGCAATACGATTAGTCAATGAGGCTATTTTAAGAATTATTAGTGTCAGAGGTGAAATTGGGGTCATTTATGTTGCTAGGTTGGTGGAGGAAGAAGTGTAATACGCGAATTTGTATTATTAAAGGAGAACAATCTATTGCTAGGTTGCGTTGTTGAAGAACGAACCATAACCTAAGTTCATTCTTCCTCTTCATATAATGGAGATCCAATCGTTGACGGAAATCTAATTCAAATTGTTTTTTCCGAAAATATATATAATAAATTTTTATTTATCATAATTTTTATTTAAATTTTATAAATAATTAATTTTAAATAATTAAAATTGTGGTATGTGTCAAATTTTTGTTGGGTAGGCTTTTTTTTTTTTTTTTTTAAAAAAAATTATTTCATTTTATTTTTTTATAAGTTTATATATTTTGATTTGGTAGAATGATGATGTGTCAATTTGTGATTGGTCATAATTATTTTATTTTATTTTAAATTTGGGTGACACGTGTTGAATCCTTATTGACCGATGAGTTAGGGCTAAATTGATAAATTGTAGTGATTAGAGGATAAAAAAGTAATTTTAAGGTGTTCAACTGATGATAAGGGCAATAATCAAAAGCTACAAATTTGGTTAACAAGACCAAATTGAAAGGTTTTATGATAATTTAGGGATCATGAGAGGTTATTTAAATAAACACGCTTGAAAAACAGAGATATTGTAAAAACTTAAGACCTAAAATAAAGTTTTTTCTTCTAATTTTGGGCCTTTATCTTTCAATTAAATTTACACTAATAAGTACAATCATATAATGTAATTAAACTCATTTTCACAATAACATATTGTAAACCTTTTAACCTTTTTTTCCCTTATATTTGACATGCCTTGAACTCATAATTTTATTGATATACTTAGGACGAGCATATCGATGCTCGTCTACATAATCCATTAATTAAGAAAGTGCATTGCTATATATGGAAATCTGTTGGCTATAATTTTTCAATCAAAGTTTAAGAACTGCAAGCTTTTTTTGGGGAGGTGTGTCTAATCTAAACTTTTTTTAGGTGAATAACTTTTATAAAGTTAATAGATTTTGATTGACTTTCACAGATATTATAAATTTTTATAGAATTCATTATAAAGAACTTTTACAAACAATAATAGATTTTTATCGACTTTTATAGAGTTTCAATTTAAATGACTTTCACAGCATTTTATTTATTTTTATGGATTTTAAAAAACTATATGGATTCATAGATTTTGATATACTTTCATCTTATGAAAAAAAAAATATAGATATATCAATAGACTTTTATTGATTTTTAATATATAGCATACACTTCATAAATTATAATTTTCACATTAATAAAAAAATTAAAAAAATATATCACCATTGATGTCTATGAAACTTGACAAAGGTATTCATCCTTCTAAATTTGGAAGAAAAAAAAGATCATTGAGAAAAAATATCCCATTAAGAATATTACTTGATTGTATATGTATGTAATTTGACAAATAATTTAAAAATAAATAAATAAATAAATTGTAGGAGATAATTACTGCATACAAACAAAAGAAACTTGAAAAGGAAATATATTGTAGTATGTTAGTTACAATTTACAATCAATAAATAACATTTATAAGGATTAAAATATATTTATCATGATTATCACAAGTTTGGGAAAGTTCAAATATGAGAGAGAGTGTATTCAAAATTTCATTTATTCTTCCCACCAAAAGAAAAGTCTTTGAGAGGAATGGAAGAGAAATTGCAAAATTTTATCCGTAAGTGTTACTAAAAGTCATTGATATTTTAAAATTTATGAAAGTCATTAACAAATCGAATAACTCAGGACTTTTATAGAATCTTTAAAAATTTGGTTGAATATCATATGAATTTTATAAACTTAAAAAGTCATTCAGAATTTATATTGAATACTTCATGACCTTATAAACTCTTTAAAAGTTTGAATTAATACATCAAAAAATTTTAATTTCACAAAAGTTTTGAAAAGTTACACCTCCCTTCATCTTGGGGTGCATTAAATAATCAGGAATGAAAATAAAAACAGAATCAAGTTTGTTAGAAAGAGAAACGAGAGTGAGAACTCAATTCATTAATTTTTAGCTTAAATTTAGTTCATAATTTATGCTTGGGGGTCCTAGTAATTTAATTTCAAATAATTTTAGTTAATACAGAAGTTATAAATTAAATGTTAATTTTCATTTTCCTAATTAAGATTATTGATTAGCAAACGTAATCCTTAAACATAGGAATTTGTGGGAGCAATGGACAAGGGTTAAGAATTAACGTCATTTGTAGTTTTCTCGAAATAAAATAAAAGGTCTTATTGTCTAGTAATCATGGATTCATGGTAGTGTAGTTGTGTATAAAATTTAAGTTCGAAGTTAAAGTGAATGTCCAATTGTATTTGTGCTTATGGATACAAGTAGTTAGCGCAATATTTGTCGGATCAAATTAAATTTGTTGTAAAATTATATTAATTTTGTTAAAATAAGACTAGTACATTTATAATATGTCACTGACCTAGCACAAATTAAGCAGATGAGATGATGCGTTTCTTTTCAACATGTAAGGACTAAAGTTTATGACAAATTAATAGCCAACTAACATACCATAAGATATACAGAGATAATTAAATAGTTCATGTGGAGAGAAGCATCAAACTTCTTTGTTGTGCATCTAAAAACCAAAAAAAAAAAAAAAAAACGAACGAACGAACAAACTTCGTTGTTGTGAGCTTTTTGGCACGTCACCTCTTAGTTGTACACATCTTCATCAATTAAGATAGTGGGGATTGGATTCTCATGCAATCTCATTCAATAAGTTCTATGTAAGCAATTTTCTCTCTTTAAAGTTGGAGTAATTTTTTTCGATTATAAGAGTAGAAATGTGAACCGCTTAAATGATGATTAATCCGTGTAAATCTCAAACTCTTAACAATCTCTATTCGATTCAACAATAAAAAAAAAAAAAAAAAAAAATCTAGTGTGTATACTTTTGTTATTTTTTCGATGAAAATTATGAGTTGTGGGACTACGAGGTGAAAAACAACAAAAAGAGCAAATAGTTGAATGTTGGTTTATTTAAACTAGATCACAAAAATAAAAAGAAAAAAAAAAAGTTTTAGAAATGCATTTTGTATTAAACCAAAGTGGAAATTATAAAAAAGGCCTATTCTAGAAAAGAAAATTTCATTTTTATTTTTTAAAAAAAAATCGTTTTTAACCCCTCAAATAAATTAATTACAATTTATATCTAAATTACTCAAAATTATTTTTGCATATCTTAGGGGTTGTTTGTTTTTTCTATTTAAAACTTAATAGTGCTGAGTTGCATTTATTAATTTGTTTTCATTTTTTTTTTAAGTGGTCAAACCACTTAAAACTATAAAAAAACAACTGAAAAAATTAAGTAAAAAATTTTAACTTGTCACTTAATTACAAATCATTTAATAACATTTAAAAGTTTTTCTTTCAAATCTATCATCTCAAAAATAATATAATTTCAAATTTATCCTAATTTTATATTACTCAAAATTTCTTTTTTTTTTTTCCCTTGATACTTATAAAAATATATTTGAAAAATAAAGCTTAAATACATCTCACCCAAATTGTCTTGGAAGTGAACTAATATGTTTTAATTTACAATTTAAATAATCATTTTTTAATTATTTTCTTAAATATATTAATATATTTAAATATAAATATGACTAATACTACTATATTTTTTAATCATATTTTTATTATGAATAAAATATTATTAATGCGTACATAAAAAATGTTTTAGAATTTATTAAATTATTTATTTTCAAATGTTTATATTAAATTAATTAAAATTACATAACAACGAATAGTAAAAATGATATAGATGTCAACTTACTGGTTTTCAAACAATTTTAAATTTAAAAAGCAAACAAGTTTACAACATATTCAGAGGTAAGGAAAAAAAAAATAAACATATTATTTAGATTTCATATTTCGATCATGTCGACGTTCGGAAACGGTCAACCCAGAGATTCCGGGGCCCAGACAACGAACGAGGTAATTATTGGGTTTGGTCGAAGTTAATGCGTGTTTGAGGTTGGTATGACTTAATGGCGATTGCAGGAATGTTGGTCGTGATTGGTGGATGAGATTTATGAATCAGTCATAAAGAAGAGAAAGGGAAGAATGAAGTTTAACACAATGAGTTTCACGTGGTTCGACAACTGCACCTACGTCCACGACCACTCTGAAGTAATTCCGGCAGAGTGACAATTTACTAGTCTGTCTTTTTTCGTCCTCCCTGTACAGTAAAAATCTCCCTTATTTATAGAGGGGGGGGGGGGGGGGGGGGGGGGGGAGAGAAATACAAAGAGAATAATAATAAATAAAATACAGGCAATGACTATTTCAACTAATCCTGACACAGCTATGCTATCTTAAATGTAAAATCATCATTCTTTCTTACATGCATGTGTCTGCATTTAATGCTCCCGGAGAAGTCATCTCTTCATTAAATACAAAGTCATCGCATTAAATGCATCTTGGTAATGGTGTAGACAGTTTCTGACGGGAAATCGTGAGAGTGGGTGACTTTGTTGACTTGCTACACACGATATCTCCTGAATAAGCTCTCTGGCAGTGTTCCAAAACTCGCTACTCGTGACTCGACCGGTGACCTAGCGAGCAGCGAGTAATCGGTAACTCGGCGAGTACTCGGAAAGTACTATTTAGGGGGCGAAATTGTAATTTTTGAAGTTTCAATGCATAAATTGAGATTTTTGTGAATATTAGAGACCATGGTGAAATTATCCACACCGTATATAAACGCTGATTTCACGCTCAAACCCTCATTCTTTCTCTTTCTCCCCCTTCTGCTCCCTCTCCCTTGTCTTCTCTCATCCCTCCTCTCTCAAACAGGCCGTAGCCATCGCCGTTCTGGTTCAAGTGCGTCGTCGCCGTCGCCGTTGCCTTTCAAATGTGTCGTCGCCGTCGCCGTTTCAAGATCAAGAACAGCCGCCGTCGCCGAAGCCGATGGCAGTCCATCTTCATCGTCCCCGGCGAATCTCCTTCTTTCTCCTTTAAGACCGTTCAAGTCTCCTCTCTCGCCGGCGAATCTCCTTGTCTTTTTCCCTATCGCCGGCGATAGTGAGTGATTGTTTCTCGAAGTTGTCTTTTATCTGTTGTTTGTTAATATTGTTGGGTGATTTTTGTTGTTTGTTTATGTGGGAGTTTTGAGGATAATTATTGGGTGATGTTTGGGATGATTTTTGGCCGGTTTGGTGATGATCGGACTCGCCGAGTTGGGCCGAGTTGGGCCGAGTTGAGCTGAGTTGGGCCGAGTGTCCACCTCCGGCGAGCAATACTTCCGATCTGGGGTTTCTCGGATCGGCAGAGTGCCGATCTGCGAGAAACCGGCGAGAACTCAGCGAAACTCGCCGAGTTTTTAAACAATGCTCTCTGGTCAGTCAGGTAACGCATGCTGGGGAGATGTTGATGTGGCCAGGAGAGGAGATTAGGCGGTCTGGGGATTCCTGCGATCTCACGACCTGGATGGCCTCGCGAGCTTGACGAGCTGACGACGCGGGCAGGAGGCATGCTTGGGAGATCTGGAAGCTGTTGCGAGCTTGTGACCTGGACGGCCTCGCGAGCTGGGCCTGCAACTGCTGGTCCCGATCTTGGGCCTTCTGGGCCCCCGCTCTTGTCCAAGTATATAGGGCTTATACTGGACCATTTAGGCAAAACGAGAAAATGAGCATAACAGATCACTATTCAGTTTTCAGTTTTTAGTAGTACTGTTCAATTTTCAGACAAAAAAAACAAACGACCTCTTATTCTCCTTCATTGCCCATGGTATAAGATTTTTGGCATCTTCTGTTGATTATTTGAATTTTGTTAGGATTTTTTTGAGTGTTTTTTGTGATTTTTTTATGTTTTTTGTGTTTTGGATGTTGAGTATTGACGTTTAGGATTAAATTTTGTTAGATTTGGCTTGAAAACAAAGATTTTTAATAAGATATGGTGTGAAGACCATGATTGGATTGTACCAATTTTTAAGTACACTTAAAAATCAAACCAATTTTTAAGTCACCGAATCGGTTTTTAAGTCATTGGTTTTTAAGTTGACTTAAAACCTTTTTTTTTTTTTGTGGAATTGAGGGTATTTAGATAAATCTGGACATAGATGAAAATTATTTATTTGAGAGGCTAAAAATGAATTTTCATTAGAAATGTGGGTAAAAACAAATTTTTCCTCTTGGTTTTGGGTAAAAGTGAAAAGCTCCCAAAATGAAATTATAATTTTTCAAAATATTTTAATGAGTGTACATGTGCCTATGGATAGCTCAAATGATTAGTCTATTTATCCTTTAATTGTAAGAGTAGTTTATCTTCTTGATAGATCTTAAGCTCTTAATTGTTAATTAATTTATGATTACTTTGTAACTATATATATATATATATATAAACTTTATTAGTGTGATTTTATCATAGGTGGAGATATTAAAAAATAGATTCTGCACCTGCTGAAATTTAATATGATTGCATAATAATTAAACTACTTATTTTGATTGTTCTGGTCCAGTTGTTTGATAATTTGGAGCTCAATATTAATCTAACATTCATTATCCTATCTAAAGATTAATTTGGTATTGTTGTACCTTTTTAAAATAATTATTGTTCACTGTGATGAAGTTATATTATAAAATTAATTAGACTATTGTTTAGTTAATTATATTGTAAAACCTTAAAAGCGTACATATGATTGATGAATTTCATATTAATTATTGTGAATCTTTAAGATGTCTTAAATAAACATAAAAATAAGATATCTTATATAAACATAAATTTCGGATTAAAACGGTCCATAAATTTATTCAAATTATTAACTATTCTATCTCCAATGGTAGGCAGATTGTGAAGAGGCTAGCAGCTCATTCCCTTCACCATTAGAAGAGGCCATTGTCTCCTCCTCATTAACTGGAACGAGGCAGGTGACCTCCATTGTTAGATTTTGGGAGGAGTCTTTTCTCATAAATCTGGACTCTGGAGGTAAAACTTTTATCTCCTTTTTAATTGAAAGGGGTTTGTCTCAACCATCTCAGAGGAGGCCAATTATTTGACAAGTAGTCAATAGTCAAAACAATATAAAGGAGAATCTCAATCATCTTCTTTTCTTCTGGTTTTGGTCTCTCACTAGCATTTCTCGCCGTTTTGAGGGGTTTTTAGGGTTGAATCCAGTTTTTAACTAAATCCAACTCTAAAAATCCGATTTTTCTGGTGGATTTTGTTTGTTTTGTAGGTGTTATGCAAAAATTAGTAGTCTTTAATCTCCTTGTGGTTGTGATGGTGTTGTTTTTGGAGGGAGTTCGGTTGGATTTTACATTCAATCTTGGTCTCATAATCTATACAGATTTCAAGTTTAAATGGAGATCAGATTACTTGAAAGGATGGTTCCCACTGAAGGCGCCTTGTTCTGATTTCTAGAAACTATCCTTCAATGGCTGTCTTTGGGTTGAGGAAGATGTTTTTATGTAATGTAGTTGGGTGCTACTGATTTTCCCCATGTTCTCATTTTTTTGTTTAAGTTGTATTTTAGAAGTTTGGTGGTTGACTGGAATTTGTGTCGTCTGGCCATTCCTATGTATAGGTATTTTCTAGTGTTCCTTCTAGTCTTCCTAGTGTGCTCCTCTATGGAGGGCTATTTCTGGTGCATTTGTGTACATTGTTAGCCCCAAATTTGGGTGTTGTTAGGGTTATATGCTGTAGTTCCCAAATTTGGGATTGTTGGTAATAATATCTCTAGAATTTCAAAAAAAAAAACCAATATAAAAGAGAAGAGATAGGTCGGCTTTGATTATTTGAGAGGAGGCTGGTGGTGATTTGATAATTGATACTTAAATAATTTTGATATCTGCACTAATTATCCCTCTTTTAAGTATTATTTATTAGTTTTAAAAAAGTATTCTTTATCAAAATTATTGTGATTTAATATCTCATTTTAGTTTTAGAGATGTCAAAGTTAATATTACTGTTTTAATCTTTTATAAAATGCAACACCAAACACATGTTTATATTACTATTAATCCAATTCGGTACTATCAAATAAAATATTATGCAACATAGTTCAATACTATTCAGGATATCAAACGAGAACCTATTGCACTGCAAATTATCTTATGACGAGAAGTGAAATTCTGAGGTTTTATTCCCTTTTTTTTTAATTTATATATATTTTTGTTATTGTAATTGATTTAGGGAACAACCGAAATTAAACGGGATTGAACATTGATGATGCGATCTAAAGAGCGGCTATTATATGAGAGCGAGTGACCCACGTATTTGGGGGTGGTTTACAAAAGGGTGAGGGGACAGCTGATGCATAGATGGAAAAAAACACCAACATAAGGATGAGAGTGTCAAACTATGATCTCACAGGAAATCATGGTGGGTAGCAGCACTTTAACCAACTCCGCTGCTACCCAAGTGACGCTTTGAGATTTTACTCTTTGTGACACTTTTATTTTGTCATTTTATCAGATAAAATAATTAATTAAAAAAAAAGAGTGATGTACTATTGTATTCACTATCGGCTTAAGCAAGTCAAAATAATCAATTAGTTACACTAGCATATCCAGTGTTAGGCCAGGAGGAACATGTGTCTCTCCTGAAATTTTTTAAAAATTTATTAAATTTCATTTGTTTCAAAAATTTTATCAAGTTTTCTATTTATATTCTATTTTTTATTACTATTTATATTCTAAATTTTATTAGTTCAAAACAAAATCTAAATTTATCTTTTTATTAATTTTTACATTTTTTTCATCATTATCTTTATTAAGATTTAATTGCTATTATTTTCTTCATTTCTATTCATATGTACATTTATCTTTTATTTAATAATAATAATATATTATTATTATTATAGTATTATTATTATAATACTATTATTATTATTATTTTGAAATTATTATTATTACGATTATTATTATGTTATCTCCCTAACATAAGCAAATATCTTATGATTTTAATTAAAATTTAGTGTTCTTTTAGACATTTTGAACATATTCTTTTTAATTTAACTTGAAAATCTAATTAATAAACCCTAAAATTTCATTTTTAAAAAATCCTAGAACTTTTAACATATAAAATTTTTTATGAAACACCATGATTTAATTTTATTGGTCTCTCTTTCTTTTTCTTTTTTTAATTTTTTTGTCAGAATAATTTAAACCATGTTTGGATTCAATAATGTCATCAGAATTTTTCTTAACTGCATAAATATTTACGTTATATTTGTTTAACTTTCATTCCAACGAGAATTTAATTTCTAGCTTATTCCTTTATATAATTTAATTACCAATAATTTTTAGTAAATACTATACTTATAAATCAATAATTAAATTCACTTCTGATCCTCTCATGTGGATTCCTAATTGGTAAATATATTATTTTGAATTTTTTATTATGTTTTTATAATTAGAGATTTTTAAAGCTAAAGATTATATATGTCCTTAATTAGGTGTTATTTTCATTTTCCAGTTATGTCTTTATTATATGTGTTGGAGATGGTTAGAAACCAACCAAAATGAAAATTTAATATTTTAATGTAATTTTAATTTTCCTTAAATGTTATCATGAATTCATTAAAATATTTAAATGGTTATATCATTTAAGCTTGAATTTGGGTAAATTATTTAGGAATCCTAACATTACTCACATAATATTTATATAATTTCATAATAAAGTAGAAAATTAAAAATCTCATCAAATGATATCAACTTATTAGGGCTAGACCGTTATTTCAGCATTTGTATAAGTCATATCCCACACATGTAGTGACATTTGGAGGTCTAGTTTCGAAGAACACGAATTCTGTAACTATATTGGGAAGAACATATTAGGGACATGGAAATGACAAAAGTAAAGTATGTTAACTTACACATGCTGTGGCATCACTTAGTGAGGAAGCAAATTGTCAGAATTTATAAATTCTTCCAAACAAATTGATTCTCATCACAACATAAAATATCTTTATGTTTCATGTCACAAATCTTGAGTATATATATCTGCATAAATTCTGGTTTTATGACTTTCCTAGTACAAACGAAAAATATGAGGAAGATATGGAGATGCCTATTCTGATTTAGAAGTTAAGGAGAACGTGATATAACTTGCAACAAATTGATCCAAGTTTGATTTTTAGGGGTTGGGATTGATGCATTGGCAACCTTATATTCACTTTGACATGAAAAAAGGAAGCAACTTGGACTGTAAGATCAACTTTAATAGTGGGAGACATTGCTCAAGTTATGGGGAGAAGATGAGTGATACCACCACATGTCACTACGATATTAAAACTATTATATCAATCTTTTAACCATATAAATTATATGATATAATTAAAACATCATCTGTATAAGACACCTGTCATTGTCTTATTAGCACCATTGCTTCCATAGATACATCATGTATAATAACACAATTATAATATCATTTACATAAAGATATACATATATATATATATATATACGTCGTTGTTATTAGCATCCTTGCTTAATTTGGTCTATTATTTAAGTCAAATCATGTATAATTATATGATTATAGCACTAATCGTATAAAGATTTATTTTGCTTTTAAAGTTTTAATCTTCTTATATGAATATAATGAATATATATTGATTTAATTACTGACGTTACTAGACCTAGCTATATGTATGACTTAATTTATAGAATAATTTTTAATACATTTCCATATATGTGCAAGGCTATATCTAACACAATTGTCAAATTATAAATAGATTGTAAACAACACTTCGAATATAATCTCATTTGTTTAAAAATTTATTAATCTATGAAATAACGAATTATGTCAAATTTTGTGCAAAATAAAAAGGGTTGTTAAACTCGAAAATATTGAAGTTATTTTATGTTCAATACTTCAATTTGATACGAACTGTTATATATAGATTGAGTACTGCTGCTTTCAGTATTGGCATGTTCGACCATTGTTTTAACTTGCCTGGGGCCCTGGCTAAATGAAGAAATGAAGGGGAGAAACGTTTTGTTTTAATTTAATCTCACAATCATAATGATGATAAACCTGATACAGAACCTAGTAAGTCTGATCTCATGCATCCAAACTGTTAGAGTAATATGCCCTAAGAGCTTGTAATTTGTAAATGTTTAAATTAATTAATAAATAAAATATATTTATTTTTATATACATTTATGAAATATTTGCTTCATACAAATATCATGTAACATCCATGATTACTTATGTAATCTCAAACTAAGTATATAAGTGTTATATACAAGAGGATTTAGTTTGAGATCAGTAATCTAAAGAGTCCGTAGAAAGCAAACAAAGCTGGGTACTTTGTTTGTGGTAAATCTACAGTTGCGGTCCATTTTATATTTGATGCGATGATCTTATCCGAGATCGTTCATGTGGCGACATGAAAATGGAGGCACCTTATATGATAGAGATTATATAAGACTGGACCACGATAAAATGAATTTTTTATTAATATCCGTTAAATAAAGAAATTCATATTTATCAACTAGATGATCATATATGGATTGATCTTAATCCTGAGTGTTTTATGGACTCCTATTTGTTGAGTCATATCTTTTGATTTACATGGGTGAGACTGTTATAGATTTACGGTCAATAAGCTTCGTACTTTGGAGATGTGATTTAATAAATGACTGGGAACATTCTACACAAAAGTGGAATCCACTCATTCTTGCGAGAAGTAGATGAGTAGTTCCCTTAAAGTGTTGATTCGGGTCTTGAACAATAAGAGCGCTCGACTTTCTGTTTATGAGCAAACAGAAAGATAAATTCATAAGTTGTTATGGATATATTGTTCATTAGAGAATAAATGGTACTTATTGGAATAAGATATAATTAGAGAGGTATAACGGACTTTAATGACCTAGCTCTAATTATGAACTACTTGTGGAGGATCGAACCATATGAAATGATTAAATCGATGGACACTGAAAATTCAGATTGTGTAAAACATCTACAAACTTAAGAATGCAACCTTGGGTTTTTAGTGAAGTAACTCTAAGGTTAATAATAGTGAATTATTTAATTAAAGAGTTTAATTAATAATTCCAATATTATTGGAGCTCAAATTGTAGGTCCATTCGGTCCCTTTGCTAGCTCACAACCACATAAAGAAATAAATGAAAGAATATAATTGGATTGTCCAATTATTAATGTCACATGGACATGTTCACGAATTATTTAAATAATTTGATTATTTAAATATATGTAATTATTTAATTAAATGTTAATTATTTATTATCTGTAGAGATTATGAGTTCAATTTTTTAATGGTGTCATTAAATTATTTATGATTTAGAATCATTTAATTTAATGAAAAATCTTTTAATTAATGGAAATAGTAATTTAAATTTAATTGGAATTAGATTCCATATTAAATTGAATTAAAGAAGTTTTAATAGGAATTAGATTCCTTATTAAATTAAAAGTAAAGAGTTCTAGACCAATAAAGAATTTGATTCCGTATTGGATATGAACTATATTTTCCAATTTAAATAGGAAATTGTATTCCTTGTTAAATTAGAAAACTCTAACTTACTATTATAAAAGGGTCTTTTATGTTAGTAACTAAGATGATGAATTTTTTGGCTACTTGAACCAAAAACTTTCATTAATTAAAAACACCAAATTACTCCATCTCACATAATGATCTTTCATAAAAGATTTCGTGATTTAATTCTTCAAGATTGTGCCCACACACAATTTTTTTTACAAAGAGTCATAGCAAGGAAGATCGAATGGTGAATAATTGCGAATCAAAAGGGATCAATTCAATATTCATGCAAAGGTAAGATTCGATCTTATTAATTTAATTATTGAATTGTTATTACTAGCATCGATCGGGTATGTTTTGTTTGGAAAAATTTTTAAAATCCACGTTTCCGCATTAAATTCAAAATCAATTTTTCCCTACACAAACACCACAAAAACTGTGTAACATGCATGGCAATATATAGATTCACATCATATACGATAATATATACAACTAAAATTTAAATAAAACAACCCAATTCTACTGTTAAATTCTCTTTTATCCAGCTAGCTAGTCAAGGACAGCACAGAGGCCATTTGTAAAATGTCTGGAATCTTAGGATAAATACCATGCAGCATACATGTGAATTCGAGGCCTAATGTACATGTATGCCTTACTGATCCTCAGGTCTTCTCATTGCTAGCTACGAATATGTTTCTTTTATCTTCTACCGACCGAGAGTCGTATTTCTTTGTAGCATTATAGATATTATATACATATATCTCCAGGGAATAAATTAATAGTGGGAATTTTTGCCAAACTTGGCAAAAAGGGAAAAAGATGCCCTCTAGCCAGAAGGGCATTTCCTACCAAATGAGGCACAAAATTTGATGTAAGTGAAGGGGTGAAATAAGAATTACTTGACTGGATTAGCATAAAGATTAATGCATAATCAGATTAGGTTGAAAAAAAAAAAAAAACATGAGAATGCACATTCACTCTTAGTTATCTTATTTCAAGTGATATGTCCATTTAAATAAATAGTGGGGTTAAAGTTTCATTATGTGTATTTACCAACATACAAAAAATTAATTTTTCTCTTCGTTATTATGAAATTAAATATTTAGATTGTACATGTAGTGATGGATCTTATATCTCAGTAGATTTTTTAATAGATTCTAATGTCTTGTTAATGTCAAATTTCAATAAGAAATGGATAAAAAACAAGAGACATGTTGTAGCCTATGCTGTACGCAAAAAGACAGAGAAGGCGTGTGCCAAATGCGCCCTCAAGCAAGGAGAGAGATTCCCATAAAATTATAAAACAAATGAAAAAGATTTTGAGAAAGCTAAGGTTGGTAGGAGAAGCAAAGCATGAAGCAATTTATAAGCTAAGTAGATCTATATAAAAAGTACACTCTTTTTACTGTTCATGGGTGCTTATTTTGCTGTTGGTCCGTCAAAGGTGGAGCCAACTTTAAGTTTGAACATTATTCTATGTATCTGTGCTTTGTTTTTGCACTCTTCACCACTGTTTGGGTTGTCTAACCAAAGATATTTGATTTTTGTACACTCATAATCATTTGTTTGAATGTCAAACCGGAGAAAATTTCAGCAAATAGCATAAGAATTGAATTTTGAAAATAGTACTGAAAAACTAAATCAAGTATTTTTAATATCATAAACTATTGTTAGTTTTCGATACCTATGCGAATTTCATCTATGAACTAATGGTGCTCAAAGAATTCAATTAAGTTTTTCAAGTATTGTTTTCAAAATTTGCACTTTTCTTGTGTTAGAATAAAAAAGATCTCTTGTAGTTTTTCCCCCAAATTTAATAGTTGTAAGTGATAAATTTTTTTCAAGGAAAAATATTTGAACCTAGGACCTTCATTTTATGGAGAGATGAGTTTGCCATCAAACTATATCTCCACAAACTTCAAAAAGTATTTTAAAATAATTTTCTAAAGATAAAAGGAAAATGAAAATTATATATATTTTTTTGAACTAAAATGAAAATTATATTTGGGTAAATATGTGGGAGGGACAATTTGGTAAACTTAGATATTAGATGCAATTAGATAGTTTGAAGGTGAGAACCTAATTTTTTGTGAAAATGGTTAAAAATGAATTTTACTTTCAAAGATGGGTACTGTTTGTAATTCTCACAAATATAATTTAAGAATTATTATCCTCCGTACATCCTTTGTAAATCAAAAGAAAGAACATCTTTTATTTTATTTTATTTTTGAAGTAAAAGAAAGAATCTCTTTAACACTAGTTTCTGGAGAATAAAGTTTGATTCTTGAAATCTTGTTTAATTCTTGTACAAATGTTTTTTTTTTAAATTTGTTAAATAAGAAAAAAAAAATTGCTCTTGAAAGCATTAAAGATTGTATTCTAGGGTTGAGGAAGTAGGGACAAGTGTCACATGTAGAACATACAAAAGCCTTGTAGACCCCTAAGTTGAACCCTAATTTGGTTTTAACTGTATTATACAATGCTCCACCATGTAAGAACCTTCCGATACAGACACATTTTCAGCCATACAAAAAATAGGCACTGATCCATGTTTGCCCAATCATGTTTTGCTTGTACCCATAGGACAAAGACATAAAAAATTTTGGCAAGAATTCAACTATACATCGATATTGTTTTTAGAGCAGTGATTTTGATATCATGAAATTAATTTGTTTAAATTGTTAAAACTGACAAGAATAGCGAAGTTGTAAATTATAATGTATTATATTTAAATATCTAAAATAATTTAAAAAAAAAAAGTGACAATGACAATAAGATAACAATTTACTGAAAATTAGATATTCGAAAAACACATAAAGTATTCCAAAAAAACTAGAGACTACCAACATATATACCAAATAAGAATAAATCTCTTAATGTAATTAGTACGGATGAGTAATGGGTATAAAAGTTATTCATAATTTTTTTTTTCTAAGATGTTAACTAATGAACTAGTACCACTAGTCTATGTAGACAAATCAACAACATCAATTTCTTGCTACCTATACAAGAAAGACAAATCATATGGGACCTGTCAATTTATAGGCTATGTGGTTCTTCCATCTTCAATTCTTTGAGAAATTTAATTAAATAGCTTTTGCATACAACAGCATATATTCTATTCAAAGTATACATTTCTAAGTATATCTCTACAAGAAAAGATTATTAAAAAGGGAATGACATACAAGTTTTAGCTAAGCAAGGAAATTATAGGAATCCAAAAATCTGGCAAAGGAATTGCACTTGTATCGTATTTTGACAGTTTCGACCTCTTTTAAAAGTATATGTGCACCTCTTTTAAAGTATATGTGCACCTACTCAAACGTTGATGGGGACGCAAGTGTATTTAAAAAGTGTCAACTCCCATATCTTCAAAAGAGATGAAATTTATGAGCTTTAACATGTAAGCTAGTTTTCTCAATTTTTTTAAACACCCCAGTCCAAGCTCCAAATTTTAATTTGGTATATGTAGGATTTGGGTTCAAAATATTTTCATAAATAACTTTTATCAAAATTTGCGGTCTGCATTAACCTTCTAATTATCTAATCATGTCCATTGGAATCTTGACATCACAATATAAAGCACTAAAGTCATGTCATGTTCGAAGAGGCCGCCCAAATCCGGTTGTGTAAGTGAAATGATGACCTTATACTAATTATACATTATTTTATTTAAATTTAGGGCAAAATTGATAGTTTTCATCTAGAATTAAAATACCCTATACTATATCATGTCGTTGCGTGTCTATTATCCTCAAAACGTAGCCCACCATTAAATATTATATCATATGAAAATTTTGTCGCTTTTGTGCTGGCTTAGTTCACT
The DNA here is from genome assembly GCA_019925255.1 of Litchi chinensis. Taxonomy (NCBI): domain Eukaryota; kingdom Viridiplantae; phylum Streptophyta; class Magnoliopsida; order Sapindales; family Sapindaceae; genus Litchi; species Litchi chinensis. The sequence continues at coordinate 10,183,378 of CM034461.1, forward strand.
ACAAAACTCATTTAACAAATCAAGCAAGAGTTAACAGCTAAAAGTTGTCCGACGCAGCGAATAAGCTTAGTTAGAGCATTTTTTTTTTTAATATTATATATATAGGGAATTTATATATGGGGAATTTATATTTTTACAATTTCCACATATATATATTCTGTCTGTTTTTAGACTGATAAAAGTATAAAACAGAAAAAGGATTTGCAAATTGTAACTCAACAGTTAAGAATAACATTGTTGATATCTATCATGAATTAAATATAAATCGATTTTTCTTTTTGAAATAAAGAGAAAGAATGGGAAAAAAGGGAAGCGCATCGAGCAATAATGTTCTTCTTGATCTTTCACAATCAAGAGGATGTGGAGAACAATAATGTATAGACCATAGTTTCTTATAACTTTCAAACGAAGACGAAAACATACATGCACGAAAGATAATTATGACAACGATAGCCACAAGCAATTGGAAAAGAGAGACATTAAAAGCAACTGTATTTTTCAAAATTTCGTAGTTGAATAGCATATTTCAATGGTGTACTGTTGTAGTAGATCAATCATGATCAAGTCACTTACGAATATTAAGGACTTAGCTTCATTGCTATCAATATATAAACAATTCTCAAAAGAGTAGTGCTACTCATCCTATCGGATGATCTCAACTCTTGATATGTCAATTCATAAATATTAAATTTCTGTTTTGATTCATTTCAATTGAAAATTTTATTAATTCAACAATTGACACATTATAAATTGACATTAAGTTATTTAGCATTATTTTCTTAAAATTATAGCTCAAGTTTTGTAATTATATGATAATATTATTCCAACTTTTATTATTCCACTCTCATAGTTAGCACTGCAACTGTCTATTATTCTAACTTTAGAGAGTACTATTCAAATTCCAAATTAGATTCTAGTGCTTTTTTTGCCTTTTTTGCTTTGACCAAAAGTGGAATCCCAGCAAAATCATTGTCATAAAATTGTTAAGCCTAACTACACATTGATTTGTTATTCAACACTGTTATTATAACAAAACATAGTAGGCTTGATAATACTGAAAACCAAAAATAGAACTAAAAAAAGAAAAGAAATTTTAACAGAGGTTTTGAGTGTTATTATTTTGTTTTTGCAGCACAGAGTTTTGGAGTATTGATATTGAATATTAAGATGGGTCATCACACTTGCATTGTATTCATTTAATTTTTATCAAGTTTGTGCTGAATATGATAAAATTTTTTGCCATTTAAGGAGATGATTGAATTCTCGGTATTTACTAAAAATAAAAGTTTGTGCGGACATTAGTTATCGAATAATTACACTATGTTTTAGTTAGCTAAAACGAATAAAACTTGTTATAAATGATTACTCTAGAAAGTATATGTGTAGATAGGGATAGAGAAGCTATTTAAATGCCAAATAGTTTCCTTTATCAGTTGAAGCTTTCCGCTTAGAATAACGGTATGCGTAGGATGCCAGCAAAATATGCTCATAAGTTGTTAAACCCACTAGTTAGTTTTAAAACTGTGATAACAACGTAGACATGCAAGCTGAGTAGACATGAAAATAGTAAAAACAAAAGTACAAAATAAAAAACAAATAAATAGTTAAGTATTGAAAGTAAATTTAAGTGCGTTGAAAGGGTTATTGTTACTGTGATGATAACTTTTTCACATAGCAAAAATGTTGTCTATTATGTTTTATAGATATTAATGGTCATTATTTAAGTAATTCAAATACAGGACGTTTCTAAATTGAATGAACAATCTCTGATGCTAAGCCAAGTGGTTTGTAATTAGATATATGTCAATCAGTTGCAATTAATATTATCTTAACCTTATTCTAAATTCTTTTAATAAGTATGTTTTAATTTTAAGATGAAAAATTACAATGATTCTTTTTTTTCAAAGAAAACGACTTTTAACATACATCTCATTCCATGTGATCCATACATAAATATAGATAAATTAAATTTCTTTTTGAAGTTAAAATTGATCCTCAACCTTGTATTTTCTGCTATAGGATATCTAACCAATATAATCATCTCTTTTCAAAAAAATAGGAGTTTCTTAAAAAGTGTGGAATTGTATTTTTTTCTCCAAAGACACCGAATGAAAGAAATGAAATCAATAGTGGTTATATATGAACATTAATTTCAAACATAATCTTCTATTTATTGTTGAAATCTTACAAACATTCTACTCATATACTCTTTTCTAGAATTTAAAGCAAAATAAAGATTTTCTTGAAGAAAGTAACGGGATGGAAAATAGTGTAATTCCATTTTATCCATTCTGGGCCAAAATCCCTCAATAAATATAGGGCTATTTTGGGAACTTCACTGAAGACTAAATTGTGTTTAAAAAAGGGTCGCGACGAGGCTTGGTCAACCTAACTTCAGGGTCAGTTAACGTACCGTTAGTTTTAGCACAATCCCGTCCTCGCCGATCGGTGCCACGTCACAGACCTCACACGTCATCCATAAAAACCACGTGTCGCAGCGCTGGGAGGGGAGCAGGACAACAAACGGCGGGTCGGATCCAAAGCAGAGGTGGAGCGCAAGTCTCGGGTTGACACAAAGCGAGTGCCTCGCTGGCATCCCCGTACGGACAGCCTATTGACAAAAATCCTCTATATAACCAACTTTTGGTGTTTTGACACCCCATACCCTCCATTTTCATAGCCAACTCTTCGACGTTATCTTCTCCAGAATTCATATAACATAATCCGCCAAAACTACACTTTCTCTTCTTCCTTTGAAACTGAGAAACTTCTTCTCTCTTCTTCTTCGCCTCTTGTTGTTTGGACTTTGATTCTTTTTTCTCTTAATGGCGTTTCGTCTTCCGTTGATTCCAGTGAAGCTGATTAGAACCGCCCGTCCTTGAATACGACATATATAGCTATCTATCCAGCTGTAGCTAAGTTTAGTACAACATTACTTGTAAATTCGAAAAAAAAGCTTGGTTTCCCGGGTGACATCCACGTAAAAAACAAGAAATCAAAGATGTTGCAGGACATGTTTCAGCCCTCCACCACAGAGCAACTTCCCATTGTAATTCTCTGAATTTTGTTATTGATTTTTTTTTATAGAATTTATGGTGTTTATAATTTATGCATGTTTATTATTAGGTTGGTTTAATTCTCGTTTAATTAATCTGAATTTTTAAAGCAAATCCTGGTTTAATTATCATCACGTTTAAGTCATGCAAATTTATAATTTTTTTTTAAAATTATTGTTCTTAATATTGTATATACTTTTCCTTTTGTTTTCTGTGATGTCCTTTTCTGGTCAACATTTTCCGTATTTGTCAACAATAGTGTCCTTCTTTGGCCCTATTGTTTAAAGGTCATCTCTTTTTCTCAAAGGCTTTATGAAGAATTTACAAGATGAATAAGATGTTTTGGATTCCAATTCCAATTAAATCGAGTTTGTAAGGTTTGAAATAGGCTTAATGTTGAGCTGAAGTAGGATGAATTTTTTTTTTTTAAGATTAAAAAAATTATTTTAATCATTTTCAAGCGGGTTTTGGCAGCTATAAATTAATATTAATTTAGAGGCAAAACATAAACATAAAAGGTTGGCAACTCGTATCATTTTGGGCAATGACTCAGTGAGTCAACCTCACTTATGCTTTTACATTCAATGCCAGACAATTTTTCAATCCCGTGTAGAGCCACACCCACCCATCATTTTCTTAAAGCACCATCTCCAAAGTAGTAATCTAATCCTGCATTTTTCCCTTCTCTTTCTTTTCTTTTGATCATTATGGAATATGACCTTTTTGTGCTTCTAGTTTAAGCTTTCTCTAATTGTGATTCTTGTGTTCACTTAGACTAATGAAGGACCATAGCAAAGGAAAGAAGCACCTCACGTGGATAACATAATGGGGTGCTTTTTTTTTTTTTTCCCATTAAATTAAGTGCTTTTCAATTCCAATTGTGTGTTCGATTTCGGTTATTTCCATTAATTGAGCACTAAAAACACACCATCAACTTCCTTGTTTGCTAATGCTATTGAGTTGATTGCCAATATTGGGTTGTATGACTCACTATACATGTCACATGGACCACACAAACACATCTTTTCTACTTGGCGGAAGATATCCACTATTAGATTATCCTCTTTTGCAGAACTTAATGTGCTTTTGATCAAATATAGACATTGGATTGGTGCCTGGCAACAGCACCGTGAGAGCTTGGTAGGATTTCTCATCAAATTCCCTTGCACGCACCAAGAGACACTGAGTGAGAGATTTTCTAACGCCACGTGGTGGTAACATAGATATGTGAACACGGAAAGCATAAGACATGTAGATGCAGTGCACCATACAAATGCCCAGTCACAGCTTGATTTACAGAATATTTTAGCTTCTTTTTTTTTTTTTTTGTTTGAGTTTCTTTTTCAAATCATGGCCTATGCCATGAGATATATCCCGTAAATTGATATATAAGAATCAGATTCAAACCCATCATGATAAATATTGTGAAGAATCGTACGCGTTTCTGATATGGTTAAAGTACTAAAGGTGTTCATGAATTCTCATAATAATAGTGTGTCAATTGGAAGGCTTGCATATTTTCAAGCAGTTGCTTTCTGCAAAGCTAATTATGTTTTTTTCATGATCTTTATTGATTATAATTTTTCATTGTCTTACAGGACGATATTTCGAGCCCGATTAGCGCTCAAATCTTTGATTTTTGTGATCCTGAACTATTCTCAGACGCCCTGCAGAATTCTGAGGTTACTTCTTGCTCAAATTGTTACTATGAAGATAATTCATCATACACCACCAACAATCCCACCTTGCCCACAGATCATGTGGAAAAGTTCAATAACAGCTACCAAGATAACATTCCTAATAATACCAACGCCACCACCACAACCAACACCACAGCCAACAACAACAACAGCGGCAACCTGTCCATAATCTTTGATTCCCAAGATGAGATTGACAATGACATCTCTGCTTCCATAGACTTCTCCCCATCCCCTCCTTTTTCTGTCCCTCCATTTCTCCCCACCCAACAACACCAATTTGACTTCTCTTCAGTGCAACCTCAGATCCCAATATGTGAGGCTGTTGTCGATGGCCTCTCATCAGTTTCACAGTACCCAGTTGAACCTGTTGCACCACTTCTGGGACAACCTCCATTACCGTCCGTTTTCGAGGAAGATTGTCTATCCTCCGTGCCTTCTTATGTACCTTTGAACCCATCATCTCCTTCCCGCACTTTTCTTGGTCCTGCTATGGCAACGTACATGCCAGCTGCGTCTATGGCTGCTGCCACATTGTCTGTCGACAGTGCTGGCATTTTCGCCGGGAGCATTCTCAGGGGCTCTGAGTTGCAACTACAGGAGCTTGACTTTCAGGGTGACAATGGAGGAATCTTCTGTCCAGAAATGCAGCGTGTGTTGAACCCTGGAGAGCTACAGGTAATAGCAATATAAAGTACATTGAACAAGATAAAGTACCAACTGTAGAAGAACAATTATATTAAAAAAAAAACCAAGCATGTTCATCAAACAATATTTATTGTATGACAATTGACAAAAGACAAGTATGGTCCCCCTACGATGTAACTGCATCAAAAAAGCTTCTAATATGGATACTGCATTTACATGGGCTCCCTATATTTTGCATAAATTAGAAATCTAGCCAGGAAATAGATGCATGAACTAGAATCACGAGTCATCTATGGGGCCCTGGTGGTCCATCCATTTCTATGGTCTTTTACCTATCAAAAGTCTACTATGTTAATTTATAATTAAAAGCCAAAAGGAGAATAGGCAGCCTAAGAGGGCATTAGAAAACATAAATATAATTGTAGTATTTTATATACAAAGATGTAATTGACCCTTGTTCTATTGCTTTTAGAAGGCGCTTAGTGGTGAGAGTCAACAACTGGTGGGTGGACCTAGTGTTTCTACTCCAATTGCATCCGAGATGTCAAGTTTGGAAGATTCAACTTTCAAAGTTGGGAAATTGTCCGTGGAGCAAAGGAAGGAGAAGATCCATAGGTATATGAAGAAAAGAAATGAGAGAAATTTCAGCAAGAAAATCAAGGTAGTCTTCATTATAGATTTAATTATCATCTTCATCAAATATAACTACATTTTACTGGTAACGATACTATAAAATTATCAACGAAAAATACACCAATATATGCAGTATGCTTGCCGGAAGACGCTGGCCGACAGCCGTCCAAGAGTTAGAGGAAGGTTTGCAAAGAATGATGATTTTGGAGAGACCCCTCGAACAACTTGTAGCAACCATGAAGAAGATGATGATTATGAAGTAAGGGAAAAAAAAAACACGTACAGCTTCATTTTATTTATTTGTTTATTTTTATAAACAAAATGACCAATTTAATTTTAATCAATTGAATAACTTAGTTTATGCTGTGAACAGGTGATTGTTAAAGAAGAGGATGACATCGTTGATTCCTCGGACATCTTTGCACACATTAGCGGTGTGAATTCATTCAATCGCAACTATCCTATCCAGTCCTGGATATGACTAGTTTCCACAACACCAAACAAGTTTGTACAATTTTGCAGGACCCTATTTCAGCTGCCAGGATTTGCTACATATATATATATATATATATTATATATATATCCGGGTTTAATATTATAAAAAAAAAAAAAAAGGAATTTGGGTCATTAATTTATATTTTATATGAATAACTGAGTCAGGGTTATATAGGAAGTGAATAACATAAATGCCATTTTTTGTAGATACACTTCTTCACTCTTATATCAACTTTACCCCTCCATCATCCATGTAATGGCATTCACTTTGCTCTTACTGGCCCTGAAATGCTAGTTTGCTCAATTTTATGTAGTTCCTCAAATGTAATAAGATATGAATATGTATTGTAGCTTTATTTTATGACTCTTTAATTTACACGTGAATTAAGTTTTAAGTGTAAATCTATAGAAGTTAAATTTGTCACATGAAAATACAATAACTCAAAATGATCTTACGGTATTCTGATTCATGTTGAGTTTAAGTGTAAATATCTGAAAGTTAAATTTATCATATGAAAATACTATACATCAATGATCTAACAAAATTTTAAATCGCATTGAATAAGTGATTTTTTTTTTTTTTTTTTTTGGGATTTGGGGAAGAGGATTTGAACTCATGCGACCACCATTATTAGACATGTGATTTGCGGAACTTTTGTTGGGTTCAATTATGTAGGCTAATGTTTTGACATGGGCCGCAGTTGGAGCATGAGTGACAAGGTTGGGGCAAAGCCACAATTTTTGTTACTTTAAATTGGACCAAGATGACAAATGATACAAGTCAAACTAGAATCCCAACGTAATTTTGCCCAATGCTACGAATGACAAGAGGCGGCCCATATAATAATCCTTTTTGGACTGTAAGCATAAATTTTCCGGGCATAGAAGTGGCTCAGTTCCCACATACACAAGTGTAAATGAGAAAAGTTTTTTATGTCCACTTCAAAAGTGACCAGAAAATGGGGTTTCACCACACCATGACATTGTAGTAGCATTTGAATACTATATTGATCCAAGATTTCACTTTGGAGGTGAATGATTTGGCATGTCTGTGGTTCACTCCGAAGTTCTAATGGCAAAGAATTTTGACATAGAGAATGTTAGAGTTCGATATAACTGTTTGAACACTATTCATCTATAAATTTAAATTTTCAGACTCTAATTGTGACTTAATGCGATACACTTCAATAAATAATTTTTGAGTTTAAATCTTTGAACTTGTTTGGCTGATTATGTATCTCATATGTCTTGTACAGGAGGGATGTGTTTGATGATCTTCTACATTGATCATGTGTTATTCAAGGATGGATTTTACGTGTTACAATTTTTTTTTTTTTTTTTGGGAGTTGGCGGGAAGTTTTTTTCCTAACATTGGATTAGCTCTCTTTACTCTTTGGGGTTGTATAGATAAGTTTAGAGCCCTAGAATATTATTGATCAATATTAGGTCTACCTCCAACCTTTTGTCTTATTGCGTATACTATATTTCTTCTTCAACTCATTTAAATTTCAAATCAAAATTTTAAGGTTTAACTTTTGCTCGATGTACAATTTTAAATAAGTATCCATTTTTGTTTGTATCATGTAGCATTCCCTCCTAAATCTACCTTTGTGTTGTATAGTATTGTTATTTATATCTATGGACAACGAAATTCCCCAATTTCCAAATCTAATTCAATGGAGGAATACAAAGTTGCTTGTTTTAGTCCTAGTGACAATTTCCAAGGTCACAATCAAACACAAATTGTTAATGCCCTACATAGAAGAACTTGACCCTTGGCATTGACAAATGAACCCTAGAAAAATAGTTTGGTAATGTGTAGAATGTAGACTTTTTTATTCCTAGACAACAAAACCCTACCATTTTTTCAGCAGGTGGTTGCTTAGACGGTTCTTATATTAAACAACCTTTTCATATCCATCAGTATTTTTAAAATTATTCAACCGATTCGGTCTACAATTATTGTCAATTGGTCCATATAATAAAAGATCCATTTGGTCCCACCTTATTAAAATTTTGAATATTGCTGGGAATTTTGGTGAAGGATATGTATAATTAATTTAATTTAAAAGCTCATATGATAATGATATTGTTTTATTACAGTTTGTAGCAGCCGGCCGAAAGATACTTGTCTACTAAACAAATGAGAATTTGGATACAAAATGACAAAACTGAATGATTTGAAAATGATAAAAATGGGGTATATGCTTATCCGTTTCATTTAATGTTTTAAAGTTCAATTTAATACATTATTTTATATTTTTTATGTTAAATCTCTTAGCAGATCGAAGAATATTGGCTCAATCCAGCCTTTTTTCTTTTGAAATGGCTCAGTCCAGCTTATTAAAAATTGTACCTGCTGTCTATATTTAATTTTTTAGACAAGCTGTGAGAGTCAAGCAATCAAGCTCTCAAGGTGTTGTTTTATTGAATTGAGAAAAAAATAATACAATAATCCCAAAATGACACAAGTCAAGGAAATGATATTTCATGCACGTCATATACCAAGAATTTTCGGTTTTTCAAACCATTATAAGAGAATCGACCAATGGTTGAATATTATAAGTCATGAAATCTGCAAAACGTGAGTGACTGGGAACATTTTTTGCCACACAGTCGTGTCACGGGGTCGTCCGAATTAATTTGTCATGGTCGAAAAAGTCACTGTAATTTAGAGCATGATAATTGAGAAAATGAGAGCCACGGAGTAAATTCTGAGATCAGTATAAACACCAAATATATATATATATATATATATATATTTTTTTTTTTTTGAGATCTGGGATTGATTAAGAGGACTACCGGAACCAACCAGGATAGAAACATTGTGACACAACCCGAAGAACAACGTCCAATTGAAAGGGATCCACCTATACGAAAATGAAATAGAGACTCACACGAGGGTGGGAGGTCAGCCCACACTAAATGATAAGAGACAATTAATATATTTATATTTATTATTATTATTATTATTTACATATAAATTTTGATGTGTCGGGGGGTGTCGAACTCATGCCACTCACTATGAGAGGCATGGGGGTTACTGGTGGCCAACCAAAGGCGCCAGCAACCTAGCAACACTATATATTTAATCGTTTTGAGAATAAAATGATAAAGTGAATGATGTATATCAGTTCTCATTGTTGGTTATAATTTTATAATTGTTGATATTTAGATTTTTTTTAATTACAAATTATTAATCAAATTATAGAAAATACAAATAGTAAAGTAAGAGTATCTTCAAGGGAACTCTTTAAATATTTGCTAAATTAATAAGAAAATTATTTTAGTTAACAATTTTAATTGAGTCTTTTCAACCATTGACTCTATTTTGACTAAACAAATAGAAAATTTATACCAATATATTTTGTCAAAAAGAAAATTATTTGCTTTATCACAAATTAAAGGGTTTGGCCGTCTTACATATTAGATAAAATTATTTATCAATAATAACTTATGAATATTATTCAATAATACTTTTACAAGGTAATCAAATCTTTAAAATAATATGAGAGAGAGTTTGATTAGAACTTTATTGTTTACTATATTTAAATAGGGTGATTTAATTTTTTTAAATAATTAATAATACAAAGAGTAGTTAAAGCTAATAAAATGTCATATCATTAACCTTTTTAGTTAAGGACAAGCTATAGTGCTTTTATATCTTTTTGAGTGTTAATACAAAGTATAACTACTTTCAACCTTTAGTCCGCATCTTTTTTTTTTTTTTTTTAAATAAAGATTTTTTTTGGAGGTTGTAAAAGATGAAAATTTATGAGAAAGATTTGTTTTTAGAAAAAAACATTGAAATTTTGAGAAAAAAATTGGAAATTGATTTCACTTACTGCAATAGCTTTTTTTTTTTTTAAAAAAAAAAAAAAAACCTTTTGAGTGAGCTCTCTTTTAAAAAGACATTCCAATAAGTAATGTTGGCACTCAAAATTGGAACATTGGAGGTTGATTTGAAGACCTACTTTTTTTTTTTTTTTTAAATACATGAACTGTAACTGGGACAGGCCCAGGAGACATCCGGGACCAACCGAGATAGGACACTAGTGGCACGGTCCGAGAGACTACTCCCAATTGGGAGACCACTACCCACACGAAGGTGGGAGGGAAGACCCACACTAGGGTGGGACAGCTATCCACACAATTGATGGGAACTAAATACTATTATATATTATTATTATTATTATTATTATTATTATTATTATTATATAGATTGTTATATTATTAAATAGTATACATACAGGGGTGTCGAACCCTGCCCCCTTACAAAGGGAGGCAGGGCTGGCTGCTGGCGCTACCACTGCGCCAGCAGCCAGTTGACTTGAAGACCTACTTTTAGATGACAACTATTGATAATTTCTTGTAACCACGAAACCAAAGCTATCGTGAAGGGAGCTAATAGTGCTCTCAATGAGATCTCTCCAATTATCTACGTGGGAGAATAAAAGTGCTAAGTAATTAGCTGTTTGAAATAAAATGATATATCTTCTTGCTGAATATTCAAACTGTACAGATAATAGTTTTCTAGCAGCGGTGGATGGCATGGAGCTCACCCTCTACTTCATGACATGGGCACAAAATGCATGTCATGGATGAAGGGTACGTGGAAACTCAATTCCTACCATGTGTCATGAGTTGATAATCTGCAGAATTCCACCTTCACTATTCGATCACGAGTTCTCAACAACTTCTTAATTTCTTTTTATTTTGTCACTTGGTGTTATACCGGCAAAATACTATATTAATATTTTTTTTTACAACTTGCAGACTACTACCCTCAACTTGCAAGCTACAAGTTACGAGCTACAGTTCTTTCAAAAAATAAAAAAGAAGTTACGAGCTACGATTTAGTCGCTAAATAATCTCTTTTATACGACGAATTAACCAAAAAAAAAAAGTGAGATATATATATATATATATAAGTGACTTTTATAATCAAAATGTCATAACTTTAAAAAATAAGAATCAATCAATCAAATTTATTCATTATATTTTATCTCTTAAAACAAATATTCTCTCATATTTAATTCAAATTGAGTCAGTTAATCTGATTGGTTGGTCTTTACTTTTTAAAATTAAAAGTCCCCTATATCTATATATATAGTAATTCTATTATCAGTGTTTCTTAACTTTAAAAAGTTGAAATAAATCAATCAATTTTATCCATTGCATTTTAATTAAATAGTAAAAATAATTTATTTTATGAGAGATAATACAATGAATGAATTTGATTGATTTGTCTAAAAAACATTGATGGTAGAAACTATATATATACATATGATATGTTGATAAAGAATTTGATTAGTTTGTTTATAAGACACTAATGGTAGAAGCTATATACACATATATATATATATATATATATATATGATGACTCTTTCCGATTTTATTGATTTTTATAACTGTGATACAACATATAAAATCAGACTCCTATCTAAGCAAAATTTGAACTCAAAATCTATTTTATGGGGATCAGAAATCTTTTTTCTTTTTTCTTTCTTTTTTTTTTTTTTTTTTAGATAGCCTTATTTGTTACAACGTTTTATATTCTTATATTTTGAATATTTAAATCCAAAATAAAATGACGACATAAGAATTTTTATTTTTCCCAAATCATAATTAGAAATAATTAGTAGGTCTGTATCATCCTTCGTTTCTTAAAATCAAGTTCTTCAACCAATTCTTCATAGTTAGATCATGGATGGTACATGAAGGATAAAATCGTTTATCCTTTCATAATTCATAAAGGCAAACAAATTCAAATTTATAAATGCATTTAATGATTAAAAAATATTGAACGATAACTTTTTATATTCCTTGAGATAAAACAATATACACTATATGTAAAAGACAAATGAATTTCAGTCTTTAATTGATGTTGACTGTTAAAATTAAAGATCCAAAATATTAAATGATAAAGATGATAGTGCAAGATAAGATCTGACAACGTGATACACCTAAATTTTCTTCTCATTACTGTTTATGTAAATTGTAGTTATCAATTCATTATAGCTGACTATAGCACTACAATTGTTCATGATAATTGCTGACATCAAAAAATTAAGAGGACTTATCAGCATTTATTATCATATTTATCATGTAAGAGAAAACTGGAAATTCAATCTATTACAATTGGCAAAGGTCAAATTATGTGTCTATTACATTATAGACCAAATTAATTAAAAATAGCTGTAATCTTTTGAGGTGCACATGGTGCTAGAAAGTGGCCGGATCCCAGAAAGCATATACTTGTCTAATCACAACAGCCTACTTCCTAGTAGTGGAAGTTCCATTTCAAGTCGCAACTTAAAAAACATGATTATACCCACAGAATTTCAACCTAGAGACCATCAACAACTACCACACTCCACTTTTAGGTTTTGGATCTTCATCTATACGACTTTGGAAGAAAAGTTAGGTAGTTCTCTCTAGATATTGTATATATAAAACCCATCTTAGATTTTATTACATATAAGTTGAATGATTGGGTTATGTTCTCAAAAGATGGCTCAATGATTGGAATAATATTGAGTGAAAGTCAAATTGGAATAATACATAATTCATAATTGAGATCACTAGAACAATCATAGGAGGCCCTGCTTAGCTTATTTGATACAAATTCATAGAATTTTATCATTGTTTTACAAGTAATGAAAATTGTTTGTAATTACTTAGTTACTTAGATGAATCTATATAAATAGTCTTATAATTCTGAAGAAAAATCATAAGAAGGAATAGGAAGAAAACTTGTGTGTCCGAGCTTGAGCAAATCCAAGTAAATTTCAGTTATTTCAGTATAATGCTAACACCTTTATTTCTATCAAATAATTGAACATTGATTAACACATGCTAGAAAGAAACTCCAAATTCACTAAAAATAAAAAAGAAAGAAAGACACTTGTAATAGTCCCCACAAGCTTTGTGCACTTTAAATGCAAAACTTTTAAGTCCAAAAAGAAAATAATAAAATTGAAGTATATATATTAAGCCGCCCAATTAATAAATAAGCAAGATAGAAGAACATAAGCACACTTAAAGCCAATTTTTCTAGCAGCAAACAAACCTAGAAACTACAATTAGAACTAGAAGACCGAAGTCACCGTTTCCTCTCTACCCTCTCTCCATTTTTTTTTTATTTGATGAGTTTGGGGTTACTAATTGAATAATCCAAGTTCGATTGAAATCCAGTTGAACATCATCAGAGTTTCTCTATTTGGGTTCGTTAAGCCCAGACAAAGTTTGTCTAGTCTGATAATTGATGTTGTGGGATGATGTCTAGTTGTGGGAGATTGAAGTTTATCTGGGTTTCACAAACTCCGATTAACAGTGTGGGGATAAAGATGGTAGAGATCCAATCTGATAGATCTCCACTTTCTTTTCATTTTTTTTTTAAATTTTTTGTTTTTTTAATTAATTTTAAGTATATAATTAAATATTTAAATTAAATTTATTTCGATTCAATCTCGACCTATACCAAATATAATATAATATAATTTTAATCAAATTATAAATTCTATTAAACACGAGATAATAATTTTTGAATTGAATTAAATTTTAATTTCTTTTAATTTTATTCTCATTTTTAATCTTAATCATGCGTGTTAAATACAATCTAAGCGAATATTTGCTGTCAAAGCCATGAATGTGAAAAACCCTAGGTCTAGAGTTAACAAGGTACTTTCTTCTGTTGAGGTCATTATCTTCTCAGTCCCATCTCTCATTGTCACTCACCTAGTCACATGTCCCAGAAATCTTTATAGACAATAAAGAAAACAATTTCAAAAATAAAGAAAACAAAAACAAGGAAAACAAAACACAAACAGAAAAATAAGTCAGATTCAGTGATGTGCTCCCCTGTACATATGCCTAGTGGAAATGTGGCCCCTTTCGTGGCCTTAGTGGACTTCTGTATGCATCCGTCCATCGTGCGCACCAGCTCATATTTCATTTCCCTTCCTTATCTAAGGGCATCTTATAGTCGTTTTAATCACAAAAATTAAAAACTAAAACCTCAAAAATAATATAAAAAAAAAAAAAAAACTAAGTGGACCCTACAAACCAAATTCCACAAACTAACGTGGCTGATGTCCCACTGTGTTTATGTTCTGTTGTTTGGTTTTGCACCTGCTCTCTCTTGCAACTAAAAATCCATGAACTGTTGTGTCTATAAATAGTTACCAACCTTTTAATTTTCTCATCTAAACTATATATATATTTTTAATTTATTTTGAGTTTTCTCAAAGTGGTATACATTGTTATTGTTTCCTTTTTTTTTTGAAGAGTTGTTGTTTTTGTTTTTATATTCATTTTTATCTCTTCTACAAGTGTAGACAGCAGTTTCTATCTCGTGCTTGCTTGTTTCTTTTTCTTTGCTTTTGAACATGGTTCCAATTTGGTTGTATACCGAGAATTGAAGAGTACTCAAGTGAGGGAAAAAGTCAGTTGCTTCTCTTGACTTAACTTGGCTTGCTTGTTCTTGTTGGGAGAGTTGGGGTTGGTTTTTTGGTTTCTTGGATCCATTTCTTCTGGTAAGAAAAAGTCCTTCTTTGTTAATTATTTTATTCATAAAAGTTTGTAACTTTTTTGTTTATTTACATTTTGGGTACTTTTATGTATTGATTATTAATAGTTAATCGTGTTTAGCTTGTGGGGTTGTGTTAAAAAAAGTTTTACAGCAGAAAAAAAAATTGAATCTTTGTGCTTTGGTCTTATCTTTTTTACTCACTTAATTTCTGTTTGGTTCTGCTGAGTTAAGTTGAGTTCTCCAACTGGGTTGTGTTGAGTAGAGAAGAATTGAATTGATTTGAATTTGTTTTGTTTTTGGACTTGTATGTGATTTGTGTAATCTCCCTGCCTGATATTGTTTTTTTGAGTGAGTTTTACTTGATTAATTTTTAAGGCATTTTTGTTTGTCGTGTTTATATATACTGTTGTAATAATTTCTCTACTATTTTTTTCTTGTCTCTAAAGTTTTGTTGTTTTTTAATTATATAGTTATTCTTCTAATTGGACCTAGAGTGTTCTGGAACTTTGATGTTCTTTGCTGTCGTCGTATTTTTGGTAGCTTGAAATTATAGGACGTGTTCTGTTTTCCTTATTTTCCCTTTCCATATAAGGAACAAAATCAACAAAATTTGGTAAGAACACATTGGAGTATATTTGTTTGTGCACTTTTGGGTAATTACCTAATGAAGTTCTTGTTGGAGCACAATTTTTTGTTGTTGAAGATGGTTTGCTTTTGCACTGAGATTTTGATGTGAAATGTGTGAGCATTAGCTTTCTTCTAATTTTTGAATGATTTTGTCCATTGTATTGGTGCTAACTGTTCTTGGTTCTTTCAGATTTCTTGTGAAATACAAATCTTGTAGAGGGTTATCTGCTATTGAAGTCATATCAATCAGTTGGAGGCATAAAGATAATCAACGTTGTCCATGATTGACTGGCACATATAGGCGAAGATGGAGGACACATTTGTAAAAGCACAGAAAGATGCCCGGAGAAAAGAAGATTCATCGGATAGCTTGAGGAAGGACACAGAATTATCTGTAGATAATGGTTTGGATTGCTCTGATGTTAAATCGAGAAGGTTAGTGAGACGCGTAAATTCGCAGCACGGTTTGATATTAAGTGTTAAGCAATTTTTGACCCGTAAAGGTTGCATGAAGAATTCATTTTTTCAAAGTAGCCGTGGGTTAGATGCTAAAATACCAAAGCATGTGGTGACTCTAGATGAGAGATATCTCCGTCGTTGCTTGGAATTGATTCATATAAGTGCATCAAAAGCAGCTCAATGTGATGTCTCTGTGAACTTGGGCTCTGCAGAGATGGGTATATTGTGGGATGACATGAATCGAGCTAAAATTAGGAATAAAAATGTATGTGATTTGGGCAGGTTTGTATCTGAAAGTCCGTTGGTTGCTGGGACTGGGAGTTTGGTCATTAGCCCTGCTGGACAGTGGATTGTGGGTTCAATCATGTGTAGCCAAAGTATGATAAATATATTGAAGAGTCCTTTGTTAAATAAGTTTGGTGCATTAGACGGAGATGGTACTGTAAGAACAATTACTTTTAATGATGTTAATGGGTCAATAAATTATGATTTTATGAGCTCTCCTGGTGGGTTCAGTGGTTATTCATTGCAGAAGCAGGAAAAAGAAACACTGATGCTGAGAAACTCTAAGCATGGATCTGATACTGATCATAAAAGGTTTACTTCTGTGTCAAGCTCGAATTCTACTTGTTCTGATCAGTCTTTGTCTCCTGCTTCTGCCTCTACTTCTATGGGAATGCTCCAATGCATGTGGAAGGATGGGAACCCACATTTTGTTTTCTCAATAGATGACAAGAAAGAGGTCTATGTAGTGAACTTGTCGAAGATTGATTCAGTTAATAATAAGGCTCTGGACTATATGTACTCATTCCATTGGAGAAAGGGTGGCCGCAAGGAACTTCAGATTCATGATAATGAATCACTCCTTGTTGGTAAGATGAAAGTGTCAACTTTGTTCACTCTTTGTCCGAACAATTCAAGAATCATGCAAACTGAGTTCACTTTATTTGGAAGCAATGAAGATTTTATAGGGGGGATGCAAACGTCAAGCTGTGACCTAAGAAAGAATAAGGGTTTGTCTAAGAAGGTGGGAAAAGTGTTCAGAACCAGGAACTCATCCAAGCATAGAAGTTTGTCTAAATTTGGAGGTTCAAATGCCATACTTGAAAATTCTTATTGGGAGCCTTGGCAAAATGTAGGCAACAATTCTGATGCATTTGTGGGGTCAAGTCTCTTTGAAGATTATCTTCCACCAAATCTTGAATTGGCTGCAATTGTTGTGAAGAACCATCTCCCTGACAGTAATCAGAAGGAAGTTGGAGGTTGGGGGATGAAATTCCTGAAGAAAGCAAGTGTTGAGACTCTGAAAACATCTGCACCTTCTGCTTGTTGTTCTCGAGATACTGGTGATTGCTCAACTAGTATGGATGTCATAATTCCGGCAGGTTTTCATGGCGGGCCAAGAACCAGGAATGGTGGTCCTTCTGGTCTTATTGAGAGATGGAGATCTGGTGGATACTGTGACTGTGGTGGCTGGGACCTTGGCTGCTCATTGACTGTACTTAATACCAGATTAAGCAAAAAAGGATTTGTATCGCAAGCAGACAGTCATGATGAGTGCATGTCAATTGAATTTTCAATACAGGTAAATCTTTTCTCCTTGTGTCTTTACACTTGTGATGTATTATAGCAGCCAATGCATATAGTCTTTGATAATAGCTTTAGGCTAAAAGAACTGATATAATTTGCTTATTCCAATTCTACTTGCTATAACTTCTTTATTCCCTTTTATGAGTGATTATATGAGTTTTCAAATTATTGGGCGCTTGCATTGTCATGCATTGTTTTATTATGACTAGTAAGGAAGTAGACTTGCCCCGATAACTAGTTTCAGTGGTTTCCAACCACCACCGTGCACTTTAACTGAATTCTCGCATCATCTATTTGAAAAATTGTTCAATTGTCATGGGAAGGTTTCAAATGTTGTGTCAACTTCACTTCTTTTGATGTCATGTGAATCTTTCTTTTCATAAAGTTGCAAGTAATTATTTCCTTTATTTGAAAGAGCACTGAGATGACTGTGTCCCAACTTTGTAATTTTTCAGGGCTCAGAGCATACTGCACCCACCTTGAGGATGGTGAATGTTCATGATGGTCTGTATTTTATCCATTTTCCGACAACTCTATCAGCTCTGCAGTCTCTCTCAGTTGCAGTGGCAACTATTCATTCCAAGAGTCCAACCCTCAGACCAAAAAATGAACATGAGTTAAATTAGCAATATTCAGGATTGTGGTTGATGTGGTAGTTTTAACTCTTACTGTCTTACAGTCTCGTAAGTCAAATTTAAATATTTATACATCAATAGAGATGGTTATATAATGTTTCATGGTTGCAGTTTGTCTAGTGTCAGATTGTTGTTTTTCTAGGTTATTGTTATTGATTGGGAATTTTTACCCTTTAATTCTCAGAGGAAGATAAATCTTGTAATGTTTTCTTTTTGGATTGAATGAAAAAGTTTTTGTTAAGTTTGATTCTTGACTACCTTAATAGCAGTAGTGTCTCATATGCCATGATGTAGGGTATCAGTGAGAACTGGTGTTGTAGATAAGAATATCTGATTTGAAGATCTTGATTTGCTTGCTTGATGAAATTGCAACATGAAGGGTTACTAATTTAGAAAAAGAAACCTTTTTGTTCTTTTGGTAATTCAATAATGGTTTTGCTAATTGAACTTTAATGCAATTAGTGATACTGGATATTTTTAGTGAGTGTTAGTCTAGATTTATTGATGAGGTGAGAATTGACAATGACAAAGTGAGTGTTTGTCGAGCTTGATACTTGAATAAAGGTCTAAATACCTCTCAAGTCCCCTTTTTAGCCACCACATGAACATCTTGGGAGGATTTAACCTTCAGGGATCCTTATACACAGTAGCGCATGCTTCAGTATGACGTAGTTTGAAACTGCACCGTAGTCAACTTGCTGGTGGCTCATCAGCTGGATTATTAACATGGCTACCTCTTGTGTGAAAGACAAAATTGGATCCTCTCACAGGTATGTCCCTTTAACTCATTCTCCACTTTCTCATCGTTTATTTTCATACAGGAACATATGTTGAACAGCGGGGCTTAGTTTTGCTGGTCGCAAGAAGTTTTCAACAGCAGTGGGTTGCTTGCTGGACATGAGAATGCAGTATGTAAGAAAATTATGTTTTTTGCTGATTTGAGGGAAACATAATCTTTTACTGTACAACAAGAAACATAAAGTTTTAGTCAAATTTTATATTCTTTGTATCAATGACCATTCATATTGGTATTTACTTAAGGTTAGTTTCTCTGATGTAGTTGTTTTACAATAATCTTTAATTAGATTAACGTGAGCAAAATATGTTTGGGTTGACTTTGATATCCATAATCTAGTGCAAGATTGTTGGTGCTATTTGGACTTAGGTTGTTTAATTATTACTTAAAGCCTACTATTAGGGTCAATTGTAGAAAATTTGTTTCAGCTTAATTGTCTGCCTCATAATTTATTTATAGTCAATTACCTACCTGGCTAGCCTTTAAAGCTTCAGAATTTTCAATGTAAACAAGAAGAATAATTTGTCGATATCTATTGACATATGGGGCAAAAAACTGCGCAAAAAACTGCGGTGCCTTTTCCTTTCTTGCTGGAAATGAGAAACTGAATAACCAAAATCATGATCCTACCCCAAGTCTCTTTTATTTTGATTGACAGGAAATCATGCAAAAATCCAAGGTTTCCCTGTGGTAGATTTCCTGACCACAGCTACTCAAAACACATTGTGAAGAGATGACTGACGTGCTTCCTAGACATTTTACACTATTCACTTGGCTCCTCATTCCTGGCATTGGCCTATACCATAGGTATTTTTCTCTCAATGGTATTATATGGGTTACAAGTCAAAGAAGGCAAGTGTTTCGCCTTTTGTTTCCTCTTATGTTCTAGTAAGCACTTTTAACTAGTTCATGGACACTTTGCCTTTTCAGCGTTGCAATAATGCTACAGCTACCTGAACAAGAGCGTTGGATCTCCTGCATCTGAATTCTAATATCAGCTCTCCTGCCTCGCAATTTTAATATCAGCTGTCATCGATAAGCTGACAGTACTACTCAGAGTCACCTGGAGTATGATTCTACCATGCATGTAGAACTTGACATATCATATTTGCTTTGTGAACCCGCTGCCTATTCATGCCAAGCTGACTTGCTGTATAGCGAATCTGAAGGTGTTTAGACATTTTGCTGAAAGTCTAACAGTGGTCATTTTCAATTGTCTGCTGCTCAGATGAGTTTCAGCTGCACACTTGGACTTATATGCATAGCTCTGTAACTGTCTTTTGTAATTTCAACGTTTTACTTAAAATGATCCTATGGTTTATGTCAAAATGTAGTAGGTATAACCATCTTGAACTAAGAAAAACAAAGAAGTAGGTATTAGATTCAAGATCAGCCTTAACCATCCGGGTATTATTACCCGATTTTGCAGGCAAGAATAGTAGACCTTATCAAGAACAGGTGCTTCTGGCACAGCCAGTTGAGAGATAGTAGCGTGCATCCTACTGTTCGAGAAAATATGATTATCTATGAAGTCATGAAAAAGTTTACTAGTTAAAATGATAAAAATATATAAATAAGGCATAGACAACATGATTATCGATTTGCTAAGTCGATAACAAAGTATAGTGTTTGAAATGTGTAGATATTTATTTTATATAATGAATAAATCATGATACATAATCGATTGAATATATGAATCAATCAAAAATATGTATAAAATAAATTGAGTATATTAATAAATTCATATGAGAAGAATATAATAGTGTTTAAAATACCATTGCTTTTAGGTGTGACAGTTAATAAAACACTATTTTATTAAAAAATTACTGTAAGATGATAATATCTAATTTGTGATATGTTTATGTATAAATACGAGTATACGGTCACTATAGGGATTGTGTTTCTTAGCGTCTCACACCAATGATGATGGTTTATTGTCATGGCAGTAATGACAACATTTTGTAGTGTAAATATTGTGGCGAATTTTATAATTGTAGTAGATTGTCAAATAATGTACAGATTACAAGTCATTTTCATATAACTTGGGATGCGATTTATAAATTGAAATAACTAAAATTAATATCAAAGGAAATTGAGTAATCATAATCTAATAGAAAATGAAATAGAGTAAACACTTCATTTTAATGTTTGTTCTAACATTGTCACTACCAAATCAAACACATATTTTACTTCAAAAATATAGAACACATATTCCTAAGTAAAAATGTTATTCTAGTATCTCCTATTAGAATATTAATGAAAACTTTTGGTAGTATTTTCGTCAAATTTGAAGAAAGTGACTTGATTAAGTGGTAACACCTAACTCACTCACCATTTACCTTCAAATGATGGGATCAATTCATTAAAGTCCCATTGATGAGTGAACAATTTTTTCATCTTTGTGCGGGTAGCTCTCTCCTGCCTTCTGATAATAAAGATCTAGGTTATACTTCAGAGCCCTATCTTAGCTAATTTCGGCAGTAGTTTGATTTAGTGTTAGTAAATCACAAAAAGAATTCTCAAATTTAAATCTAAAATTTACGCTTTTAATAATTCAATTCAAGCATAAAATATTGGGCCCAGGCCTATGTGAAAAGAAAGTGAAGATTGGGAACTTAAAAAAAAAAGGCCCAATGGGCCCAGGGATCCAATATGGTATTAAAGAAAACATCAAGGTCAATATTGGAATTTGATAGAGAGCGCAATCAAAAACCCTAGATAGTTGTGTATATATACCCAAAAAACCCTAGTTGCACTTTCCATTGTTGTTCACTCCAGCAGACGATGTCGAAGCGAGGTTTGTTTCTCTCTTTTTTCTATCTTCTGACTGCTCGTTTGATTCCATTGCTATTTGTTTCATGTGATCTTGTATGTATTTGAAATAAGTAAATAAATCAAAGGCCTAAGATTTAATGGTGTCTCAAGACGTAGATCGTGTAATTTGATGCTTTTACCGCTTGTCTCGTGGTTTGTTGTTATAATCAATACAAGGTTTTCATTTTTATCTTAGAATTTGTTGTTTTTTATATTGCATAGCTAGATATGTTCTCATTTTATTATGTGAAAACTGAAAACACCCATAAAATTTAAGTAGGTTATATTAACTTTGATTTTCTTGTTTGTTGGATCGGGAGGGAATATTTGTTCATTTGATTTCTAGAAAATTGACTTTATATAAGCCTTTTATAATGCTGTCAAAACATAAGAGAAAAAAAGATGAACATTTCAGTGTTAAGGGTCCGGTTTTAGATGTCTGATATTTGAGTTTTGTTTATTTCGGTATCGGTAGATCTGATCTGGGGAAATGTAAGACAGCTTTGTATTATAATGCAGGATATGATTGATGGTTGTGGAAAATGTTTTAAAGTTTGTGTTGTGATTATTTGTAGGACGTGGAGGGTCGGCTGGTAACAAGTTCAGGATGTCACTGGGTTTGCCAGTGGCAGCCACTGTGAACTGTGCTGACAACACTGGGGCTAAGAACCTTTACATCATCTCAGTGAAGGGAATCAAGGGTCGCCTCAATAGGTTGCCTTCTGCTTGTGTTGGAGACATGGTGATGGCTACTGTGAAGAAGGGAAAGCCTGATCTCAGGAAGAAGGTCATGCCTGCCGTCATTGTGAGGCAACGCAAGCCGTGGCGCAGAAAGGATGGTGTCTTCATGTACTTTGAAGGTTTGTTGTTTATTATTTGTTGTGTTGTTTATGGTTGATATTTGCAGTTTGGTTGGTTGTTATTCTTTTTCTTATATTGGTTGTGCTTTTTGCCTGGAAGATAGATCTTTAGTTGGGGTACGTGTTGAATTTTATTTCTATTTAATGATCACGAAGCTGGTATTAGTTGAAAAAGTTATTATCACCATGCCAAGGAAAGAGGTATTGCTGGTAAAGCGGTGCCTTGATGCGTGCATGTCTCACCATCTAGTGGGCTTGTGTACGTACTATGATTGGATGCTTCCTGAGACCAGCTATAGTATCCAAATGGTCGAATATTATATCGAGTAGGATCTCTTTCATATAGAATCTTGCTTTTCGCAGTTCGACACATTTGTTTTAATCTTCTCTCTTTTTTCCTTAGGAATTGTCAGTTAGTTTTCTGATAGGTTTGCTGGTGATGTGGTGGGGTGGATTTTGTAAAAGTTCCTCTTCACCTCCCACAACCAGCCATATTGAAATTTGCAACCTTACCCCTTTACCGGATGGTAAGATTGGTTATCATCTCTGTGAAGGTTGGTATATTTTAAGTTAATTGAGTTTAGAGGTCAATGTTGTCCTTTTATTTTACAAGGGTGTAGCATTCCTAATTTGTAAATCATGATAATGAAGAAAACTGCTCGCTGATATGTTTGGACGTACATATTGTTTTTGTGGTTTTGGTTGTTAGCTATAGTAATCTTTCATGTCACCAGACATAAGTCAGGTATCCTCCTCAATGTTCAACGGTTGATACAGTTACGAGTCTGGAAAACTGAATGTGTCCATCGTTGCAGATGTGTGGTGCTTTAGAGCTCATTTCTGCTCCATTTGGGCCCTATATGTTACTGTAACTGTTATTGTTCTCCACCATTCTTGTCCTCTGAAAATCCTGACTTTTCAACCAATTCATTTGATATAATATCCTATCTGAGAACCATCTATTTTTGACTAATTATATGCAAAGCCGTTTTATATTTAGATTTTAAATGAGCGACACCTTTATCTAATTATCGTTTTTGAGATGCAATTGTTTCTTTTTTTGATGGTTGAATCATATTAATTGAAATTCAAGAATTTTAGTTTTCTTTTTGTTTTTAGAGGATCACAAAAGATAGAAATGATTTGTTATGCTGAATTCTGATGTTATTGGCTTGTAAGACTAAAATGGATCTGATGAAAAAGCTGTTCATTGTGCAGACAATGCTGGTGTCATTGTCAATCCAAAGGGGGAAATGAAAGGTACAGCTAACTCAACTTATTTTCACTATAAGTATTTAAATTGTATAATTGAACTGTATGAGAGACGTTTTTTCATAGATGAATCACAAAACAGAGTCAAATATATTGAACAACTGATTAGAGCATTCATTTCGATTAGCAAAGGGACCTAAAATCACATCTTTCACTTTAGTTTGTTGATTTAGTGTATTAATTTTATTTCATGAGGGGCCTTTGTTAATGCTGGGTTGTGCTGTTTCAGGTTCTGCCATCACTGGTCCCATTGGAAAGGAGTGCGCCGATCTGTGGCCTAGGATTGCAAGTGCTGCCAATGCTATCGTTTAGATCTCACTCTCATGTCTATTGTTCTCTGCATTGGAGACTAGATTTTGGGTTTTATTATAGGAGTAAAGCTAGATTGCTTTTTAATCTTGACCAGAGTATTGTTTATTTGGCGTGGTACGTGGTATTATGTATTGTGTTTTGTTGGATCTCTTTGTTTCACCGAATTTAAATTTAGATTTCCATATGAATCATATTATGGTTTTATTAGTATGGTTGCATGTTTTAATCTTTGGAATAATCCAAATCAAGTAATCACAAGTGTACTCGGAAGATACAGATATATTATGGTTGAGTAAAAACTTTGTTTTCTTGTTACTCGTTCCGAAAATTAACTATGGATTCTCCGAAGTCTCATTACTGCGGTCTTAGAACAAGAATCATGGTGACTGTTTGGAGCGGCTGATTAAACTTTTCGGGGTATTGGAGCAAGAATTATGGCTCTCGATCCTTATGAGCCAAATGAAAAGTCCTGAAAGGAAGAGTAAAAGAAGGTAGATGAAATGCCAAAAGGATCCAAATTTATGTATACATCCTTTACCCTTCAAAGATTCATGTCCAAGACTAAATATGATATCGATATTGCGTGTACAATCTGGCGGACGTCACGCTCATATGTTGAACATATCTGACTAAACATCCTTTTACCCATCCTAATCAATCCACAATGTTAGCCAACTAAATCTTGAACTCACTTTCAAATGGAACAGAGGCAACAACGGACCCTGGACGATAGACAACTTATTCACACAGAGAGTTTATTGTAAAAGTCAAAACGCAAAGACATCACTCTAATTCTTGTTAATGTTTGCAGTTCCGGTCTGCAATATGTTGCATGCCGGATATTATTATTTTAGCCATGTGAAACCGGACACAAATTAATGACGCTTGTAGCACGGCTGCAGTCCTGATTTATTCCATCTGAGCCTCACCCCTCGCACTCGTTTTGGCGCAATACTCTAACAAACTCCCATCGAAACAGTCTCACAGCTTCTTTTGACAGAAAACCTTCATCGTCTCTTGCAAGAATATACAGAACTGGCCATTCTATTTTACCTTCCAATCCTGCAATGAACCCATGCTCATTCAATACAGTCAACATTTCTACTAGCAATTTTAAGGCATTCTTTACTTGATCTAATATAAACTATCGTGGTAAGGAAAAAAACTCATATTTCACTAAATGTCTATTTGAAACACAAGTGAAGGATAGTCAAAACCAACCATCCGAAGAAGTCCATGGCTACTCGATTTCCCTCGGTCATGTCCCAGAGCTCTCCTAGTGTTAACTTATCGGGCCTAGTACACGCATACTTGCTGAATGTGTTTTCGAGATTTGCAGGAGTGAACCTGTAATTCAATTGGAGGAGGAAATCAAATGACGTCTGATAGGTTAGACCTTTAATAGAGAATATATGTGAAATCAGTTAGCAAGGCTGACCTTCCTTCAGTGTCGAATGTTCCAGAGTCGCTTCCATGCTTGGCTTTGTGTATGTTCTCGATGTATATGGGAAAGAAAGGAGACGGAAGCCTCCCCTGTGAATACAGCAATGCAGTATAACAATCATGCATTAGATTTGATGATGAGAGTCAGAAAAAATCAAAACAGACAGGCAAAGCACATTTTGAATATCGAATCAATTAGATGTAAATGCATCTGCCAGCAAACTCTTATAATCTGAATCATAGCAAAAACTGTAATGTGACTTGGCAGCTTCTACTTACCGGGAGTGTAGGATAGCTCAATGCTACATTGATGATAACGGTCAATAATAGAGAAGCCATCATATTGAAGCCAATAGATTGCAGTCCTGATACGTAAAAATGAACAATGAATTTATTAGGAACTGAAAAATCCAGTAATTTTGTCTA
The DNA here is from genome assembly GCA_019925255.1 of Litchi chinensis. Lineage (NCBI taxonomy): Eukaryota > Viridiplantae > Streptophyta > Magnoliopsida > Sapindales > Sapindaceae > Litchi > Litchi chinensis. The sequence goes on from CM034461.1 coordinate 10,209,674, forward strand.
CAACAGCCATTGGCACGTTTTCTAACAGCTGAATGGTGCATATTACCGTGTACAACAGAACCACAACTAGAAGTATCTCATCTTTGTTAAAGCTAAGAATTTCAAAGTCTAAGAATGATTATATTGATAAACCAGTGGATTGGAAAAAATCTATCAGCTCCATTTTGACATGTCACGAGGTAAATTTAAAGAACAAATTAGGTGACAAAGAAGATTTAAGTCTTATTTATAGTTAGGAGCAATGTACTTGTACTAGTATAAGTCTCCCAGGGATAAATGATGCCGTTGTCATCTTGGTAAGGCAACATGTTGCTGAAGAACGCTGAGATCCTGATGGTGATGCCCTGGTGTTCCATTTGGATGGGATGTATCTGGAGCTACCAATGCTCTTGGCATATCTATAAAGATCAATTAGAAAAACATTATACTAGTGCAGAATATACAACAATATTTGGCAAATTTTTAAATGTGATCACATACATCTATGATAAAGAAAACTTCAGTTCACTGCAGCTCAAAAGCACTAGGACAGGTAGAACTTGGATGGTGCAGGATGAACAGCATGACTGAAATTCAGCTTCTCTTAGGCACCACAACCATATCGATTGGCTGTATTTTATTTACCATATTTTCTATGAACTGCAATATTTGTAACCGTGTTCTTGGCTGACACCAATTTTCAGGTCAATATGTTTAATTTTCTTCTTAATTCACGAAATGAAAGCTAATTATCAATAAAGTCTCTACCATATATTTCTCTTATATATTCTCTCAAAGGCCCAAAATTTTGAAAATTGGACACCCAACACGTAAGCTGGGGGTCCGTCCAAACGAATTCCAAAATGTAAAAATTCAAAATTCACTTTTGTAACACCAGAAAATAACCCTCCCGTGTGTCTAATTATGTTGTAATTTGAACCCCACCATAGATGTGGACAAAGGAGCACACCACCTGAGCTCAAGTGGAGATGCGCAAACACTTTTTAAGTCATTAATATTAAGGTCTATAAATGACAATTAAATTGAGCTTGATGGATTGACAGTGTGGCGTGAATCCATTGACCATGCTTATCTAAGCACGAGTAAGGTTCGAAATTTAGTAATCATAAAAATAATAGCAATTTTCTCACTTAATTATATGTTGACCTCTCTTGATCTTAGGAGAAGTATAGTGGGTCACTCACTAAACATATTATATCAGTATTTCTCGACACTTATTTGATCTAATGTGAGGGGTGAAAAAAAAGGACAATTAAATTTATATGGATGGAGAACAAGTGCTATTGAGCCTCTTTGTGCAATTTCTTTGGACATATAAAACCAAAACGAAAAGGCAAGAAAAGCAAAACTAGTAGTGTAACATACAAGGCTTAGGAAGTTTGTCATCCAAGTCACCTCGCACCTTCCTCTCATAAGTGACAGGCGCTTTCTTAGCCTCTGTTGCCGTTGCATCTCTGTTGCTCTCCAATTTTGCCATTTTCACTTTCTCTTCCTCTCTCGAAAGATACAACGATAAAACTGCCATCATTAATAAATATAAAAGATTATATAGAGAATTAGAGCGGTTTTGGATTAGGCGGTGGAGATGCAAAAAGAGATGGCCGCAACTAGTTATGCGTGGCGTGCATGCATTGAAGTCAGCTCCTGTTGTGGCAAATTAGTGTGAGGATTTGCATGCATCTACTTTGACTTGCCTCTTCAAATTCATACATTTGTCATTTTTGTCGAAATCCATACACCTTCAGACCTCTCGTTCCAGCTTCCATGTTGCGTGAGCTGATAGCTTCCCTCCACATAAATGATTAGTTTTATTTTTTTCTGGATAAAATCTATTGTAATTTATAAAAATATTAATTTTATCTCTATAATTTTATTTTTATTTAAAATTCCTTCTGATACTAAAAAATTAACAAAAAATGATTATTTTATCTTTTACGACTTCATCATTACTTTGTGACTATCGAAATATTATCATCATTTTATATGCTTCTAGGGGTATTTGAGTATTTTGATTAATATTATGAGAGATTTTGAATAAAAATAAAATTATAAGTGATAAAACAGATATTTTTATAAATTATAATAAATTTTATGAGATTATCCTTTCTTTTCTTTTGCCACTTACCACTTTATATATTTCTTACAAAAACTATGATTGATGCCTCATAAATAGCGCAATTTTTTTCGCTGCATACGTCAACTTTTAATTTTATGAGAATTCTAATGTCACGGGATATGTATGTATGTTTGTATAGTATTATATTGAAGAGTTAAAATGTGTTATGTGTGTTTGAAGAATCCAAGTATATTACAATGCAAATAATGATAGATTGGGTTATGGTTTAATGGTTAGACTATCGGTTACCCTCTGTCTCTCTAAAAATAGAGATGGAGGGTTCTACATTCAACAGTTTTATAATATTGTTGGTATTTTCCTCTAATTTGTAGGGGTTACCCTTTTCCATTTTTGAAACTAATCCTTGAACTGTGCTATAATGTTTCATTACTGTTGGTACCAGTTACACCTTATGTCGGTTTTGGTTATTTAAAAAAAAAAAAAAAAATACCAATGCTGATTCGAATACATTAAGTGGAGTATGAAATTACATATTGAAAATGGGTGAGTTTATAATGTATTAGGTTTGGGAGAGTTTTTCTTTTTCCTTTTTCTAATTTTCTTTCAAGCAACCTCTATCCACTATTAAAATAATTATATAAAACAGTAATTAAATAATATATTTAAAATTAATTTAATAAATATTAAAAATTGATTAAATAAAATATTAACAAATATATATAGTAGTAAAAATTCAAAATTAATATATAATAAATTTAAAAATAATTTACTTAAATATAAAATTATAAAATAAAAGTACATTTGCAGAGCAATCATTTGTATTAAAGTTAATACAATTTATTACAATACATCACTACATATATGATTGTATAAAAATAGATACAATTCAATCTAATCCAATATAATCTAATATAATACAATATGATGAGCCAAATGTGGCCTTAGTGCATTTCTTTTGTCATGCACATGTAAATTCTTTATAGCTTAGTACATTATAAAAATAATGCTAAGCTTTTCGTAAGTTTATTCATCATATTAATGATGTGATTTAATATATCATTTGGACAATAAATATGTGTAAACTTTTATCGTAGTACCATTCATTTTAAATGGAAAAATGATTTATGTATTAAAAACTTAAATTTGTAATGACAAAATTGAAAGTAAAACCATTGTGAATATTTTACTTCTTGGTTATACTATGTAATCTGTTGACATCTGGAAACGGTCAACCAGAGATTCTGGGGCCCAGACGGCGAACTTGGTAATTAAGGGTCGGTTGTACTGAGTGAAAGGTAGTAAATGATCGATTAATGAAGTTCTAGGTTGGTAGTAATTAATTCAGGTGAAGGAATGTCGGACTTGGTGGTTGGTTAGAGTTAATAAGGAGATCAATAAGAAGTTAAGGAGAAAGAGAGAGTGAAAGAGAGAAGAAACACAAGGATTTTTACGTGGTTCGGTGACTGCACCTACATCCACGGCCACTCTGGAATAATTCCGGTAGAGTGACAGTTCTTTCGTATATTCAGCTCTTCTGTACAGTAAAAATGTCTCCCCTCTTTATAGAGGAGGGGAGCTCACAATAAAAACTACAAAAGAATGTTATACAAGTAACTGGTAACGGCTAGCTTCAGCTAATCCTGACATTGCCATGCTGCATTAATTGTAAAGGTAATGATGATTTTCTTCCTGCACAGGTTTGCATTAATTAAGCCTGAGGAAATCTTCACTTCATTAAATGCTTCTGGGTAATTATGTAGGCAGTTTCCGGCGAGAAATCATGGGAGTTGGTAATTCTGACAGCTTGCTGCACACGGTATCTCCTGGATAAGTCTTCTGGTCAACCAGATAATGCACGCTGGAGGAGAGATAAGGCGATCTGGAGGTTTCAGCGAGCTCGCGACCTGAGCGACCTCGCGGGCTCCACGAGCTGGAAACGCTGGCAGGAGGCGTCCTGGGAACTGTTACGGGCTCGCGACCTGGACGGCCTCACGGTCTGGCTTGTAGCTGCTGGATCTATCTTTGGGCCTCCTGGGCCCTTGCTCTTGTTTAAACTAAATAAGCGTGTGCTGGCCCATCTGAACTGAACCAAAAAATGGGCACAACATAATCTAATTATTTCCCCAAACTCATCTAATAAGATAAACGATGTTATTTAAGTCAATATTTTTGCGAAGTTTTGTATAAGTCATCTAAATAAGATAAACGATACTATTTAACTCTTTTCCTTTTTTTTTTTGGCAAAATCTTATATTTATTTATTTATATGACAAAATCTTGTATAATATTGGTTAGGAGGGAATCTTAACACATCTTGGTGTGAATATAATCTGCGTTAAAGTTTGGATTAGGTTGGATTCCCAACTTCGCATTAGTATTTTTCGATCTATGTTGCTTATATTTTGTTTAAGTTCCATCTCTAGGAATCTCAAGGAAGAACCTTGTACAAACAGGAGGAGAATTGTTATTTTTAATTTTACAGGCCGTAACAAGACCCACATTTTGAACGCACGCCATTGACGCCTTATAAAAACCCATTTTTATTTTTTAAGAAAGAAAGCTCAGGAAGAATATAATTTCATAACCATTATATTATTCTGGAATTCCTGAAAAACCTCTCTTAACAATTCTTCCAAGCCTTCCCAAACAAAATAATTCAATAAACAAAAAACAAACCAAAGGAATATATGTCGAGTTCTCACAAACCTCCATGGGGTCCCTGAGATTCACCCAATGAATTCAGCTCATATCAAGTCCTTATACATTACACATTCCAAAAGCCTATTTCGTTGAAACTGAGTATGATTTGTTCATGAAGATTCAATTAGTCAAATTATAACGAAACCCACATCTTATCACTAAACACAATCCGCAAAATGAAACACTTGTCCAGTGATAAAAATGAAACATTGCACTGCATGATCCGCAGATCATGAGCACAATATGGAATCTAATTTCTTAAAATAGTTGAAAAAGGTAATAATCAAAGGCCATTGCGTCGATATAATTTAACTTATTAATTACTTAAAAAACTTCATGGGGACAACTAAGTCAACTCTAAACATCTGGAAAAACTGATATGATCTACTCCAACAAAGCAGGGGACAACCTAAACAGTTGGAACCCAGTTGACATTTTAAAGGGAGATAGCTGACTTATATCAACATACCACACAAGCTCCTCACCTCATCTACTCCAGCTCATTGAAAAACCTGCAACATCGGGAAACTTATGACTTCAAATGAAATGCCAAGAATCTGCAAATTTTGACAGTTGGTATCGGTCTCGTCTGGCTGGGAATGTTCTGTCTCAGGTCAATTCACAATTTCAACTGAATAAGTCCTCTTCCACTCCAATTCCATGCTGACCAACCCCCACTTTGAACACAACCATTTTTTTGAAGCTCGGGTTCAGCCATGAGTGGTAGTGGACACTTGATTCCACCTCAGAACTTGAGCATCTCTCCTCCTGTACAACACAAGGGCAAATACAGGGGGAAAATGATTATGCCATCCTCAAAGTGTCAACTACCACTACGATTATCGCTACCCACTATGAAGTATCAAATACCACTACATTACTGCTATCCACTACCAGTACGATTACTGCTACCCACTACCAAGTGATCAATCCAAGCGACACATAGCTCCACCACTATCACTATCAGTAAATACCCTCAGTACATCTCTTATATGCAAATATCAAAGTAAGAACAGCTTTTTTTTAATCACTATATTTCCAGTATCCGAATCTTGGTCAAATGACCAGAAATGAGGAGTGATACTGCAATAGAGAGCAACATAAATAGAGTTATAAAAAGCTACTATAGCTTAAACACTATGACAGAAAAGGAAAGTAGCAAGTAGACAATCATAATAAGCACGCCAAATTTAAACTACACTTAAAAAGGCAAATATCAAATAAGAAGGGCATCTAGCATGCCTTGTAACTACTCTTATTACTAGCAAAATAGATACGTCAAACTACTAAGATTCAAGCAATCCAACCGGTCCGCCCAAAGTGCAATGATATCAATTTGTGCTGTTCCCTTGCTGCAAAAAAAGAAGATCATCATGACCCCTTCAGCAAAAGAATGGGTCTAGAGCACTGAGACATAGTCCAGCTGGCACATAAGTGAACAAAGTCACTGTTGTTGGGGTTGACGAGCTTGAGCACCACCATATCCACCACCATAACCAACTTGCCCGCCGTTTGTCTGAGCCCCATAATTTCCAGAAGCTTGTGAAGGATCAGACCTCCATGCTGCATTTCCATACCCTTGATTTCCATTAGCATCACTGTAACCACTCCCCACATAGCTGCCTCCACTACCTTGTAATTCTCCCCCACCTTGTGAGACACTACCAGAACGGCCTCCAACAGCTCCATATCCAGAGGAATTCCCGTAGGAGCCTTCACTTCCACCGTACCCACCATACCCATAACCTGGGTTCCCATACCCAGTGGCTCCACTAGGAGATTGACCAGAAGTAGCTGAACCAGGTCCACCACTACCGCCACCAGCACCAGCACCCCAAGGAGCAGTACCTCCATAGCCCATGGCACCATAACCAGAGGGAGCCTGTGCAGCCCATGAACTTCTAGGTGCTCCTGGTGGACCACTTGCATAACCAGCATTAGGTACATTTGGGTTTGCATAGGTGGAACCTGCAGGGCCACCATACCCAGTATTGGCACCACCATAACTTCCATAACCACCATAACCAACACCATTGTTGGACGGACCATACCCATAGCCAGGTGTACTATAACCAGAAGAACCATAAGGTGGAAAGCCACTTCCAGTATTTTGAGGCTGCATGTACCTATTAGAATCCATACGACCCTCAAACGAATTAGCATTGCCACCAGAAGCACCATAACCCTGATAACCACCAAAACCGCCACTGCCACTGCCGCCACCACCCATGGAACGACTACCACCACCAGGATTGGAATCTTTGGGAAGTGCTCGTTTTACTTCAACTTGCTTACCATTTAGATCATGAAAGGTTTTAAGCAAAACCCTTTCAACTGCATCTTCAGTATCAAAGGAAATAAAACCAAATCCACGAGGCCTCTGAGTATTCTGGTCATACATAATTACCACATCAGTAACATGGCCATAAGCTTCAAAATACTGACGAAACCCATCTTCAGTCAGAGTGGGAGGCAACCCTCCAACAAATATCTTCTTGGTCCTGATATTTCCACCACCCCCATTATTTCTCCCAGAACCAATGTTTCCACCTCTGGAAGAGGTTTGCTGCTCTTCTCTCGACATGGCCCTCTTTGCCTCGACCTGAACAAATGCAGAATACATATCGGAAAAAAGGTTCCAGAAACTAAGAATTTCAGATACATCAAAATATGTATACACACATGTCTAACATCACACAAAGAAAGCAAACAAAAACTCCAATTGCACATATAAACCTTAACAAGTGAAAATTGGACAAAAAAAGGTCTAGAAACAAAGAATTTCAGATACATCCCCAATATGCACACACACATCTATAACGTCACGTATAAAAAGCAAACAAACTCCGATTGCACATGATCATTAACATGAATAAATTAATATAACAAGGGGATAATCCCAAAATTAACCACAAAAAAATAACAAATTAAAATAAAAACCCCAATTTCCAATAAAATTAACATCAAAACAGCGAAAAACCTAAAGAATCGAAAACAATAAAGGCGAAATCTAAACAAACAAGAACGAATCGAATTGACAGGAAAAGAAGAAACCTAGTAAAATCAAAGAAAGAAGAGAAGGAAAAGAAATCAGACCGTCCTGCCATCGATAGTGTGCTTGTCTTGAAGAACGCGATCGAGAATGGAAGGATCTGAGAAAACGACAAAGCCGAAGCCACGAGGACGGCCGGTTGTTTTCTCTCTCATGACGACTGTCTGCAAAACGTCGCCGTACTGAGCGAAGTAGTCCTTGAGTCTGTCCTCATTCGTCTCCCATGAAATCCCACCAATGAACAGCTTCCCCTGATCTGAGTCCATCATCTCTTGATTTGTTGACGAGACGCTGCGCGAGAGAGAGAGAGAGAGAGAGAGAGAAGGAGAGAGAGATAGAGGAATTTTTATGGTGGGGGGCGTGAAATTACGGAAAGCAATTTTGGGTGTGTGCGTTTTGGTTTGTGCGAGCTTTGGACGGTGCAGATTGCGTGGGGTTGGGATGGACGGATAGGATTTGATTTTGGCGGTGTAATTGTGTGATGGGAGTTTGGATCTTTTGGTGCTGAATAAGGACAATTGTGACAGACTAGCTTAAGAGGAAATTATTCCACTGTAAATTTCACCTCTTCTTTTGTCACGTGATCTCCACGTGCCTTTGGTTTTCTTTTGATTTCTTTTTGGTCAATTACGAGCCAACACGGTAGCGGAAAGCAAAACTAAACTATCTAAATTTACGTTTAAATAATATTATATATAATTTATCTTAATTTATAAGATATTGAAAATTTATATATCATATCATCTTATATCATATCATATCATTTGAGAATGTATTTTATGAAAAAAATTTAAAACCTAGCATAATTCAGTTTGATAGACATCTAATACTTATATTCAAATTTTTATCCAACTTTATATGGAGCAAACTATGGATGTCTACCATTATTCGTTTAAGTCTGATTCAAAAATTTAATCTTACAATAAGAATAAAAAAATATGTTTGAAGTAACTCCAATCCTACGGCTATAAAGTAAAAAGTGTATCAATTACTTACAGATATGGATTTAGTGTTGATCTAATTTTTTCTAATGTTTAGAAGATTTATTAACACATGCGGCTGATTTTATAAATAAATTGATAACATTTATCTATTTTTTATTTTTTACTTTACCCATTTTTAACACATTTTTAAAAAATATTTTCGTCCCTCTCGATAAAATATCAATGTCCCCTCAAAAAAACAAAATAAAATAAAATATTAATGTTTATTATATCAATAATGAATCCAAGTCCATTGTTTGTAGGTCGCTTGTGCATTGCTTTAGTTGTAGCCTGGTAGGTAGTACACTCAAGCTCTTTGAGAATTTGGGTTCGACAGCCAAATAATGCAACTACGATATGGATTGTTTTCTCATTTTGTGTTGATTGATTTCTTTCGTACGAGGATCGCTTTTTGGACCGCATCATCAATGTTTCATCCTATATAGTCTCGATAATTTTTTAGGTCAGTCCCTGTATGATCCCAGTAGTTTTCTAAACTAATCCCAATGATTAATATAAAAAAAGGTCAATTATTTGTACTATGAGTGAAGGTGCTCCATTTGATTATTTTTTTCTAAAGAAATATAAAAAAAAAACAACAAAAGATCTTAAAAGAAGCACGGTGTTAATGATAGAATAAAAGCATACCCTCGTATGTTTAAAAAAAAATGCATATCCTCTACAACAAATATTTCAAAATAATAATGATGCTTTTGAACATCTTAGTCTAATTTTTACAACTCAATTATCAAAAGTTAATTATTGTTTAATATAGATTAAAAGGAGAATAATGTGATAAATGAAAATGCATTTTTTTTTGTGATTAGATAGAAAAAAGGATAAAAGGGTTGAGTAATATAATATTACTCATTTGAATCTAATATTATATCTTTAATTTGAAAAAAATAGAAAACTACATTTGATAAAAAAATATATATAATAAAAGGGAAAATTATGCCATAATATGTCAATTGTCTATGGTAAAGTTTTCATTTGTCATAATGGTTATGTTAATCATGTTAATAATGACCAATTTAAATTAAAGCCTAAAGTTGCTAATTTTCTTCGGTGAAAGCTGAGTTTTGATTTTTGTTTTTTGAAATACATCATAATTACTGTGTTGAAAATTGTTTTGATCACATCTCACTATTTTTTAATACTAATGACAGATGATAAGATCAATCATCAACTTAATTCAAACCCAAATCTTCCAAAACCGCAACGGTTAGCCTAGGCAAATGACTCATTAAGAGGCATTAATAATATCAGACTAAACAAAGCATAACATTAAAAAACACATCAGACATTACTTTTGAGAGCCGCAGTTTGCAATTAGTATAGATACATTACACACATGCACAGATAGACCCAAGAGACAAAGCTGTTTTTGTCCGTTTGTCTTTAATTAAAAAAAAACTCAGACTCGTGCGCCCACCTCCGCTTCCATTGTATCATTAAAAGTCCAACGTTCCTATTTTCAAAAACCGTTGGAGCCCAATTTGCATTTTTTAAATCTCTCCTCTGTCTCACTCTCTTTTTGCCAGCCATTCTTCTTCTTTTCTTTTATCATGAACATCAAGTAACAAACAAGCCAAGGTACTTGTAATGGGGTGTTTTCTTGGCTGCTTTGGTTTTACTACCAAGAGAAAACGCAGGAAACCAGCCAATAGGATCTTACCAGGTGACCCTGTAAGTTCCCTTTTTAACTTCTGTTTTTGTTTTATTTTGTTTTGTTTTGTCTTTTGGGGTGATATATAAATAAAGTTGAGGTTTTGTTGCAGAGACATGGAAGCTATGAAGTTCTGGATTCGTCAATCTCTAATAATGTTGAAATTAGAGACGACAACCCCATTTGCTCAGATCCTGAGCTCAGGTCAGTCTTATTACTCATTTTTGGTTGGTCTTTCTCCCCTTTTTTGTGATTTGTGTTAAAGATGATTTATAGGGTCTTTGAATGTTGGTTGCAGTAGTAAGGTTAAGGAGAGATCAAGCATCAAAATTAGGAAAAAAGTGAGCTTTAATTTGAATGTTCAAACCTATGAGCCGCTTTCGAAGGATGAAACTAGTTGTCATTTAGATGAGGAAGAAGAGAAGGAAAAGAATGGCGCAGATGTACCAAAAGCAAGCTTCTCTGGACTGGAATCATGTGTGTCGAAAATGGGTTCGTTTCCTACCAACTATAGATATCAAAATTGTGTGGACGACTATGATGATGAGGATGATATGGCAGATATTGAAAGTGATTTAGATTATGATGAAGATGATGAATATGACGAATATGATGAAGATGATAGTGGGGATGGGTTTGATGATGAAATAACCCGAAAAGGGTTCTTGGAGCAACTGAACTCTCAGTCTATGGATGAGAATAAATCCAACAACCCTTTGCAGCTTTCTGCATCAACAGATGGTGAATTGAAACCAGTTGAATTTGTAAGAAGTGCAAGGGATAGGAGCCAATATGTATCTTCTGTGTTGAATCCAGTGGAGAATCTCAGTCAATGGAAAGCAATGAAAGCTAGAACAGCACCAGCTAAGCATCTGAGGAAGGAGAATATCGCGTTAGAGCAGGAACCATCAGTACCATTTGGTTTGAAGACAAGTTCTAATCTGTACCCTTTCAATTTAGAGTCAAAGCACAATCAATCAAAGCCTCTACTGCAAGAGATTGCAGTTGATGCCAGCCTTTCGAACTGGTTAGGTTCTCCGAATTCTAACGAGTCCAAGGCCACGAGCATCATCACCATTGGTAGAAGCACTTCCACTGAGAACATTCCACCAATGAAAAGCATGTTTGACAGATCATGTTCACAGCAAAGCAGAGAACAGAGACCAATTTCAGATGTCACCAACCTGGAGGCATGACATATGATATGATTACTCTTCCTGTATGTTTGTGGAATTAAATACAGCAAATTCCGAGAAAGAATCTTATCTTTCAAGTCCATTGAAGTGTGAATCGATTTGGGGTGGTGTTGTTTTTATTTCTGTTTCTGATTCTTCTGTTGTTTGTAATGTATCGTACACAGTAATCATGTTTTTGAAAGAATTTTGTTCTGCTGAGTGCTGATAAAAGAAAGTGGCTTTGGCCGCATGTGTTATTATTCCACAAAGAGAAAAGGACCATAAAATTTTCATTCGCTCTTTTTTATTAGGTTTCACATATTCATGTATTCTCACTGGAGAAAAGGAAAGTGACCTGAAGATGTAGAGGCAAAGAAGTAATGGAGCTTCCGGATATATAATAGCATGTTTAAAAGCTATTTTCCAAATTCATCGGAGATTACCCACCCAACTAAACGAAAGAAATCAAGCGTTCTCAGATATATCTGTTGTAAAAACATAGCATGAAAAATGACAACAGACTTGTAAGCCTAGCTGTAAAATTTTACAGATGCATTGCATCCTTTCAATGGTGGGTTCCACTAACATGACATACATGAGTTTTGTTTTGACTGGCTGCCAACTTATATTGCTTCTTCAGCTTTGACCAATCATGAAGCATGCTGAGACATGTGCTCAATAAGGGCCTAACTGGGACATATGATTGACAGAATATGACTCCATTATGCGCACTTTGAATTTCCGACAACTGCGGATTCTAAACTAATTATAGATGTGGCAGCTTTAATAAAACGAAGTATTAGAAAGTTAAACTAAAAGATCATGAAGTCATAGGTAATTGATGTAATTTTTTAGATTATCTATATTATGACTTCATAATCATGACTAAAACTAATTGGCAAAACACTCATAAAGAGTCTCAGTGAATTTCAGCAACATCACACTCAAAACATATATACTGTAAATTCTGATTCTAGCATAAATATAAAAATTAAAATGGCAAGTACTAGCCTTTCTAGATTGCAAATACTGCCACTGGCCGTTTAGCACTTTATAGATTCGCAATTAAGCAAAATATCCTGCATGACAGATATCACTCAACCTGTTGGATAAAAGCTGTCAAGTGCCAAAAAAAAAAAAAAAAACTTACCACGGTAATGGTATATCTTTGGTATTGCAATTCCTACATATCAACATAAGTTGTAAAAGCATAAAAACTCAGTTGTGCTAATTTCGTTACATACTATCGAAGCAAGACTGTCATCATCACTGTTATCCACTTAAAGCCCCAGTGTGAGATTCATGCAGTCTGCAACAGCCAGTAAGAAACTCTTGACTGAGAGTGGTACTAATTTTTATCTTCATGAATCACTCCAAGATGTTGCCAAACATTAGAGACTGTCTTTCTTTTCCTCAGGACCTTTGGTCCATCAAATGGGTCAATTTGCAGCAAAATCAGGTTTCGAAGAGAAACGCTCCATCAATTTATCCCACAAAAATCTCCTGATAGATGGTTTACAAGATGGTATCTACATTATGGTACAGATACAAGAATCTGATTCCTCATCATCAGAGTCACTCGCATCACTGCAGACACAAGCAGGAGAATCAGTAGTGAGGGAGATGACACTTCGAGCAAATCATATCACATATATCAGACTATTCATTATCATAATGATGTTCCTTTTCAAATATAACAGGTTAAAGAATGAAGGAAGCGTGGACACCCATTCTTAATTTATTTCTAGAACAGTGGAGGTTGAAAAGCTAGAAAAGATTACTGTTATTGATTAAAAGATTAAAATTGCATGCTGAGCCAATGACTGTTATCAATGAAGTATTGCATCACTTTTTTCACACATATCATAACATGTCAGGAGACAAGGAAATATAATCGAAGGCATGAAAGTAAATAGATATATTTAACAAGAACTTTTGTCTATTATTTCAGAAATGTCACAAGTTTCTTCAAACACACAATGATAACATGTTGGAGACAGAAAAACTCATCTATCCAGAAATCTATGAGAGGTTAGAATTTTAAGCACTTAGTAGCAATAATAAAACTGAATGGATATTTCATCAATGACAACTAGAATCAGAAAAAGACGTAAGTTAGAGGTTGTTGTTACAAGAAGACAGGCTCATGAACAACAGCAATATTAACAGATCAAACAAAGCAAGTGTAAACCTTACCACAAAAGTATTCATACAAGTTTGGGCATAACTATCACTTAATTTCAATATATGGACTTAATAACAGTGGCATACAATGTTTCATATCACTAGAATAATGAAGGCCGAACAAATTAGCACTATGCCTACGTAACTCATTTATGACCCTACAATGTAAGATGGATCAGCGCAAGATATAGGCACATTAGAAAAGCTTTGTTTTGAAGAAAAAAAAAAAAGAAAACAAATGTATATTATCAACAAAAGAATGAAGAGCAAGTGAACCAAGAGTTTACAAGATCATTAAAAAGGGCCATCACCACAAAGACAAGATTATACAAAACCAAATTAAACCATTTATCCAAACTGAAGCAAAAATCCCAACCCCCAAAACAAACAAAAAGTTATCACACAGCTGCTTCCCATTGCAAAAACTCTTTTGGTCTTTTAATCCATCAAGTTTCCTTGTAATCCTTCTAAATCTTTTTAATCAATACAACTTCTTCTTTTGATTAAAAAAAAGAGAAAAATTGAATTCCTATTCAAGACTGTCTCATTATAGTCTTGGATATAGAAGGATTGCCTTCTCCACCACTGTGGCTCTATTCTTGGCAAAAACAAAAATCACCCTTCAACAATTTGTATGTTAAATTTCTATGCCCAAAACATATTCTAATCCTACACAAATGCTGGACATTTGTTCAGGCGCAAAGAAAGTGCCAATGGCAGCCAATTTCCCTGTGAGCAGTATGGCCATTGCACTTGTTGGACAGCCAAACATTCACTTTTTTGTAAAGCAGAAGAAAGTGACAGAGATAAGGCTATTTTTTTAAGAGCAATACTAGGGGACTATAACAAGTTCCTGTTTCACTAAGGAAAAGTGTCCTTATTAATGCAAAAACTGGCAAATAAAATTATAGAAAAGGGTTCCTATCCAAGCAAGTGGAGAGGCAATTTTGTAAATAAAATTAAAGTGAAGGATATGTATCAAATGAAGGAAGTCAGAACTGGTAAGCAACTGCTATTGGCGATCGATTTAGTAATATCTTTTTCTTGATTCTCTGTTCATGGCGAATAATCTTGTATGAGAGAGGCTATAGTTAAAAAATTGCAACATGAAAGAACCTCCCCACTGACGAAGAACTAAAAAATTGACAAGCTACTGCAGTAAACAAGACTGCATCAAACTGAAGAACATATTTGCAAGATATAATGATTAAGGTACCATCATGAATCTTCGAGAAATGAGCCTTCATCAAATACTTCATAATAATATTATCATAAGTTTTGATGAGAACTTAAATCGTCGGACCCTGAACAGATCAGACAACAAAGATTTAAGTAACCCATGAGTGAAGTTAAACTGATCTAATATGCAAACAACCAAAGTATGGTTGACTAGATGCTGCAGGAAGTTTCAAATAGTACAATACTAAAACATACTTGTTCTTTATGGATTATTAAACTAAGAGGTAATTCACCATCTTTCCCCTGCAAGAGCTTCGCATCTCATGAATTATTCACAAGCTCAGTATTTACAAGCTCTCAACCAACATATAACTGACAAAAGGTAATCATCAAAAGCACAGAGTATGTGTGTAATGTCAATTCATAGAGCTTCTTAATCCAATAGATTTAAAACTAATAATTGGGTGATCCACTCAACATTATGTGCGTAAATAATAGTTGACATTAACTTTATACAGCTTCCCTAGCTAATAACCTCACAATGGCACAATATTTATTGTTATAGAAAATACCATAACAAGAATACATTAACAACTCATTAAGGTCAACCTCAGTTCATGTCAAAACTGCTTACCTACTAGAAAATATTTTTTGTTGGCTATTGATTGGCTAGCGCCAACTGACAATCTAACATTATTAAAATGAAAAAAAAAACACGTAGTTCTTTACAGCCACAATAACCAATCATAACACCTTTTATAGTATATTCTTCTGGGAGTTTTCAACAGTGCTACAATGAACTCAAGCCCGATAACCTCAGATTTAAGACACAACCTGCTTATTGACATTACAGTTTTTTCACCTCCAAACTCAGCCCTCAGTTGTTCCATCTATAAACATCTATTTAACTAGAATGAAACACCCAATACCCTAGTCGCAACAAGTTTCAAACTGGAAAGTCAAAACTCAAAAAACTTAAAGCCGAATAACAAAGCAACGCAAACACAAGCAAAACAAGAGAAAATGACATATCAATGTAAACAAAACCAAAAGAGAACAACATACAGATACAACAACAACATAGTTCTCAAACATTAATCACAAACCACACACAATATCCAGATATAGCAATCCATGAATATATTACCTCGGTTCGAATTCTAACACCTCCACAAGCTTGTTCCCATTCCTATCATTCCATTGGACTTTCCGACACGTTTTGTCTGGTTTTCTAGACATCCCACCTTTCCTAGGAGGCAACAAAGAATTCGACTCACTGTACTCCTCTCCATTAGTTTGATCATCAAGTTTCTCAGAGCTTACAGTTTCTAAAAGCTCCTGTTTGGTCCCATTAACATCCTTAACATCCACACGCCCCTTCTCCATTGAATCTTTACAATAAACACAACACTCAAAAAAACCAGGATCTTCCAAGTGAAGACCTCAATCTATCCAATCAACCAAACTTTGAAAAATCTGATTGAGATATTGATACAATCAGTGACTTTTTGTCATTTCACAACAACCCTTTTCACCAAATTAGCCGAAACCAAAAATTCACAAACTCTAAACCTGAAAAGTTCAAATTTTTCAACACCCCACAACACTTTCAAGACCTAAATCCCTCAATCAACTACAAAAAGAACACATTTAATATCATCAATGAGCTGAAAAACAAAAATTCACAAACCCTAACCCTTTCAAACATTTGAAAAAAAAAATGGCCACAAATTGCATCAACCTACCCGCTAACAAGGTCAACCCCCACTGTTAACAAGATCAAGCTTCAAAAACACATTTTTATTCATCAAACGACAACCAAAATCAATAAAAACATAACAGTCACAGAGAAAGTGACCATTTTTACTACTATTTAAAAATTTTGAAAAAAAAAAAAATTCCCCGAGAAAATAAACGAAACCAATTAGCAAATATATTGGATTTACAAACAATTTCGAATTGATAAAATTTATTATAAACCGTCAAAAAAATTACAAAAAAAAAAAAGAAAAATATTAGGTTGAAGAGAAGAACAGAGAAGAATTAAAGGGTGATGTGATGATGATGGTGAAGTGCGTTTACTTTTTTTGGGGGGGGATTTGATGATTGGAAGGGGAAGACAAGTGAAATATTTTAATGGTTTTGTAGTTTTTTGACTGTATATGATTGTGGTAATGAACGGCCAGGATTTCCTGGGAAGGTTGAGGTGCGAAGCGGCAGTGTAACCAGTTGGTGTACGGTTCGTTAATGTCGTTATCATATGCGGATGTCCAGGTGGTGAGTTCTGGTTGGCTGACGCCCTAATTGTAATTATTGGTTTGATGAGCTGTTAATTATTGGGTATAGTGTCACACTGCTTTGGTGCTACCGACGGGTAGTTTTATGCTTTCGGACAACGACGATTCCATTGAAGTCAAAGATGATGAATTATTTGTACTAAAAAAAAAAAAGATGATGAATTATTTGTGGTCGATCTTTTGAAATTAAATGAAGATATATTAGCTTTACACATATTAAGCCGACTACTTTGGTATTATATCACTGTCATTTCTTTCTTCGCAAAATAGCCATCTGTCTCCTCATATCTTGAGAGTTTGGCCGTGCATGTTTATTAGAGTTTGTATAAATAGTATATTTTTTTTATTGTAAAAATATTTATCTTTTATTTATAAAAATAAATATCCAAATCGTAGAAATAATATTTGATTTTGTTATGTGCCAACAAAACTCTAATCCATGATGTGTCAATTTAAGGGAAAAAAAAGAAAAACTCACACGCAGAAAGTATAGTTTTGTTCTACTCGTTAAGATCAATCTAATAAGATATTTACTTCCAAAAACATGGTTAGAATTAATTACCATGAGATATGGATAGATGTTGATATGTTAAGACTTATTTCATAATATACACATTAAAAAAAATTATATAAACTTTTGAAAAGCTTACATCAAATGGATTAAAGTTCTATTATGATCATATTACTTGTATGATCTGAATATCTATTTATATGAAAGGAAAATAACTATTTCCATGATAAGGGAAGAAAATTATTTACACATATCTAATTCCTTGAATGGAAACAATCATGATTACAGTAAAGGAATAAAACTACCTACATAAATTACTTACACATATCTACTTCCTTAAATAAAAACAATCGTTTTCATAATAAATGAAGAAAACTATCTATACATATATATTCATATGAAGATAACTATCTATACATATCTACTCCTATAAATAGAAAATGACTATTTTCATAATATGGTGGAAAAATTATTCTCATAAACTATTATATGCTTTTGATGAGAATTCATCTCCTAACTTCTTAGAGGAGTACACAATTACCCATGATAAAAAGGAATATACAATTCAAATATAATTAAACACTAATTAAGTTGTAAATGCAATAAAAAGGAGAGTGAAGTGTCTAACCGACAGAGATGGGACAACAAAGAATAAATTTTGTGCAATTATTCAGTGCTATGTTAAACAAAAGAAAATGCTTTTGCAAATTGCTAATTTTGGTAATATACAAAGGAATAAACTTGTAATATTTGATAGATTGATTGATTGATTTTATTTTTATTTTTATTATTATTTTTTAAGATGGCCCATGGTGTGCTCTAAAGGCATTTCTAATATTTGAATATGAAATTTGATACCATTTTGATATCGAAAGATATTTATACCAATTTTTTTTTTATATTTTAATGTATTTTACATTAAATTAATATAAATAACATCTTTAAATAATATTTTATATATAATTCTTTAACCAATATATATTAAAAATATAAAAATATATTAAAACATATTCAATATTATACTCATTTTAAAGATTTCAATAAAATATTTCAAATGATATATTTTTTGTAATAATTTAATATATATTTTTAATTAAATTAATTTATATTTTAATACAAAATTTGGTGAATAGTTTAACACTAAATTTGGTGTTACACTATTCATTGATACCTTAAAATTATCTTGGGATAATAAAATTAGTGTACTCGTTAGAGCCCGAAAATGTACCAAAATGGTGGGTATATTCATTGGAGACGATCTAATGCCCCATTAAGGTGAATGAGTGAGGGATCCCATAAATCTTTTTGATATGTGAAATGTTGATTTATAAAGTAAATCTAATCTACAAATTAAACATTTAAATTGTTTTCATAATACAACAAAAATTAATGAATAAGGAAATAACAAAACATACTAAGAGGTGTTGTAGGGCGTTGGTTACAGCCACTTGCACAATTTGTTCTCACAATCCATCGTAGGATTGAGTGTCGTCCATCAAAGATAGATAATTTATGCATAACTCTCCTATAAAAGAGTAAATTATATAATGATCTCTCTAGTCAGAGGACTAGTTTTCTCTGTTTAATGTTGAGTATTTCTTTCTCTATTACTATAAGGAGTAGATTTTAATAAAATATTACATTCCGAACTATTTTATTAAAGTTAGTATCTAGAGAGCCCTATAGTTATAATTTGTATTTGTAATATCAAAAAATAAATAAATAACAAAACATATTATATTAATCTAACAACGGTATTGTTAATGAAATATTTTAACGAAGTGATCGCAATCACATTGCTTAGTAGTCCCAATTTCAAATTTTATCTCAAATTTCCTTTTTAAGCCAAAAAACAAATAAATAAATGAATAAAATGTTTTGTACAATGCTAGTCATGACAAATTATAAACTTATAATCCGTACCATGCACTTTAACTTGCAAGAACACACATGAAAAATGGAGGTACATCTTGGTCTTCAATCTAGAATCCAAAAACAAGAGTTAATGGTGATGTGGACAAATGATGAATTTGGAGTAGCTTACAAACAATGACTAGCCTGCGATAAAGCTGAGAAAAACAAAAACCAAAAAAAGTAGTAGTAGGTACTTGCTTCAAAGCAAAGACATACATAAAAATGATCGCGACATCAACATCAACCTCCTACTTAAGTAGATTTTACTCTAAATATCTGTCATGGCTTCAAAATCAGAATGAAAATCAGACTGCTGCTGTTGCAGGAAGTGTGTTAAGAGGATGGCATGCTTTGAGAGAGCCTCCCCTTCTCTGAAGAAGATTCTGCTCAAGATATACAGGTAAGTGCAGTTTATGCATTCCATTGAAATGGTTCAGGTGTTTGACTGTGTTGTTTCATCTGCATTCTGTGTTTGACTTAGCATAAAGTTTGTGAATGGACTATTTTTGAAAAATTTATAAATGTGCTTTACCATTAGAATGTTTCAGCTTCATACTACATGCATTCATGGTGACAAGTACTTCAGGTTAACCATGTGGCGATGGTGTAGAGTTTCAACCAAATTTGAAAAACAACCTTTTGAAATAAGTGAAAAAAATGCTCTACCATTACCCAAAAACTCCATGTTAGTCTCTGCATTAGCTGAAAACCCAGTCCCCCTGCAACTGCCAAGAATGGTTTTTGCTCAATTCTGAAACCACCAGGTTATATTCAAATTTGATGAAACTCGTGGGTTTCTATTTTTTTTCAGGTTCTCCTAGTAGAGATGCATTACATAACTTTATAAGCAAATCAACCTAGAAAAAGAAAACATGGTGTTAGATATTCGTATGGAAAACATTTTCACTTAATGATCCAAAAAGTGAATGTAAAACAAATATTTATAACATGTACATATAAAGTTCTTTATTCCTAGGCTAGACCAAAAATACACTCACCAACCAACAGATAAATCAGAACGCATTATATCATTAAAGAACATTAAGAAAGTAGGAAGTTGTTTCAGCCAAATGGAATACTGTTGATGATTGTGCCTCATAAATGACCTACTAATCACTTAGTCTGGTGGAGAAGAGATAGGAATTCCAGGTAGATGAGCAATAATGTTTCCTGCAATAATTTTGTTGGTGGGACAAAGCAGAATGGCGATCATTATAACACCAATTCCACAACATGGGCTGTTTCCACAATTTTCTGACAGAATATCAAATTCAGCTAGTGGAAAACATAAACTAAGTAGCCTCTGGAATGTTCTCATCATTTGTTTCGATTAAATATAGATGAGAGGGCACCATAAAATCATAAAGCATACCTTTATTTAATGTGCTGTAACTCTACAGATGCTGTTATCAGTTGGCGTGAAAACTGTAATTTTGCAAGTCACAATTGTTCAAATGATCAGTATTCGTGGTTTGAAAGTAAACACTGCATACAAGAGTGTATTATTGATTACTTACAAATATGAAATTATTAAGTGTTGTTGAACTCAAAATTGAATCTGCTGATTAATATCGCTACTTACATGACAGAGCTGAAAAACCCCTGGAGGTTGATCATCACTTGAATGAATTTGGGTCTGTGGAATACCACATTCAGGTAAATTTCAGCACTCTTGATACAGTTCAAGCTTCAGTTATTGCTTTGAATTCATGTCATCAATAGCCATTTGGACCATTTCCTACATCATCTGCACAGAATCAGGTTATGCATTTGTTGCGATATATCAAGCAATCAGTACTAGTCCATAGAGCATAATGAGAATCCAATGTAATTAAAAAGAAAATGAACAACATGGTTAATAAATGGTCAGTCACAACCCAAAACAGAAAACAGTTGGGATGGATGAAGTGGAAAGATCCTTGCATTATGGTATGATGATACTTGCAAGATCGAGAACGTGCCTGTATTGTTATTACCACATAATTTTAATGCTGATAGGCTTATAATGTTTGAACAGTCTTCAGTGTCCGATCCACATCTTGCCTACTTGTCCATATCAATGCCGCTGCTGTCCCAAGGAGACTTGCTATCATATGGAATTTCAAGTTACACTACGGAAATGATAAAGGGAATTTCTTCTGATGTTGTGGAGATTGTTGAACCAGCAAAAACAGGATACCAGCTTACTCTACAACTAGATTTTAATAAGATTCCACGTAAGAAAGGTATGGTAATCCTTCCATCACCTCAAATAATATACAACTAGTTACTGCTTTGAAACAAAATTTAATAGTACCATCTATTTAATAATAATGAATATGTGCTCTGAATGTAAGAAAAGCTCTATTTTTCTGTGAGACAATAACAATAGAGATGTGACGACATACAAAAGTCTGCAAACAAGCACTGCGCACGTGAATGATTTAGGAATCACATCATCATTACCGCAGTCCAATTAAAATGAAAATATAAGAAAAAAGAGGTAAAAGAACACTTAAGAGAAGAAAATGTGAAACTGCTAAATTCGAGGAAAGACTCAAGTGTATCATCACACATTCTTAGTTGAAAGTCTATAAACCAAAAGAAAGATGACAAAGCAATTCAAAATCTTAAAAGCAGAAAACAGACAAAGGGAAACCTACAACTTGAATCAAGTAGATGAATAGCACCACAATAAATGTCCTTTCAGTGATAGGCTTCCGTAATTATTTCCTTATCATTACCACAAGATCGGGTAACAGCATCCAATTAATGGAAATGCTTAATATCAGATCGCGTTATAGATATCTCTGTAAAACAACGAATTATCCGTACTTCCAATATTTATAAGTTGACTGATGCAATTGTTGTTGGTCCCAGACCCTGTAAAGATAATTACAGATATTTCAGCAGTGCAAGCAACTATACTAAGTTCTCAGCTGAAAGAAATGTTGTGGAAGGTCAATGACAATGATACATATCAAGGGGCGAACAAACTACTCAAACTTGTCTACCACCCAAGAGAGCCTTTCTATGTCATCAGACAGGTACAACAGACACATAAAATTATCAACTTGCAATAGAACAGTAAAAATCCAAACCAATGAAGACTAAAAGACTTACTCTCATAGCAAGATCTGCCAAATTGAGAATGTAAATGTGAGACCACTAGTGATATAATCTAGAAACCAGTACTCCAAAACAATTTTACTATTAACCACAATTTGCTTTCAGAAACTTCAGACTGAAGTATTCGAAGGTAAAGATAACAACTACCTCAAAATCTGCCCCTTTCAATATCTGGCCATAATACACTGAAAAAGGAAAACTGATTTTTTTTTTTTTTTTTATGAAAGTTATTTCAAAATTAGAATAAGTCAAATTTTTATAATGCTTTCCTGTTACAAAATAGTTTTCAAAAAGCTGCAGTTGAAGCCACAAAATCCTCTCTTTCTGCATTCTTTTATTCAATTAATAATACTTTTATCATATGAGAACATGATGCAGAGATATAATTATACATTTTCTATTAACTCCACTTTGCCTAATTAGAAGAAAATTTCATGAGTTGGCAGCCACAAAGAATCATCACAGTATTCCCGATGCGCTTCAAAGAACATTCAGATGTGATTATAGCGACAGCCTTCCTTCAGGTATTTTACAGATAACATAAAACACATTCTAGTTAATTTTAAATCAAAATCTTGTTGCTAGTCTTTGGGAAGACTTAATTACCATGTCACAGGAACTCATGGACGTCGGAAGGTCAGAAAAATGGGCCAAGGCACCTCCCTGCTGCTGGTCACCTATTCCTCCTCCAGAATTGAGAGGGGAACCTTTTGAAGATTTGAGCACAAATGGAGGATTTGTCACTTTTGGTATCCATTTTTTCTTCCAACATTTGACCAAGTCAAGCTGAGCCACCATAAAATATAAAGTAAATCCTAATCAACTTACAGAACAGAGAAAAAAAAAAAAAAAAAATATTGCCTATTAATCAAATTTAAACAGATAAAACACAAAATTCTTGGATACATATATTTCCTCTTTAAATGCTATAATATTAACCTTGTGACATGCTAATTAGAAACCTTTTGTTAACCCATATGAGTCTTTTCAAAACAATAAAATATTTAAGCAAAACATAGAAATATATAATAGTGTCTTCTTCATTTTCATTTGGTCTTTCAGGATTTTGTTGATGTACCAATAAGATTAAGCTACACTAAGACAAATTTGCAAATGTATTTACAGATATTGCTCAACGCCACATTGAAGGTAAACGACTAGATAAGACTGTATGGAATCTGCTAAATTTCTATGCCTACGTGAAATACCATGTAAAGGTAATTTACCTCATCTTCCTTTCATAATTCTTTTGTCGACCAATTTCTGTCATTGTTCCTGGAATTATTAGCAACAGCCTTCTTACATCTTCAACTGACAAGATTGTCCAAATAGTGCACCAAAGGCTTCATACAAAGAAGGATGAGAAAGCGTCTGGATAGTTTGGTCGAGGTACTGAACTGAACCTTACAAACTAAAGAAGTATCATGATGTACAGTCTACAAGTAGTTAATATACCACCAGCAAAATAAATAAATAAATAATAGAAGCAAGTTTTCTATTATTCTCATATTGCCTATTTTGTGACTGGACCTAGTCAATAACAACTGCAGAGACAAGCGAACTCTAGTGAAACTGCTCTTAGGCCTAAATAATACAGCTAAAGTTAAACATGGAAATACTAATTTCTTCTATTCAATTTGCAGGTTCTGCAGAAGCCAAACTTAGACGAAGATGAATATACTAAAAATGTTCAAGGTATGTTTCCAATTGGGAGAACTAGGGATCGAGTGAGAAGGTTTGAACTGAAACAATTAAATACAATAAGCATAATTGACAAGGATATCTGTTTGCATAACTCAAGGCTTCAAGAAAACAAGAACTATACAATTAATTCACAAAGCATGAGAACATTAGTTGAATTTATAAAAAAGTATGAACTTCGTTATTTTTCCTTCTTTTCATTGAATAATAAATCATAGAATCACGAAAATCAAACATATAGAAAATCTATGAATTACAGATAAATACAATGTGACTTTCAAGTATCCACTTATTACTCCACTTACACTTTCATTATTAATCATTATCATGTTTAAATAACTTTGATAAGAAAGATAGGGATTCAACCCAGCAAAACATATATTGTGACCATGTTATCATACTAATAGAGATCTTACAAAAAATAATGAGTTTGTCCTGGAGATGCATGGCTCCCTCTGCCTCCAATAAGTGAACACCAGAAAGTAAGAAGAAACAAAAATGGTAAAGATACTATTCTTTTTTCCTCTGACGTTTGAATGAAGCCACAGGCTACTGTATTAGGATTTAATGGAAGCAAAGTTGCAAATGAAATCAGGTAAACCCATCATTCATACCATAATGTCTAAGGAGGCCTTTTGGAATAAAGAAAATTTTTCAAAAAAGCACATGTTGAAAATTGAGTGAATTGCTTATTCTTGATTCCTATCACCGGGTGTGTAATAGAATCATAGTAGAACAAACACCAAATCTTTTGCTTTGGAATTTGGTTATGACTTATGATGATAACATTATTGTCTTCCAGTGAATGCAGAAAGCAGGCATGTGAGAAAATGGCTGAGACTCCCAAAATCTAAACTCTTGAAACGAAAATTTCGCGAGTTTACCAACAAGATCAAGAGAATCCGTTTCCGACTTAAAATCCATGGGTTTTTACGTTTTCGTCAACGATGGTTGAAAATGCCTAAGTTTTCTTCTTCAATGGGATATAGAAAATTGACTTGATGTATGCGCTGTATGTATCAACTACTCTGTTCTCAGTTCAGGCACTGCAGTGGACTTGTATTACTTCCTTTACTGTAGCAAAATAGTATTCTTAATCCATTTCAAGCTGTCATTTTGTCAGACATGAGTATGTGTCGCAAAATACAGTAGGTATTTTGGAGAAATAATGACTTAATTATATTCAAATGAAATGATTACACTTAAATAGACTTGGAATGAGTTAGGGCTAACACAGAATCCTAAACAAACTCCTGGGATCATGGCAGATTGCTACAATGACAATCTGACTTTATTTGAAATTAAAAGCAATTTAAAATCAAATCCTAACAGCTGGAAATAACAACCAAATCAGAAATAAATAACTTTGACTAAACTACATCCAGATATGTTAAGGATCCGGGTATTTCAAATCTGATTCTAACAGCTTATCCGATTTTCTACAGTATGAATAAAATCAGACACCTTGGTCTGCATAATATGATGTTATTGCTGGTTAAATTATGTGCATAATGCAAAGAAATATTATCATAACCATCTGTTACCATACAATCATGTCATAATAGGCAAGAAATTATGTTAAAACAACTAAATCAAAAACAATGTGGTAAAAATTTTAAATAAAAAAAAAAAAACCAAAAATACTGTGCGAACAAACACCAACTCTCAAAATATAGAGAAAATTGAAATAATGCACTTGAAAAATGCATTTTCTCTCAGAATGTTACATGCAAGCCTTCAGTTTATTCAAATGCAATGAACAAATGGAGAGTCGCCAGACTCATCCCATTAAAATATCACTCGTACTGAATGTTCAGTATGTAATCATTAATTTGCATTCAATGCCTGTTTAAGCACCAAAAGAATGGAAAGTAAACAGCTGAGCTGGTCTATATTCCTGCATAACAACCGTAGGCATTTCCACATAGTCTGAACTTCAAAACTAAACCAGAAGCACATATCAAAATAGTTTTCAGATGTCTAGAAGAAACATACCAAAGAACTTATCCATTGCCAGCAAATTTTTGAAATACTAGCATGAACCCTTTGCCC
Organism: Litchi chinensis; assembly: GCA_019925255.1. Lineage (NCBI taxonomy): Eukaryota > Viridiplantae > Streptophyta > Magnoliopsida > Sapindales > Sapindaceae > Litchi > Litchi chinensis. The sequence goes on from CM034461.1 coordinate 10,236,276, forward strand.
TTACCTTGCTTCTAAGGACCCTGTTAGGAAGGAAGAACAATAAAAATTTCAGGTGCTCCTTGTGTATATAAAACTGGAAACCTACAGCGGTCACATTTTGGCAAACTTGAGGAGTCGTATGGATTCACATCCTTATCAATGCTTTCAGAATCTAATTCTCATTGTCCGGCCTCCTGAAGGGTGCCACTCATTGGTACTCAATTGTCGAGGAAAAACAACCACCAGTTTTGGTAATGACAACCTACACTCGGGATAAATTATCCATACATCTCACAATTACTATCTTGTGCCAGCAGAATCAAGGTATCACATTAGACAAGACAGCACAAATTTGTGGCCACCACTAGAGTACTGATTCCCAAGTAAATTACATCAGAAAATTAATCTAGAAAAGGGCCCAAACAACAAGAAGCTTCTTGCCATTGCCACCAAAGCTTACAGAATAAGATCACTGATGAGAAACTCTCATTTCCCAAAAGGAAGTGCAGCTAATCTGATTTTACTAAACTCTAAAAGCTGCTCCTTCATATCCACTTCAAACTGCCTGAAACTGCTCTTGATGTCATGTACAGACATTTTAGGCTTTACATAACTTTGTTTTGTATTCTTAGTTCTATGTCCTTGATGTTTGCACCAAGCAAAGACAGGTTGAGTGAAGATATAAGGATTACCAACAAAACGCAGTTTTAAATCCATTTTATGCGCTCAAAACAATACAGAAAAATGAAAAGAAAAAAGGTTACTGATTATGCCAAATGAGCAACACTGATTGGTGGATGTAGAGTGTTAACATCTGTGTATATGCTGATAAGCATAAGCTAATAAGTCAACCAAAGAAACATAAATTACAAGAACAAAGGTACATAGTACCAAGAAAACCATGAAGTTTCCATAAACTGAAGTGATCAATGTTGCCAATCTGACTTTGACAATTGGGCAAGCAGCAAAGAAATTTTATCCTGTCTTGCCAGGGATTATACATTTAAATGTTGATGACCAAATTGAAGCACACAATAGATAGAGCAGATGCACATCTCTTTAGTTTGGAAGTCAAACTGACTATTCCTTGTTAGAGAGAGATGAAATGCTTTAGTTTAGAAGTCAAACTGACTGCTCTTTGTTAGCACGAGACAAATGCATTGCTAAAACAGTTCCTCTGAAGGTTGGATATAATGTATTAATCCATATAAAATGAGGTGTTAAGTATTCCAAGGTTACTTAGGATCTTGGAAGGCTCTCTGTTATTTAGCGATTGGCTATTTAGTCCAAAACCATGCGTGAAAGAGAGATATTAGCATCAAAATTTAAAGACCCCTTTGGTTATTTCTCAAAGCTCTCTGTTAATTGTATTTATATAAAATGGTGCAGAACATAAGATAAAACGAGTGATTTTGGCAGTCAGCTTTCCAGAGTACAAAATCCCAAAAGGAAAAAGTACATGTTCAAATATATATATATCTTCATTTTGAACTCTCTTCTCCTGCAAATACACTGATGAATGTAAAACATTTTCTGCATTAACCTGTTCATACCCAACACATCTGTAGTGCTAGCAGGCATACAACAAATTCATGGAAATACATGATTTTTCCTTTAACCAATGCAACAATGGCACTGATCACACTCTAGAGAAAGCAAAACAGGAGGCTGTGATGGTTGTTGTGTCTTTCTTCTGACAAAAGGTCAAATGATATATTACAAATAAACTCTTATGAGATATGGAAATACCCAACCATTAATATCCATTTTTGTGTGTGTGTTTATATAAATTAAACTACATTTGTTGTTCTTTATTTAACCACATAAATTCTTCAAATTTTATGAAGAATCTCAGTTTCCTCAAACTTCCCCATTCTCTCTTGTTAATAAAACATATATACCACAATTACTGTTTGGTTTTACAAATCCCATATTACGGTTATCCAATAATATGATCATAAATAGATAGGCACGACGTGATTCAAACATAAAGCAATTGTATGTGCTACCCTACAACAACAACATGCTGCATTTCTTGTCCTAACTTCTGCAATCGCTAAACCCTCGCCAAAAACCATGTAAGTATATGCAACTTATCCACTTCAATTGTTTCCAAAATACCAATGAAATGATTAACATTAGTCAGTGACTTTAAGAATGATCATCAATATAGCTGATTGATCAGTAAATACTCATCCATTTGACAACAATACAAAAAGTAAACAGCGTGGCAACAAGAAACTCCAATAGAGAAATATCAAAAAGGAAACTCTTCATTAAATTCCATCTTTGTACTAAACACACGAAAAAAAAAAAAAAAGGGAAAGAAGAAGAAAGATAACATACACATCATTCCAGCTCATATTCGTGGCGCATCAATATGCTATTGCTATCTTGTTCAAGCTGTGCTAACAATGGACCACTTGCCTCACCATGCCTCAAATTCCTATAACTAGACAGCAATCCAAACAACACAAAACTACCAATACATACCCCAATCACATGTCCAACAAACAACAAATTGACCAATGCCACTCCCCTAAAACCATCCTCTTTGAGATCACACTTGACATCAACATTTGCATTTGTTATAGGCGGAGTTATCTTCTGACACCCTTTAAAGGCAAAAGCATCAGTGTACAAAGAGAAACCAGCCTGCAGCAACCAGGTTCCTTTAAAGAGCAACCCACAAGACAATAAAAACTCAGCAAAAAAAGCACTGGGCTTGATTGACAAAACCAAGCAAGCACAGGCACAAACAAGAGTCAACTCTCCTAACAATTCATATACCGTGCCACCAACACCTGTAGTACCATTACCAATCACTGAATATTCCAAAAGAAACGAAGCCCCAGCGAAAAGGAACATGAAACTATCGTTGACGATAAAAAGGTCACAACTTTCGCGGAAAACAACGAGAAGAATGAGAACCCAGAAGAGAAAAAGCAAGGTTGACTGGATGAAGAAGGAGAATTTGAAAGTGGGGTGTCCTGAAAAGGTCAAGAAGAAAAAGAATTCGCTGAAGGAGGCAACGGGGAGGGAGATGACGAGGAAATAAAGATCAATGTTTTTGAATCTTTGGTCAGAGAAATACCATGCCTTCGATTGGTACAGAGAAGGGTTTTTCAGGTAGAGAGAGGAGGAGCAGAGGAGGCGACGCAGGCCTAATGGGAAGTAGAAAAGGAATGCAGTGAAATTTGTTGCCAGTGATGCCATTTTGTTTGCTGTTTTGATTTGGGTTGTGAATTGTGATTGTGATCGTGATCGTGAGAACGGAGAAGAATACATGGACATGTAAACAGTATATCTATGTATCAATCAAGTCTTTGTTGAAGAAAGTTTGTCAACTGTTTGACAGTTTCAAGTCTGAACACTTGTACAAATAGCCTTTCATGGTTGTTTATTGGAGCAGCTTATTGTTACGGGCCGGCGGTTGCATCCTACTTGCAATGCTAGCTTGTTAGTTGCAATACTTGCATCCTACTTGCAAGCCTATAAGTATTCCATTTTTCTCATTCATTCACGTGAAACTTTCTTCAATTAGTTATTGATGTTATGTAGTTACATAACTCTATTGATTTACATTCTTTACAAGGCTCACATCACTTTCTTTGTGAATCCTATTTAGCGCTAATGTGGCAATCATAATATATAAGAGTTTGAACCTGCTTCGATATTAGCAGTAGAGATGCATGTTTTTCAAGTACGGGCTCGGTTAAATTAAAAATTTTTCAATCCAATTCAACCCAATAATTTTTTAATCCAACAAAATCTAACATAATAATAGTCGGGTTGGGTTGATCGGACTAGATTTAATTTATCATAAAAACACAAAAGATCTAATTAGTAACTCCTATAGTTTTCCTAATTTAATTATAAATAAAATGAGTGTAGATAAAAATTCAATAATTATAAATAATATATTTAATCCACCACAAAGGTTGTCATTGATTTTCATCTTTAACAAATGTTTTTCTAGAGGGAGGAGAAAATTTAGAATTTAGAATTAGGGATGGACGTTTGTTAAGTTGGGTTGAAAATTTTCAATCAAACCCAACTCAATTTAATTTTCAATCCAACCAAATCTAATCCATCATAGGTTTTTTAAGATTTAACCCAACCCAACCCAATTTGATTAAAAATGATCGGGTTGGGTTGGAAATGCCCACCCTTGATTAGGTGTTTTTAACTTACTCAAAGTACTAGTTTTTTAGGTAAGTATTTAGCTACTCTATAGATCTCAAGATAGTTACAAGAGATAGCAAATTTTCTTTTTAATTTTCAAATATTTAAGTTTATAATTTCTTAAATTGAAATCCAATAGCTATTAAATATCAACAAATCCTATAACATATAGTAGCACAAGCTAACAGAGAATGTTATTCAGACGCTCATTTGTAAACCTATGATCAATCCTATCATTGTAAAATCCTTGGCCCAACCCAAACCAGTCCAAAACAGCTCAAATGGATTTGGGCTTGGAAACGACCAGGCCCATCACAACGAAGCCCTCGGAAAAAGTTGCCCAATAAAACGAAGATCGGTGCAACGCAAGAAAATCAGAGGAAAGAGAAGATGGCAACAAGTGAGGCGGGGGCGACAACAGAGACGCAGCCGCACAAGCTGGAAAGAAAATGGACGTTTTGGTTCGACAACCAATCCAAGCCCAAACAGGGCGCTGCTTGGGGCACCTCCCTTCGCAAGGTCTATACTTTCGACACCGTCGAAGAATTCTGGTGGTATTTACTCTAAACGCCGCCTCTCTTTATCTTTTTTTTTTTTTTGGGTATTTTAACCTTTCCATTTTGTTATTAGGTTTGTTGTTTTTATTATTTAGATGGACTTTGGTTGATCTATAGGAATCTCATGATTATGTCATTATTATTATTGTTATTTAGTTTTGTTGTGTTGTATTGTGCTGTGTTTTGTTGTTTTGATGAAGAAGTTGGAAAAATTATCTAGTTTTTGGATCCTGGAGAATCTTCTGTTTAAGACCTCAAACAATCAAACTATCACTTCATGAAGATTTTGAGAATCCTTTTTTTTTTTTTTTAGTTTTAGGATTTGGCTACTTTACTGATAAGGTAACAATAATAATAATTGAATTGACTTCAATAACCATCCTTACAACCAATCCAATGGATAGTTTCTCTATTCGTGTCCAATTTGTAATTGTTATATAAACTTTCTGTGGTTTCCATGCTCTTCAGCTTATTGGATTTTCATTTTTTGTTAGATTGTCTATTATAGTTTATTATACACAAGACAGTTTGATGCTATTTAATTTTTTGCTTGGTGTGTTCTTGATTTTTGATTGAAAATGCCTGTTTTGCAGTTTGTATGATCAGATATTTAAGCCGAGCAGGTTGCCTATAAATGCTGATTTTCATTTGTTTAGAGCTGGAGTTGAACCGAAATGGGAGGATCCCGAGTGTGCTAATGGAGGAAAGTGGTCTGTCACCAGCAACAGAAAGGCTAACCTTGATACCATGTGGCTCGAAACTGTAAACTTCTTGACTCGCTTTTTCTTAATTTTTGACTTATATGTAGGTAGTTTGCATTTCTTACTATTGGATCTATTGGCGATTTGGTGAACGGTGGCATTGGTAATTGTCTTGCAGTTGATGGCTCTGATTGGAGAGCAATTTGATGAGGCAGATGAGATTTGTGGTGTTGTGGCTAGTGTTCGCCAGAGGCAAGACAAACTTGCATTGTGGACCAAGACAGCATCAAATGAGGCTGCCCAGGTATGATTCTCTTACGATATTTATACTAGGAATTATATATATATGTGGTTTGGATTTGTATTGTTTGTCCTATGGATATATATATATATATATATATATATATTTGGGTTCTGCCTTGACAGTGTAAAGTACTTGTTTTGAGGTGTGACAATTACTATAGTTTATTACAATCTCCTTCAGTGCTAGAATTTTGGTGTCATTTATCTGCCTGTTTCTTACCTGATCAAGATTTTGATTTAGAGGAATTTTCTAACCCTTGAAGATATAAAATTTTTACTAGGGTGTACTTTTTCACTTTCTCACTGTTGAGGCTTTCAGTGATATATAAATGCTTGTAAACTTGTGAAATAGAAGACTAACAGAAATCTTATTTTAGAAGTTAGGGCATTAGAGGGATCATTTAGTTTTCAGCATACCACTCTAGTTATTTGTGTGGGGCATGGGTGGATCTTTTGAGGGTTCATGAGGGTAATTTATCCCCTGGTACCCCAGCCTGCTCTGTTTTTCTTAAACAAAAACCTTAAATTTAGTGTTAATAGTTTGTAAAACTGTTGCTTAAGTATTAGAAGCATGATCTATGATGAATGCAAATAAGATTTGTGACTGCAGCATTATCCTTGGCTTTTAATAGGTCATATTGTTGGTGTTAGATAAAATGAAGTTCATTTGTAATGTTTTTTGACAGTTCAATTTGGTTATTGTACCAATAAATTGTTGTAGCCAGTGGATGTAATGTACACTACACATTCCTATTTCAGTAAATTACTATTAGTGCATGTATGTGATGGCTTAGACTTCCAATGTTGGCCTCTGGATGATGTGCTTGTGTGGATTTCCATTCATATTATGAAAATCTTTTGGCCAGAATAAAGTCTCCTTTTTGGGTTCTCTGTGTTACAACAAATGAATTTGCATAAATACGCTGGATGAAGTTGGCTACTTCCTTCGCAACCAACTTTGTTGTTGACTATAGATTACATCTCTATGGACATTATATATTACATCTCTGTAAAACATTTTATGTTGATTTCTCAAGTGCTGTTATTTGGAAATTTGTGCAGATGGGCATTGGGAAGAAGTGGAAGGAGATCCTTGATGTTACTGATAGGATCACCTACAGTTTTCATGTACATCTCATTTTAATGTTTTATTTTTCCTTATTTTTTGAAAGCACTCCGTTTCTAGATCTCTCATAGTATGGGTTATTGCAGGATGATTCTAGAAGGGATAGATCGGTGAAAAGTCGATACAATGTGTGAACACTGTGATCATTTTATTGCAGGGTTTTTCACGCTTGCTACCATGGCTAAAATTTACGAACCTTGCCTTATTTCTGTACTCTGGTTACCGAAACATTAGATTATTCAAATATTTTGCGGTTGAGGTGTTTTATTTTTCAGATGTAATACGACTTCCCTTGTTTTGATGTATTCAATGGTGAGAATTGTTGTAGTTACACCCTAGTTTATTTGTTTATGTTTGAAGCAGTCATATACATGATATCTTATGTCAAGTCTCTATAATCACGATTCTTTTCTGGTTGATTCGGGTGGAATACTGCATAATACCTCCTGATTTCCATTTACTTAATTGTTGTGAATTTTACATATTGTAACATCACTTATTGTTGGTTACGAAGTTGCCTTAATTTCCTGAGAAACTTACTGCTCGGTAGCATTTCAAACCACCGGAAAACACTGGTAAACTCTCTTCGCGAAAACTCATTTAAGTGACACGTCAAACATATGGCTAAGCTATCAAATTTGGGATCACTCGAAGGCTGATTTTCTAAGAAACAAGTAATTTTCTTTTTCAAGTTTGGTATATAGATGATATAATAATTTAAACTACAGCTGAAGAGAGGAACGAGGGAGAGATATAGTTTACATTCTTCTTTTTAGGGGTGAACCCAGATGGAAAAAGTATGTTTACGTATCTGAAAGCTGTTACAATGAACTATCAACTTAATTAGTACATGAAACTAAATAAATTAAGTTTTATCAGGCAAGGAAGCCAAGCCTTTCTCCATTTTTCTTTGCCAAACGAATCAGTCCCTGCCTTTGTTTTGGATCAGCTCCTATTGATTTGCAGAATTCTGTTATTACCTGTCAACATTTCACCAATAAACATGTTTAGCAACTTTACAAAAAGGAAATTGCTATTAACAGTGATTTCTCAAAGAGAAGTAAGAATGAAAGGCAAAAAGTAATTCGTATGATTATTTATTGTAAGGAGTCGCAATTATTGCTTTTTGATAATAATTTGTTTATAAAATGGAAAAATATTATATTTCTAAGATTCAAGATTGTGTGATGACAAATTTTAAAATTAACTCCATAGATGGTCAGAGTAAAATGAATATTGAAACAAATCTGATATTAAAACTTGTAAATACAGAAGAATAATTTACTGTTTTGCAATAATGCTTTTCAAAACATCATAAAGTAAAATAGCTTTAGAATTGAACACCAATTCTGGAAGAATAAATTCTATGTTCTTAAAATTTGTTTTACCAAATTCTAAAATTTAACATATATTCATCAAACTTGAGCAAAAAAAGTTGTTGGTCCCTGCTGAAAAGTGTTGTATAAAAGCTCTGGCATCAGATTTTATTTATATTTTTAAAATATTATTTTCTAATAAATCAAAAATAGTTCCAAAGCTTGTGTTGCAGTCTTCTGCTATTTATAGAGAGACTTTTTTTTTTTCTAATTACTCTAATTAATGTCCTTGATTTTAATTCTTTACTTAAGCAAAACCAAAATTTCACTACTTTTGCTCCCCCCAAAATAATATCACTACTCTAACATGTAAACATCTTGTCACATAATTTCACTAAAAACATGATCAACGCATCCTAAATATACAAAAAGATCATTAAACTAAAAATATATAAAAAGCTAATTAAATATATAACATATACAATCAAACCAAAAACAAAGTAAAACGTAAGCAGAAAAGAAGATGATACCTGAGAATGCAAAGCAATAGCTTTGCCTCTAAGTTGATTGAACCTCTTCTTGCCAATAATATTACGAGTGATAACAACAGCAGGAGCAAACAGGCCTTTTCCTTCATTAACATTCTTCATCATAGGCTGCAACCTCAACGGCTTCTGTACCACTCTAACACTAGCACTACTTGGCACTGATGACCTCACCAGCAGTGCATAGTCCTCCCCACCAATGCAGCTGCTCCAGCTTCCTAAACCCCCCTTAAACCCAGTTGCACAAATCGAAGTAGCCATTGAAAACGTGTACTTGACTGAGTTTGTGTGATGTTTTTTGGTGGGTTGATGACGGTAAACCGTGTGTGTGTGTGTTCGTGCCAGGATATTTTGTTGGAGGAAAATATGATGGCCATTGGTTTATATTGGAGGGAGAAGAATGAGAGCCACAGAAATGTTTTGTGGTGGCTTTGAATTGTAGTTGATGGGTGTGAGGACACGTGTGTTAGTTGTATGCTTGTATTTGTATGGTCCCGGTTTGTTCGTTTGGGAGGTGAGAAAATCTGGATCTCCAATTTTACTGGCTTTCTTGCATTAATATGGGCTTATGGGCTCTTTCGTGGTCGTTTCATTTGACCATCTAGGTGGGAACTGGTAACAGTGAATTGTTGAGTTTTGTTTTTGGAAAACAAGGTTTTATTCAATGGAAAGGAGAAATTGGATTTTGTATTCTTAACATTAGAGAAATTGTTCAAGAATTTCTGTGGAAAGCAGATTTTTTTTAATTTGAAAGTTATTTTTATATATTTAGTAGTAACGTTGTTCTTTTGTTTGTAGTATTACCATTTTGAGAACATGTTGAGTGTTTTCCTTAATAATAATATTTATGCTATGCATGTCAATCCTTGATAAGAGTGGTTGATCACTTCTCTTAATCTTAAATGTTAAGATTTAAGTTACATATTTGTCCTAAAACACAAAATGTGGTAATTTTTGATTTTTGAATCTAATCCTTTCCCCCCTACCATAAAAAATGAATATATATGCTACGTTTTGTATTAAAAATGTTTTTTTTTTTTTTAAATAAAAAATTCTAACATGATGTATTTACTTTCATTACAGAAATCGGAATGAGAATCAGAATGATCTGAAATCGAAATGACTTGAAATCAGAATGATGTATTCAAATTAAAATAAGTTATTTACTTTAATTGTATCAATCAGAATCGAAATCAACAATATTCTCATTCAGTTGTTAACTTTATTTTGGAATCAAAATATATTAATTACAAGTCACAAAAATACCCTCGATTAACAATATTTTATACTCTAAATAAAAATAAACTTTTTTAACAATATTATTATAAGTATATTGTGTATCTATAGTTTACTTTTTATTTTTGTTAATGTTAAAGAATTCCAAACTATCAATAATATATGAAATCACATTATAATTTTATTATTATTATTTTTAAACAAAAATTTCATAATATTATATTATTTTTTGAATAAGTATATAGTGATCATTTTTGTTTTTCATATATATCTATATATATATATATATATATATATAACCCTTTCTTGTAAGAGTTATGTTACGCTCCATCATTGTAGCTGCTATGATTATTGATCGTGTAATTATTTCTAAACTCTCATATAATCCAACAATATTACAAAAATAAATAATTTTATTTAATAATAATATGTATTATGTAATCTATAGAACAAAAAAGGAAAAAAAAAAAGAATAATTTCCAAAAAAGTTCCACAACCCCATTTAATATGAGGTATAAAAGTCTTTTTAATTTGAAAAGAGAAATAAGAATAAGATACTCAAATGAGATGGGAGGAATGAGATTCATATTCCACAACTCAAATTCACGTGGGATCCACCATTTCATTTCTATTACAAAAAATAAATGTTCTTAATCATTCCCAATCCCCAATTTAGCAAGTAAACACACCTAAATTGATAGGAAAGGGAACTCTTTAAATATACTTAAAAAAAAAAACAACTAAATTAACATCCATTCCATAAATATTGTACGAAAGATATACATCATTTGAACTAAGAAATAAATGAATTTTTTGACAAAAAGAAAATTAAGGATAATTTAATTTATAACCCAATAGATTTCTTTATATAGTAGTAAGGAAACAGAAAATCTTAAGAAACAGTTTTTTATGGGACTACTTGCAAATTTTAATTTGAAGAAATTAAAAAAAAAAAAAAAAAAAAAAACTGAACAATGATTTTATTATTTTCAGTAAATTGTATTCAAATTATACTTTAATTTCAAAAAGATGAGTTCCTTTCACATCTATAAAAGAAAGAAAGAAAGAAAGAAAAAAATTGCTTGTGTAATTGTATACATTGGACGGTTGGAATTCAACTTCTATTTATTGATTGTTTTTGATCTTTTGCTGAAACTGAAATTCAACTTGTTTGTATGCTACATTCTAACACTTTGAGTTCCAACTCGCATAGGATGCATTCATGACTCAACGACGCGTGCAGCAAGCAAGAACGTGAATTTCTTCCTTTGATGTTGGTGTTGTTTGGTGGCTTTAGTTGAATTTTCTAGAATAGTCCTTGTCAAAATTGCGTTGATTTTATTATTTTTTTTTAAACAATTTGGAATAGTGGATTTTTGAAAATACAGGTCGCTACTATATTGATTCTTTTTATTTTTTTGAAAAGTATATTGATTCATTATTGATGCGTGATTGATTAATAGCCATTCTATTACATTTTAATGGTGTTTAAAAATTAAACACAAAAAATGATAACAATTGTCTCTTATAAACCCTAGTGAATATATATAGTTTTTTTTTTTTTTTTTTTGGATACTGGTACATTGTCTAGGGTGTCATTGAAATTGGGTGCGATCTGACTTTAAGCTGCAATTAGGAGTTCTACTTCCGAAAATGGAATAGAGTAACCCACATTAAGTAAGAAAAAAAAGAGGCCACAAAGTGGGACAGTGAAGCCTAGTTTAGAACCTGTCGACAGGGGGAAACGGTCGACGGAAGATCCTAAGTCCAATACCTGCAATCAAAGAACACACCAAATAGAAAAGAGAGGAAGAGCAAGAAATTTGCACACAGATTTTTACGTGGTTCGACAATAGTGCCTATATCCACGGGTCACTCTCAATATATTTTTTCAGAGTGACTGTAATACTAAAAATCTCAAAGTTCTCCCTTTTACAATAGAAAATCTCCCCTATTTATAGAGGTGGGGAGATACAAAAGAGTGTAGTACACGTAAAGAAATCAACTATTCTGACATAACATTTATTGCATTGACTAATAACTCTACCATAGTCATACTGCATTAATTGCTTCTCGGGATCTGGAATAACATGAAGCTAGCTGGTACGAGAGCTGAGAGCTGAGAGCTGCGAGCTAAATGCTGAGCTAGCTGAGAGCTGGAGCTGGAGGCTGAGCTAGCTGTGAGCTGAATGCTGAAGAGCTGAGCTAGCTGCGAGCTAGATGCTGAGGAGCTGAGAGCTGAGCTGGATGTTGAGGAGTTGAGCTAACTGCGAGTTGAATGCTGAGGAGTTAAGCTAGCTGCGAGCTGGCGAGCTTGAGCTGGGCTAGCTGCGAGCTAGATGCTGAGGAGCTGAGAGCTGGAGCTGTTTGAGGAGCTGAGCTAGCTGCGAGCTGAATGCTGAAAAGCTGAGCTAGCTGCGAGCTGACGAGCTCGAGCTGTGATGCTGAAGAGCTGTGAGCTCAAGCTGGTGAGCTCGCGACCTGCGACCTGGATGCTGAGGAGCTGCAAGCTTAGATAGCTGCAAGTTGGGACCTGCGACCTGAGGCCTGATGAGCTGTGAGCTGGGCCAGTTTATTGGATTGATTATTTGGGCTTTTACTAGCCCATTTTTGTTGTCCCAAAAATAGGTATAACATAAGCCCCTCAACTCCTAATGCGATTTTCGGACTGAGAGCTCGATCCTACTAGCTGGTAAAAGCTGATATGTTTCGTCTTGCCTTGGTATTTTTTCAGATTTCGTCCCATCTTGTGGTGACTCTACTGAAGCTGCTGAGCTTGATATATTTTTCTGAGGCTTTTTATGATTGTGCTTTGTTCCCTTAGCTTTTCTTGCGAATAGAAACATCTAGGTGATCAATATGTTAATCAATGTATTGCTAAAGGGTAAAGACACCTTATAAGAGCTTGGAAGGTCACTTAACCATCATGGGCTGTGGTTCCAGATCATAACTTGATCCAAGAACTCAGCCAGCATAATATATAAAGACATTGCTGCGAGCTATGCAGGAGGTTGGAACCTCGCCTGCCATAGCAACTTGTCGAACTACGTAGGAGGCTGTGACCTCAGCTAATAGCAGTGGTTATCTCCAGTGGATTGAAGCCTCAGCTAAGATAGCGAGCTGTCCAGTAGGTCGTAACCTCTCCTATCATAGCGACGCGCTTTTACGAATTGTCCAGTAGGTCGGCCTCAGCTAACAGTGTTATAGCTAGCTATCTCCAGTGGATCAAAGCCTCAGCTAAGATAGCGAGCTAGTGGGTTGTCCAGAGGGTTGGGACCTCAGCTAACAGTGTTATAGCTAGCTATCTCTAGTGGATCAAAGCCTCAGCTAAGATAGCGAGCTAGTGAACTGTCCAGAGGGTTGCGACCTCAGCTAACAGGTCGCGTAAGCGCTTTTTTATAGCATGATTTTAAGAAATCAATAAGGCAGCTGTAATATAAATTACTTGAAGAAAATTCATATATTCTATTGATTTCTTAAATTGAATTATAAATTAGGTACATGATCTGTTGGGAGCAATTGTAATGTGGATGCACTGAGGATTCATGTCTAGCTTAAGAGCCTACTGGGGCTACTGTTATACACCACATATTCTCCTAGATGGCCTTGTTTGATCAGGTCCTCGATAGCATCTTTCAGCTTCCAACAATCTGAAGTATTGTGTCCGACCTCATCATGATAGGCATAAAATTTGTTCTTGTTTCTGAACTTGGCAGGGGTCTTTATGAGATTAGGCTTCCCGAAGTCTTCTCTATCTCTTTCTGTTGCAAAGATATGGTCTTGTGTATCTGACAAGACATTGTAGCTTTCATGACACCCTTGATGTTGAGGTCGCTCGCTCCTGAGCTCGTTTCTGATCTTTTTGGTGACCTGGTGGCTTAAGCTCCTATTCTGACCCTCACTTTCGTCCTCACCATTACTTCTTTTCTTCAGCTGGTTGGGACTGCTTGATCCATCAGCTTAGTCAGATTTTTTGGGGTCGAATATTTCTTCCCATCTAACCTCCCTTGCAGCTCGTTCATAGAATTCACCCAGGTCCCTTACTAGGGATTTGTATATGCTCTCATAGAGCTTCCCATCCTTGCGAAGTCCAGCTGAGATCGCAGTTAGGATGCTGTCATCTGAGGGACTGTCCACGTTAGCGACCTCATGTCTAAACCTGGTAATGTAGTTTCTCAAAGACTCGCCCTGCTGTTGAAAGACTGTAGCGAGGTGGCAGAGTGGTGCGAGCTGCTTTTTTAGAGCCTGGTACTGACTAATGAATCTTTGCTGACATTCCCCCCAACTGTTTATGCTGCGAGCTGGGAGACGCTTGAACCAAGCTCGCGGAATGTCGCCCAAGGTGGTTGGAAAAACACAACATTTCACCAAGGGGCTGGACGTCTGAAGATCCATTTGGATATTGAATACGTCCAGATGATCGTAAGGGTCGCTGTCCCCATTATAAGATGAAATATTGGGGAGTTTTAACCTGAGAGGGAGAGGTTGTATCTCGATCTTCCTAATGAGAAGGGTTCTTTCCTCATATTGCTATTTCAGATCCTGAGGTCCAGGTTGCTTCTCCAGCTATTGAACCCTTTGAATGAGCTCTTCTATTGCTGGGTTCTGAGGGTTATAGCCTCCCTCGAGCTCGCGACCTTGAGACCTGTGATCTGAGGTACCTTCCAGATGAGACCTTTGTGAGCTCCTAGCTCTACAAGCTTGGCGACTTCAGTTCTTGAATGCGAGTTGGAGGAATGAACTGAGTTGGCAGGTTATGGCTGATCTCCGAGTGGTCTTTCAGGAGCTGGCGCTTGGGCCTGTACCAACGCCCTTATTGCCTCAGCGAGCTGACGCACTGTATCCTCTAACATTTCTTACCGCTGGTGCCATGCATGCAGCCCCCCAACTATAGAGTCTGCTGGTGCTGGCTGGTGAGAGGTCAGTGGAGGCATACCTATAGCAACACCTGTCATGGGGGCATGAGATGTGTCTGATATGGGCACATCAACATTCTCCCTAAGTTGGAAATCATGCTCCTGCCGATCTACTTGCCTTTCAGGTGGATCAGCTACTGGGTCTGAACTTCTGGTTGTTCTTCCTTTCGCCATGGTTGTTGAAAGTTCAAGATTGCAGCCTTGGCCCTCCTTCTAGCCCCAAAATGTCGACAGAGGGAAACGGTCGACGGAAGATCCTAAGCCCAATACTTGCAATCAAAGAGCACACCAAAGAGAAGAGAGAGGAAGAATAAGAAATTTGCACACAGATTTTTACGTGGTTCGGCAATGGTGTCTACATCCACGAGTCACTCTCAATATATTTTTTCAGAGTGACTGTAATACTAAAAATCTCAGAGTTCTCTCATTTACAATAGAAAATCTCCCCTATTTATAGAGGTGGGGAGATACAAAAGAGTGTAATACACGTGAAGAAATCAACTACTCTAACATAGCATTTATTGCATTGACTAACAACTCTGTCATAGTCATACTGCATTAATTGCTCTTTGGGATATGGAATAACATAAAGCTCGCTGGTACGAGAATTGAGAGCTACGAGCTAGATGCTGAGCTAGCTGAGAGCTGGAGCTGGAGCTGGAGGCTGAGCTAGCTGCGAGCTGAATGCTGAGGAGCTGAGCTAGCTGCGAGCTGACGAGCTCAAGCTGGATGCTGAGGAGCTGAGCTAGCTGCGAGCTGAATGCTGAGGAGCTGAGAGCTGGATGCTGAGGAGCTGAGCTAGCTATGAGCTGAATGCTGAGAAGCTGAGCTAGCTGCGAGCTGGAAGCTGAGGAGCTGAGAGCTGGATTCTGAGGAGTTGAGAGCTGGCTGCGAGCTAAATGCTGAGGAGCTGAGCTAGCTGCGAGTTGGGCTAACTGCGAGCTGGATGCTGAGGAGCTGAGCTAGCTGTGAGCTGAATGCTGAGAAGCTGAGCTAGCTGCGAGCTGGCGAGCTCGAGCTGTGATGCTGAGGAGCTGAGAGTTGGATACTGAGGAGTTGTGAGCTCGAGCTGGCGAGCTCGCGACCTGCGACCTGGATGTTGAGGAGCTGAAAGTTGAGGAGCTGCGAGCTTAGGTAGTTGCGAGCTGGGATCTGCGACCTGAGACCTGATGAGCTGTGAGCTGGACCAGTTTATTGGATTGATCATTTGAGCTTTTATCAGCCCATTTTTGTAGTCCCAAAAATAGGTATAACAGAACCCAACCAAACCACATTTCTTAATAAATACATAGTTTTTGTATAGTAAACTCGGAAACATAATTCACATCCATAGATTTTATACTGGTTAGTAAAATTGCATCAACTAAAATTAAAATTGTTTGTTGTTAAAACATTCCAGCCAAAATTGTATTTACTTTCATATAACCAAACATCTATACCGAAGAAAAATAATGACATTTATTATTGAAAAAAAAAAGTAAAGCTATCATATATATATTTAGATGAGTAGTGTTACACAATTTTAAAAAATATCTGTAACTAGATTCTTCAATTATGTCCTTTGGAATCATCAAAATTCATTGAAAATGTTTTACCGTTACGATAGTGAAGTATTTATTTATTTTTTAAAAGCATTTTCTAAATATTTTTAAGGTAGCTCAGGGACAATTTTTGTAAACCGAAAACTTTATCTTATGAAAGATAAATTATTTTTTCGATGAATAGTATTTTTATATGAATAGTGTCTTCGTATGAATAATATTTTTGGATGAATAGTGATTTTTGGGAAACAGATCCGAAATCAAAATTTCTAAAATAGGGTTTTCGGTTTCTGGGTGAATAGTATTTTCGAACGAAAACTATCCGTGTGAATAGTAATTTTCAGAAAGCGGACCTCGTAAAGCAAAAGTTCTGAAATTAGTATTAGAGTTGAGAAAAATTGAAACGGATAAAAAATAAGTACATTTCGAATATGTTATAAGTGATCCGAAAATTTACGGATGAAAACACCCTTTCAATTGTTTATGGACTATTAAGGTAATTTAAAGTATTTGAAAGTATAAATCAAATCTTAGTATAATTTTCGGAGAGTCCAAAAGTTTTCGAATTGAATATAAGTATAATTTTTGGATCCGAACACATAATTAGATTTTAGTAGAATTTTCGGACACGTAATCGGATTTTCGTAGAATTTTTGGAAGTGTCAATTTAATTATAATAAAATTTTCAAATGGACGGAAAGTGATTCTCGAATTCAAAAATTGATATGAAGATTTATTACAAATTAGAATAAAATTTAGTGACAAAAGAAATTACCAAAAAGGTATGGAAAATCAAAAAGTGTGGTTGAATGTATGCTTGAGTTGGAGTGAATGAGAATGCATGGAGAACATGTGGCGTGTAAATGGGAGAGAAATGGAATACATGAAAGACAAATTGACAAGAGAACACATGCATGCTTGACATGTGGAAAGTGTGTCATACATAAAGTGAGACATGTGAGACCTATGTGAGATCCATGCAAAGCAAAAGGACAAGAAAATTTTATGTGTGTGACTCATGCATGAAATGAAGCCTTAAATGTGTGTCGTGTGGAGGTGTGAGTCATGAGAGATATTAGTGAAATGAAATGCAATTCGGTCAAATACACAAAGCAAAGAGAGAGAAAAAATTCGGCCACAAAGGGGTGTTTTGCCGAGAAAAAGAAACCTAGATGGGCAACAACTTGTTTTGATGGTTTTGAAGTGGTTTTGAAGGGATTTCAAGCCAAGAATGAGTTACATGCAAGCTTAGGACCAAGAGACAACCTTTACATGTCCATTTGAAGAGGTAAGTTCAAGTTTCCATGACTTTCTTGTGTGTGAAAATGATGGATTATTTTGTCGATGAACTGTTATGATGTTGTGTTTGGAGTTTGATGGATTAGGTTGTGATATTATGTTAGGAATTAAGGGTTTATGACCTTAAAATTATAGTTGTTGTGTTGCATGTGAAAAATTTGATAAAATCTTGGTGTTTTGTTAAGGGTGTGTCACGACCATGGAAAAAGGGAACATGGATAATAACTAGTTTTCTTAGTTTTGAGAGTATTTTTGAGTGATTTCCAAGCCATTTGAGATCGCATGCAAGCTTAGGAGGAAGATTCATCAATTTGGAGTTGATTTAAAGAGGTAAGTGTGAGATTTCGTGACTTTTCTTGTGTGAAAATGTTGGATTTATGTTTGTTAAATGGACTAGTGTGATTTTTATATTTAGGTTGTGATTTTGTATTAGAATTTGATGGATTTAAGGCCCCAAGATGTAAAAACGAGGTTGCATGTAATGTTTGGTATAAAATTTGAAAGTAATATGAATGTTGGAATGCATGTAATTCTTGGCCATGATGTGGTATCATTGGTTCAATTTAAATTGATTGATGCAAGTAATTTATGCATGTGTATGTGTGAGAATACTGGGATTTGGTGTTGAAATGATAAGCAAAAACTAGGATATACTTTCATGTTAGGTTTGGCCAAGAGAAGAAATAAATGACCCAAGTTAAGTTTGATTTATTTAAATATTTTCATGCATGATATGTTAGAAAATAGAAATGTGATGTTAAAGTTTGAAGCAATTTTTAAGGATGTAAGCTGCCAGGAATTGTTTGTAAGTGTATTAAAATGTGTTCCATGAAGTGTTCGGCCAAGGAGCGAACAATACCTGTTCAAGCTAGGCTAGGATAGCAACTTGTAAAGGGCAAGTTGAGCGGTGCTCGCAATTTGGGCCAGGCTGGGCTAGAGCAGCAGCTCGTAAAGGGGCGAGTTGGGCGATGCCCGCAATTCGTTATAGTATCTCTCCGAGCTAGGATAGGGCAGTAGCTCGCAAAGGGGTGAGCTTGGTGATGCCCACAGTCCGTTGCAGTATCTGTTCGAGTTGGGCTAGGGCAGTAGCTCCTAAAGGGTAAGCTAGACGGTGCCCGCAATTCGAGCCGGGCTAGTTAGGGCAGCAGCTCGCAAAGGGTGAGTTGGGCAGAGCCCGCAATTCGGGTGTAGTTTGTTACAGCTTGAATTGAGGTGTTTTGCATGCTTCAATGTTGAAAATCTCGAATGGAATGCATGTGTGTGTAATTAGGATCGTTATAACTTGGAAAAGGGTATTTCAATTACCCTCGAATACTTAGAAGTTTATGTATTGCGTGTTTGTATGTTCTAAACGGAAATCGCGCTTGTATTTAAGTGTAGGTGAAACGATAAGCTAACGAAGGGTGTGGAAGAGTGGTTATTGAATTTGGGAAGCAAGTTATGAGTGTGGATTTTTATAAAGTTTTTATGAATCATATTAATTGTTTATTTTCATATGCAATATCATGTTTGGTATTCAAATTATTATACTTTACCGAGCAAGCTTATAACATGTTATTATTTTTACCGTAATGCATGTATAGTTTTCGTAAATTTATGTTATAAATGCAAATATTTTAAAAGCATAGCAGTTGAAAGCTTGAATGAAATATATACATAGAAAATACATACTAAGAATATTTTAAATGTTTTAGGTTTTTGCTTTAGAACGAAAGTTTAGGTTTTTACCTTAGAAAGATTTAGGCTATTGCCTTAGTAAAACTTTAGATTTTTGCCTTAGAAAGACAGCATTTCGATTGTATACCGTATACTAGAGAAAAGAATATTTACAAGTAAGATCAATATGTTTTCAAGCTAAGTTAAAGAGAAAAATAAGAAATTTTCAAGCATATTAAAGAGTTTTAGATGCCTTAGGTTTACCCAAATCCTTGGTTATACCCAACTATTGTACCGTGTGCGTGTACGGTAGATTGGTTGTGAAAGTCACTAACTTTGGAGGGGAGGGGGGAGGGGTCCTGGGAGGAGGATTTGAGTCAGTGTGTCACCCTCTGCACTCATACGATAATGTAGATTCGCTCGATGTTAGGGGGGGAATCGCAATCTCAAAGTTCCCTTATCCGTGCGATTACACAGGTAGTATTCTTTAGTCCTAGTTCCGTAACATGTAGATGTACAGTTGTGTAAGGACGAGTTTCCTTGAGTTACCTTATAAGATAAGTTTCAAAAGAGAAAAGCACGTCATTAGACGTGAGATCTAGAATACGAGAAAACTTTACAATTTATGAAAATTATTATCAATTTCAAGCAAAAATACTTTTATGTTTTATGCTCGATTTATATTTTATCAGTTTAAGATAAATTATTAGTTTTTCAAATTATTTTGGGAGGATGTATATATATTTTGAAAGTAAATTTCAAAGTCTAAAAGTTTACCCACTCACTGAGTTAATACTCGTCATTCTTTTCGTGTTTTTATAAAAACCCTTCTCAGGTACAAGTGTGAGCCAGAGATCAGAGAGAGCTTTGTCGGGCGTGCAAAAGGGCTGAGGACGCGACGCTACTGCACTAGTTTGTTTACTTTTAAAATATCATGTACTTACATGACTTTGAGACATGATGCACAATTATTTAAGACTCATTGCATGTTTTGTAATATTATTTGAGAATACAAACTTTATACTATCGCATTGTATTTTGAAACTATGCGTGCACAATGATTTATTCAAGTTCAATGGATGTTTAAATTATCTTTCGATTTGAAATTTGTAATTATGATTGATTGTGAATTGAAAGAGGGTCTAAAGTTCGGAAGTTGAGATTTGCATTATTTTAGAAATGTACAGGTTTTATACCTCATTTTTACAGAGTGGAATTTTCAGATAAACAACCGTCATGTTGCTCAAATTTTATAAACCATGTTTTGCAAACAATTACTTAGAAATAAAAAAGTTTCCATCCATTTCCGTTTGTAAATAATTACCAAAGGTTTAAAATGATTTTCAACTAAAGTAAAAGACTTAACTTCATGAAAACCTTTCAGTTAAAATAAACCCCGATTGGAAAACCACTGTGGAGTTGCCAGACGGGCTGCCTAGTAATACAAGAAAGAGGGGCCCGTCAATGTTGAACAATATCTATCTTAAACAATAACTAAATAAAACCAGTCTGGATCCACCTACCAGTATAAATTCAGAGTCGAATCTCACCAATATTTCTTTTTTTCTTCTTTTAATTTCAGGTATCACTACAGTGGATGGTAAATATTGTTTGTCATTGAGGGCCTTCAGGCATCAAAGAAGATTACAACAGTTTGCTCAATAAGAATATCTAAATATGAAAATATCATCTACTTTCTCCTTTTCAATCACGGGGCCTTTTATTGGTACAAATCCAATATATCACTTAATCAACAATGCCCCTTTGTTTAGAAAAATATGGTCTCCCTTGCTGCACTGGATGGCTGATTCAGCATGCTGAAGGAAAGCCTTTGTATGCGTTGTTGAATGCAGCAACATTGCCCGGCCGTGAAAATACAATCTATATTATTATGAGAGAAAATGTTGACACAATCATCAAATAAATGAACCCCAATATTTCGTATAGCAATTCGAGCTTGCATAGAACCCAATCTAATTCCACTAACTCGAATTGTTTACTAGGATTTTTTTTTAAAAAAAAAAATGAAAAAAAAGCCTCTTAATATATTAATTTTATGCTTTAAAATCTAAATAATTAACAGTAAAATTTAAGTTATTAAGGGTTATAACAGCATCACTTAGCAGCTTTGCCCAACTACTTTGGACATAAATTATTTCTTCAAATGATAAATAAAATATAAGCTAAAATGTAACTTTATACATTTAAGCGAGAAAGTTAAGAGTTACCTGATAATTTCCAAGTGTATAAGACTTAAAACCGGCAGCACAATAATCAAAGTAATATTCCCAAGTCCTGATGAACTTCTCATTGAATCCGAGAGCAAGAATTTTGCTACCAAAAGTAAATTAGATCAAGAATTTTTTTCATTAATTTTAGTATTGAATTTAATTTTTTTTTTTTTTTTAAAAAGACAACAAGACATACGTAAAGACAAATTCAGCTTCTATATATTATTTTCAGTACCTCTGTTTCTCCATGAAGTTTTTTCTCCAACATCTCAGTGTTTGGTAGTAATGGATTCCTATATTTTCTAGATGCTCCACACTGCATTTGCAGAAACTCAGTTTTTTCTCCAATAATGTAGTAAAAAGAAACATAAGATCAAATAATAGTTTATGTTAACTGTAATACCAGAGTCTGGAAGCAGAAGCCATGGCTGTAGTTATCCTACTTAGTGAAGGCAAGCACCCACCGGGGAATATATATTCCTTTATAAAATCTGAACTCAGCCTGTACTCATTATAACGCTCGTCCGGTATTGATATGAACTGGAAAAATTCAAACACACTTAACCATTAGCAAATTATAAGATGTTAACTGTAAGTCACATATTGAAAATGTAAGCAATCAGGCACTAAATCTGCAACCATGAAGTTGCAATCAAACTCACTAAATTTAATAGTTTATAATTTTGTTCCCATGTGATCAATACCTGTAGAACAAGAAGCCCATCCTCAGCCAACAGTGATTCACAACAACCAAAAAACTCCTCCATGTATTCATGGCCAACAGCTTCTATCATTTCACTGGAAAAAAGTCATTGAAACCATGTTGATTATTGTGTAGATTGTTATGGTCATATATATTACACGTGGTGGTTCAAATACTTACCAAGAGATAATTCTGTTATATTTGTTGGTTTTAGGTAGTTGGCGATAGTCACAAAGATGTAATCTTATATGGTCCTAGTAATGGAAAAGATTAAGATAAAGTGAGAAAAATGCAAAAGAACATTATTACTAGTATTTTGATGGAAAAGTTAATTAATTAACCGATACTGAATAATCATAATAAGCGTTCACAGGAATTTTCATACGAAATCCAGCAGTAATGAATTTTTACAGTTTTTACATATAAACAAAAGACTATTATTCTGATTTAATGCTTGAATCTTGTCATAATCAAAATCAACAGGTACAAGCCTAATAATTGGGTTGAAGGTAGAGTCCAAATTAGCAGCCTAAATGGTTGGCCAGTACCAAGTTCAGCCCACCGCACGACAAATGTTATTTCTCAAAATAGTTACCTGAAGGCCAGCTTCCTTCACTTTGATTTCCGCATATTTCAGTTGCTCCTCAGATAGAGTAATACCGGTGTATTTGCATCCAGTTCTTTTGACAACTTCAATAGCTAAAGTTCCCCATCCACAACCAATCTCAAGAACTTCATCCTTCTTATTAATTCTTGCCTGGAAGGGTTACAATAAAAAGCTTGAAGGAAAAAATAACAAAATAAAAGTTCTTCAAATATTTAACTAATTTAAACTGACTCACTTTCTCAATAAGAAGAGAAACTTTCCTCATTTGTGCAACTTTCAGGTCTTCATCTTCACTCTACAAACCAATCTGATTAGATTTCAGTACTTATATTTTCCTTGAAATAATAATGATGATAAACTGAGGTTTGATATATCTACCAATTGTAAAGTGAAATAATAACAGAATGGGATCCTAACCTTGAACACTGCACATGAGTATGTCATTGACTCGTCCAAGAACAGAGAAAATAGTTCATTGCTCTGAAAACAAAAACCAAAGGGAATAATAATACTTGACATATATATTAAGTTAGGTGTGCTAGAATCATTATTAAGAAAAAGAAACAACTTGTTAAACACAACATTAAGATTATGCCGTCACCTTTTGCTCATTTTATTTATTAACACTACCATAATGTAAAATTTCATGATATATATAACAATCGAGAAAGAGAAAAAAAAAATTATTCTCTCCTTTCATTCCTTGCTCTATTCACTGGAAACATTATATATGAAAGCATCATATCTGAATTCCATTGATGAACAATTAAAGGCATTCTATAACTTAAGTATAAGCTAATAATAGGCTTTCCTTCCGAAGTGACAAGGAAGTTATAGTAAATTGGAGGATTGAGTTGGAGAAGCCATGCTCTGCTAGTTTCAATGAGAGTTACCTAGGTTCCTCGAAACCCTTCAGTGCTATATTACTTTTTCAACAAAGACGTGGCTATCTTTTACTATTAAATAAGGATCAGAACTTAGCTACAAATCGATTTTTCTTTTTTAGCATGCATTCACTAATCACATAGATATATACTTGCATTTTGCATTCTTATCTACGTTTGTCTACTTAATTAAATAAGGATTAGAACTTACCTACAAATTATTATTATTATTTTTTAGTATGTATTCACTAATCACATAGATATATAATTACATTTTGCATTCTTATCTACTTTTGTCTACTTAATTACATTTATTGATAGTAAGTATCTACTACCTGCCTCTTTGTAATTTCATTCTAGAGTTGCCCATAAATATTAGTAATGAAAGAAATTACCATGTCGTAATGTCGAGAGATATTTCGACGAGCTTGTGTAACAGTATTTTGCCTTAAAAAATGCCGAAAAAAGTACTTTGCAGATGCAATACCAGCAGTGAGTAACAATGGTGACCACCAACCCCTAAAGCCAGGAGGGAAATACTTAGTTTATTAACATTTAGGAAATAACTACAAGGAAAATCAGATTCAAGAAGCACACCAGTCAAAACATACCTTCTTTGGTTCAATTTTGAGATAGAAGAATCCAAATCTCTATTAGCAATGAGAATCTAACAAGTAAGTATGAAATGAAAAAACTCTGGAAGTCAGAATTGATAACACAATTTGATTTTGAGCTCAAATAATTTATCTTACCATAAACAGATTTAGAAGACCTTCCTCTTTATCCACAAAAGAAAAATCACCATTGATATACGAATCTGCAAGGCCTAAATCAGCCTGCGTCATAACCTGACAACGACATCTAGTGGTTATCAAACATCATGAGAATAGTGTGCATAAAAATAACATGATTCTAGGATCATTTAGCACATAATACTATCAGGCCTAAGCATTAATTTAAAGTTTTTCAGTTAATTTTAATATCATGTAGCAAGTGATCACTCGAAAGGATAATATAAATTAAGCATACATACCTTCCAGTAAAATTGGGGATTGTGAACTCTCATGACAGTTTTTAGATGGCAATTTTTCCTGGTTCCCTCAAAAGTAAACATTGTGCCTCCTTCCTCCACCAAACTACGAAACCACAAAGCACAGAATATCAATACCTAGGTATACTAGAAATTTGGTTGTTGAAATAAATTATCTAAAATTACATAAGAAACAATATTTTATCCAGATAGATGAGATTTTCTTGGAAACACAATTTATGAGGAACTAAAAATATTTAAGAACAATTTGGTCAAGTGCACTGCAATCAATGACAAAGATAGCAATATGATGCAACTAAAAATCTTAATATGAACAACTTTTGAATATGCACTAGGAATACGAAGAAGATAGTATTTTGGACTTTCACTTTAATGTAATACAGTCGACCTATGACAGTAACATTCTTAAGGTGAAATTTGATGAGCAAGGATGCATGTGTTCAAAGATGTTAAATTCAAGTTTAGAGCATAATGATGAGTTGTTATATTAATAATGAGATACGAAATGACTACATTACAAAAAGCCAAAGTAGCACTAATTAGGACAAGCTAGGAGATTGGTGTCCTCAAAAGTTCTCTTCATGTGGAAATGAAGACCCCAACTTCTTCTTTATCATGGTGGACAATTAATTTAAATTAAATGCGAACAATATCTACAACAAATGGGGATTGAGAGATTGAGAAAAAGCATAACTTCTTTTGGCATTCTCTGTCTCACACACACACAAATGAAAAAACTCATAGAAGCTCATTATCCCTGTAACATTGCTGAAGCTGCATAAGTCGATAATAGAACACGACTTTGCATCGATTTAACATCCTTTTTATCCAACTATTGAGTAGGTCTTATGCACCAATACAACATCCATTACAGAGAATGCTTTGCACAGAGGACCCCATGATGGTGATATATTGACTCCATGCAGGTTTATAATAATGCTTCATCCTTCACTAATATGACTTTCGAGCACAACCAAATTGGGACCAAATGACCACCCATTCTCTATCAAACTCAAGCTGTTGGTCAATAATATTTGAACTTTTTTGCAATGTTTTGCATTACAATCTATTTCAAATGGTACAGGTTTCAATGCCTATATAGCTTGAAACCTGATACTACCAACTGTCTAAAACATATTGCTTCTCAAAGAGAAGACATACAAAACAAATGAGTAGAAGATGCTTAATTTTCTCTACTCGTGTATGTATAAGGAAGCAAAATATATGTAAATGATATGAAATTATAAATGGACTCACATCAAACAACCAGTATTGATATACTGTCCAAGAAATCTAGTAACAAAAAGCCGGGCCCCTGTTTCTATCAGAGAAGGTACCATGTGTCTTGGGTTGCTCAAAATAGCAGAACTTTTTCCCAGCAAACCATGTGCAGCAATCAAGCCCGACTGCAAAAGGTGAGCCTCACTTGTAAGCCATATATTTTAAACTAGATAATTCAAGCAAGAAGAGCTAAGGATCACAACAACATACATAGTAAATACAATGAAACTAAATGTTTTATTGCAAAACATTGTCATTAAAAGACTAAATCTCAGGCTTTATTTTGTCACGAGAAGTTAGTAAATGTCAAATTTGGTTGCACTCCATAATTCAATATGTAAGATGTAGAAGATATCAGTATTAAGGGGCACTAATTACTACCTTGAGTCCATCCTCATGGAAGCCATAACCTGAAATGCAAGTAATACAAATTAAATAGATGATCTTAAATGATGAAGCAAATTTAGTATTTTAAGACATGAATACATAACAACTGCAAACGATGAACAACAAATTGATGTTCGAATTCACAATACTGAAATGTGATATAAAATTATCCTGAAACTATGCGTATCAAGTCATACACTCTTTTCTTAAATTAAAGCAATTTATCAAGTGCAATATATTTCAGTTTACACAAATGTGTCAATGTATATCAGCCACAGATATGTTAGTACTCTTTCTTGAATTCTGTCATAGCAATATGTAGAGTTCTTCATATTATAATGCTTCATATGATAAGAAAAAGTTCTTCATGCAATTAAATGTGAGAGATAAATCATGGATGATGTCTATTCCAATGCCTCTTCTTCCTTACTAAATATGCTCACCCTGATATGCTCCACAAAACCAGATTCCTCTCCTTCCCTGAATATGATCAAGCTCAAGAGAAGCCTTTGCTGCAGCAACAGATGGAACTGGATGGCCAGTTGACCACTTGAGCAATGTATGCTCTGGTATATGATCTGGATTGAGTGTTGCAAGGAAAGGTAAACTCGTTTCTCCTAGATTCTGCAAGGTTAAGCATTACGTTACAAACTAGAGCGTTTAAACAGCAGATGAGTAGATCATATCATATCCTTAGAGACAGCCAAGTCAATCAGCACACTAAAAAAGCTAAGAATTATTGTTCTGATAGGCTATATGGCTGTAGAAGAGACCATAATTTTAAGGTGAATTCACCTTCTATAGACAGTAGAACCTATACTATTATGTCAGAAACACAATGTAGCCAGTCATTTGGCTGTTTAGTATAAGTCTGGGTCCTCAACAGAAGTTGGCTTCTGCTTTCTTGTACATTGCAATAAAACTTTGCCTTAGTAATTTTCGGTGGAAGTTTTCCAATCTTACATGTTCTATTAACAATATGCTCAACATCTTTCAATGTTGATGTTTAGAGTACAAGTTACATGCGCAAGAAATAAACAGAACTCCACAAGTTTCTTGCTTGCTTAACTAAGAATTGGGTTAGATACAAGTCTTTAGGTGACAAACATCCATATTATTCTAAATAATACAGGGATTTTAAAGAATGCAAAAATTTATTTTACCTAAAAACTATGTTACAAACCTGAAGCACATTGAGCCAATATGTCAAACAGACTTTACCATCTGTGCTTCCAAGAAAGTTCCATGCACTCCATGCTGCTGGGTTTTGGGGCATAAAAGTTTTGTCACGATGAAGAAAAATATCACTGCCAATAGAAAGTTAATAAATGATTGCACATTTCAAAATAATAGCCTACATCATTTAAAGTATCACGTCAATTTCAACATTTCAACATATTTGCAACCAAAAGAAAAGATATAACATGAGTCTGGGGTAAGAATCTGTTTGTTTTACCAATGATTTGGGCATTTTATGATTACCTATGAGAATCATATGTTCATTTAACTAGTAATCTACCAAATTTGCAGCTTTAATAGTTGCAGTCACCATCTTACAAAACATCATGAGAGCTTTTTTAAATGAATAAAATCACTCTGCAATGTAGCTGGTTTAGAAAATATCATCCTTCAAATACTTCACTGAGTTGTTATTACTAAGATATAAAGGAAGAGAGAACAAGCCTAGAATTGACATGCATTTTTTCTGAATGCTGTCAAACAATTCTTTTTAGAATACGACGTATGCATAAAAATTACTTAATGAAGTATATCTAGGTATAAATGTTCATATACAAGCAGAAACACCAGATGAATGAAAATAGAAGGATGGTAATTATGGAAGTACCTGTAAACATACTGGAAAGCACCAAGTATTCTCAATTCATCAAATGTTGCTCGGCTTCCTAATATTCTTAAAGCATCTGGGGCATGAACAGCCATTATGCATCCATTGTACAATTCTTGTGCACCATCTCCACAAACTACTGTGCAACCTGCAAAGCAGCTTACTCTTCAATCGTTAAAATTACCTAGAATTCCTAATGAAAGATTGCCTAGTTAATGCAATACCAGTATAATTTCTAGTGAATTTTTTCATCTAAAGCATTGCATTGAAAATTGTTACAATGAATTTTTACTAACCTTCGTCAGTTGAAGAAACAGAATACACCTCACAGCCAGTTTTAATTTGAGAACCCCATCTCTCAAGTTGTTCTCTGACCTGACTTTCAAAATAACTCAAAATCATTGCAAGGATCATTTACAAGACTTGCATACCTAAGACCTCGTCATGGTTGTTCTTGAAACTTATTTGTGGTGCTTAAACCAACAAATGAATGAAGCATAAGTTCTTAAACAATCACCTTATTGACATATTTATGTGAACGCCATTTGACAGTCAGCCATTGTGGACGGCCAAAGAGCTGCACATCATAATAGCTGAAAACATCACTTTGAGGACATGTATTTGGGGTGTCTCAAGCATTTGGGAAATTATCGATCTATAATTTTCGAACAAATTATAAAAAGTACCTGAAGTAGGTGATGATTGCGGCAAAATGAAAGCACGGAGTAAGCAGAAAAGCTAATAACTCCTTCTGAGGGGCAAGACCATATTGAACCACATATTGGAATCTACAAAATGTACAATGTTATTATTCTAATGTAAAATCATTGGAATGACTAAGACTACGACAGAATACAATGCTTTAGCACTCTCACAAGATAAGCTTTCTCAAATAGTTCAGAGTAACCACGTGACTTTATAAACTGCCCCAAAGTTTCATTGCGATCAATATCCGGGTTGTTCTCAAGCATTTCAAGATAACTACATCAAAATAAAAAAGAGTCAAATTACAGAAACAAATTGCCATAACTGCATTCAATCTAGCTCATGCTTGTAAAGAGAATACTAGAATGACAACCTTTCCTCAGCAATGGCACACACAGGATCAAACTTCTCGCTACAGATGTTAAAATTAGTTTAAAGTGAAAAGAGAACAGCACAATACCTGATGACATCCTCCTTGAACTTGACTATTTCTCTAAGCATTTGCCAAAAGAAGGGATTGAGCACATTCTTCTTCTGTGCAAACAAACTGGACAACCCATTTCTACTACCCCATTCACAGCCATGGCCTTTGTCTAAGCTCACTGAGAATGACATATCTGATATCTCCATATCAACGCCAAGACTCTCAAAGAACTCCATCATATTTGGATATGTTACCTGTCTCATCACCCCCACAACCATCAGCTCAGCAAAACAAGAGCGGGAAATGCTCACATTGATATGAAATTTGTTTCTTTTTCCCAACAAAATTAAAATAATAGATGAAATAATTGCATTGTACAAATCATTAAGTAAATTAGTACTTAAATTATCTAGATAACTACAAGATCACTTGCAGACTCACATTAAACACATATAGGCTATATTGCAGAACTTGCACAGAACTAATAGATTTAAATGACAATGTTTAAAGAGCTAGTTATAATTTATGACACATCCTCGAAATTTGAGTTGCTATAAGATATAGAAAAATAAATTGTTCTAGCTTCTCTGATTGATATTTAACAGGAGAAAAGTATATTTAAAAATAAAAAGGAAAAATAATAAGGGAAATATATTACATCGGAGATGCTAATGTTCTTTCTCATAAACAAAATTACTATGATGGCTAGTTCTTGCAATCGATGATTACCAAAACTTATGTTCACTATTAATGCTATTATTGAACATATGTAAGAAAATTATTTATGTAAGAAATTTCTTTTATGGATAATTTTAGCAAATACCATTGGATCCAAAAACTTAAGTTGATAGGAAATTATTCAACTATAGTATTTAAGATTTGAGATTAACATGTGACACATCACGTTATCCCCTCATGTATAACGTAGATAGATAACAAATGTCGAATCTATGCTAAACGCCCTTAACCGTATAATATCTGTAACAAAAAGATTTTTAGATAAATGAGAAAGAGAGGGTTTGAAATGAAGTCCATAATATATCAAAAATAATAATAATAATAATATGTCAAAAAAATATATAATAATAATATTAATAATAACAACAATGATGACATAATAGCAGACGACTTGCTTGCATCTGGTCTCGGGTATGAAATGAAGTCCATGCAATGAAAAGATAAGATATAGTTGATCTAGGCCCCTTTTTTTTTTTTTTTTTTGAAAGTTTGACATCAACGAACAAACCTTAAAGTAATGTTTGACATATAAGATTGAGAGTGAGTTTAAGATTCAAAAATCTCAAACTACTTAAATGTCATGTTTGGAGGTCAATTGGAATGAAATGGAATTAGGATTCAAAATTCTCAAACTCCTCCAATTTCTCATTCTTTTGGGATTTCTCAATCCCAATAAAAACCATGTCATTAAGTGCGATTAGATTTCTCATTTCATCTCCCATCTTCTTTCCCTACACTCCATCTATCTCTCTTTGTCTCACCTTCTTTCCTTCTCTTGGAACCTCTCTACCCTATCTTCTTCTTCATTTTTGTGACCAAGTGTTGATATGGTTTTGGGTTCAACAACATCAAAATATCATAACATTAAAAAAAAACTCAGAACCCTTATTCTATTCGAACCCAAAACCAGATGGTTCTGGGCTCATCATCGAACTTAGAACCATTTGGTTTTAGGTTCGATGAATCTAGAATTGGTTTTAAGTTCAACGACCCAAAATCATCTGGTTTTGGGTTTGATGAAATGAACCTAAAACTTTGAACGTTGAACTCAAACCAAGAACCAGAACTAGTTTTGGATTCGATCGATGAACTCAGAACCAGATAGTTCTGGGTCGTCGAATTAGAACTTTTAGGTTCAAGAACCCAAAACCAGATGGTTTTAGGTTCGACGATGAACTTAGAATCATCTGGTTCTAGGTTCGAACAGAACAGAGGTTCTGAGTTTTTTTTCTTTGTGTTAATGTTATGATATTTTGATGTTGTTATAATATTGTTGTTGTGAGAGATGATGATATAGATGAATTGGATGGATAATATTGATAAACTGTGGGTTGATAATGTTGAATTGTGAGAGATGATGATATTGATGAATTTTGGTTTTTGATATTGCTAAATTGTGGGATATTGATGTTTGGTTTTATTTTTTTCAATTTTTTATAAAATTAATTTTATATGATAAAAATTAAATTAATTTTATTCCAATTCAATCTTAACCTACACTAAATATTAAAAATTGATTTAATCCAATTCCAAAGTTCTACCAAACATAGGATGGTGATTTTTTCATTCAAATCAATCCAATCTAATCTAATCTATTCTTTCTATTCTAATCTCGCATGCCAAAGAGCCTAAGTGATCTATCTAAACCTATTGAGAATTCTGAATTCTATTATTTAATTATTTTAATTAATTTGATATTTCGAAGAGGAGAATACAATTTGCATTTACAACTTCATTGGTATATAGAAGTATATATGAATGAGATTGTCAACTCTGAACTTCTTATTAGAAAAATATATTGACCTAAATTTACTTATTTTGCCCGTGAAAAATAAAAATCAACCATACAATTCTACATTTGCTATTTTCATTTGATATACGGATATTAAATTACTTGTCTAAAGATACCAAAGAGATATGTATTATTAAAGTTTCAAAATTTTTAGTTTACTTATATAATAATAAATAAATTCGTAATCATGACATAATATAAATTTCACTTCCCTCTCATAAATTATGGTCTTAAATTAATATAAAAATGACATTTGTAATTTTTTATGCACGGTTTATTCTCTGTAGTTAAGTATTTAACCAACAAAAAGATTAATTAAAAGAGAAATTGATTCATAATAAAAAATAAATAAAAAGAGAATATTAATATGATAATTGAAATTATATTTTCAGTAATTTTAATATTGTTAATCACTGTAAGATGGGCACTTTTTATTCAATGAAAACCCAAAAAAAAAAGTGTCTAGTAACATTAAAAATGAGCAACTTATAAATGTTATTTGATTGATTTTTCATGTTCGGTGACACATCATGGTAGACACAAATGAGAAAAAAGTTTTTTTATTATATTTATAAAATTTGATATCAGTTGGATCAAAAGTTTTTTAGATCTGATAGTAATTACTATAATTACGATACAAATTCGATCTTCCCACAGTTTGTGTTTTACAAATAAATAAGCTTAAACTTCTACGTCTAATACAGGAAGAGAAATATATAAATACATTAACAAGAGTGTATTAGTATGGAACGTAGAACTGATTGCTCTAAGCTAATTTTTAACAAAAGTGTAGTAGGATAGAAAGCCGAACTAGCTACTCTAATGTGGTAGGCATTGTGATGGGCAGAGATTAGAGGTGTCAATCACGCTAAGTGACCCCAGCCCACGTCTAAGACCTAAAGTTGTAAAGGGCGAGCATGATTTATGAGGCCCGTGAACTTAAAGGGTAGAGCTAGCTTGAAGACAAAATCGAGCTTAAAAATTTCAAAAAAAAAAGAGCTGAAAACTTAGCGGGTTCCCCGAACCTGCATGGGCAACCCACTTCAGACAGGAATCTTGGGCATGTCAGGCTTCATAAAATATTTAAGATATGGTGTGCATGGTGATATAGTCTGATAGATCCTAGACAGGAAAAAAGAACTCGTATGCACCAATGTTTGGTGCCACATGACAAGGTCTTGATGTTTTGTGCATGGTAGACTCTCTCCCAAGTGGGAAGCTAATCGACTTAAACAAAAGTGGGGGAGCATTGAAATGTCGAAGATCGAATGGACCAAGTTATTTTCAGTTCTCAAAATGTACGAGGCATGGTGATAGACAGTGACAGATCAACACTTACAAAAAAAACATGGTTGGCATGGTGATGTACAGAGACTGACTGGCATAACCGCATAAGTTTTGAGGTGGATCCCATGGATCCTGATTTTATCAACAAAAGTCCGTTGATTACCAGCCAACACTAAGCCAAAATTCAACTAATATTCCATAGCCAAAAAGAAAACGACAACACTCCACCTACTGTTTTCATTTTCTTCAGATTCCTTTCGTCTTCAACTTGCACTCCTCCATCTTCTGTTCCCACTACTGCTAATATATGTATATGTATATATACACATGCATACATATTTACGCACCAATTTTATCTATGTATAGGAAAAGTTTTAAATTTCAAGATTTATTATTTTAAAACATAGGGATCCGGATAAAATTCTCCCAAACAAGTTTCAAGATATATATACATACATTTTTTTTTTTTTTTTTAGTGAGGGTCACTCGATCTATTTTTTATAAGGGAGATTACTAAAAGTTTTCTTACATATTTGTTGACCTGGTTTAAAATTAATTTTAAATTTAAATAAAACCTTCTTGTAAGAGTTTTAACTGCAAGATTTCTAAGAGTTTTAAATTTTCTCACAGATTACTGTGAAGTCTGTGATAATGTGATTTAAGTTGATTAGACAATAATTATGTTAAAAAATTTGAATAAATGATTTTCCTAATGTATAGATAATCTCATATTTTAATGATTGACGACCATCTACTAGTACCTTGCAGGGCAAAGGTGAATCATGAAGATGATGACTAATGACCTAATGCGACAAAGTGAGTTGGATAGAACTGTATAATTATCTCATTCATGCATTATATTAAGAGTTTGATTCGTACTTCTTATTGATTGTGAATAATTTTTTTTATTTTATGTGGACACTTTTCTCCTGTATTTAAAAGTAGGTATTCGGATCGTATTTTAAAAATTTATTTTAATTGATGTTGATAATAATTTAGTTTACTAAAAAAAAAAAAGGAATAATGACCTAATCAAGAAATTAGGGTTCGGTTAATAAACAATGCTTTCACGTGTGATGATTATGTAGGCTCAAAAAAGAGAGATTTGGCTTTACTTCAATGACAGGAAGCGTTGTCATTTTCTTAATCGATCAATCTCAACCACCGAATTCAGTGGACCACCCACTATAAATTACTTTCAGATCCATCCATCCTGTTGTCTAGGGAGATGCAATTCGTACATTCAAAGCATTTTTTTTTTTTTTTTTGGAACTAGTACATTCAAAGCATTTTGATAGCAGATTTTGCCTCCATTTGAAATATCATTTAATGAAATTTTACTAGAAAATTCTATTTGAATGTGCATTAGTTTCAAATGGACAATATACTACCAGCCACTAATAAGTGGAACAAAATGAAAAATGCATCACTTTCCATGTATGGTTACTGGTTAGGGGGACTTGGAATGTAGTGAGGTATTCGCTCATAAATGAGATATTTGAAAAAAAAAAAAATGGAAATGGGATGGTAAAACATTCACTGGATTCATCTTCAAATGGTAAAGGGTATAAATTATTAATATTATATTAATTATTATATCATTTTAATATTTATATACACTAATAACTCAAATATTATATTTTAATTTAGATAAAATTTTAAACAATTTAATATTATTTTTAAATCAATATCCAGTGTCGCAATACCCAACAAAAATTTGTAGGAAGATTAAAAGCTGCTCCCAAACCTTTACAAATGATTTGGAATTCTCTTCCAATCATATTTTCTATCTTTACTTTCTATATTTTTTATCATTACTTTCTATAAGAAGAATTTAAATTTGAGAGAAAAAAATAATAATTAATAATTTTGATTATGTATTATTTATTATCTTAATATGTCATAACTATAAAAAAATAAAAAATAAAAGATAAAAAAAAACAATTTGAAAAAGTAAGACTAGAAAAGGAGCTCGATCCTTACCAAACATCCTACTACAACTTTTTGAAATGGATGTAAGAGTGCAGAATTTACCTCCCACAAATTGGATTTTCATATCCAAATTATTAATACCCCCATTAATGAAATGTAAACATCTATTTAGTGTAAACATCCAAAAATATGTCAATAATAATATAAATAAAATTACTTATATTTATTTTAAAATTTTATCTGCTACATTACCTACAATTATAGCGAATGTTTGAAACATTGAATAATACTAGAATGCTAATTAAAAATAGAAAGAAAATGATAAATACTTACACGATTGAAGACCATGAAACCGAGGTCTAAATCGACAGAGTCAAAGGTAACAGTCTTGGCATGGCCGCCAAGGTAGTCCTCCTTCTCGTACAAAACAACCTCAACACCTGTTTTTGCAAGAGCATACGCCGACGCCAGTCCGCTGATTCCGGCGCCGACCACCGCCACTCTCATGTTCGTCGACATTGTTCACTCATCCGCCTCCACACTCTTATGAATCCTGCATTAACTCCCGTGAGATGGAAGAAGTAGAATAATATAATATAAGATCTATTGAAGAAGTGATGTCGTTTTCGACAAATATGGTACACGTATAATTATTTTCTTCGAAAATCGAATGACCTATCATTTATACACTTTTTTCCCAAAGACCTAGATAAAAGATAATGTCTCGAGAAATATGTGAAATAATAGAGGAAGTGTAAGGGTTACTTAATTTTGTGTGTTTTTGCTCTATTTTTTTGTGAATTAGTAAGTCGAAAATAAAGACACTTGACACCTGAACGAACTTCGAGTTATAAATACCCGCAAAAATCTAAAGGATAGAATGTGCATAAATCTCAAAGAGAGAGCTGCATTGCTTTGAATGACTGACGCAGAGAAGAGAGGAAAATTGTGCAGTTTCAACTGCAAGAAAGGTTAAAAATAAACATAAAAAAGCGAAGAAACAAATGAAAAGGTATGTGTCGTGTTGTGCGTGTTCTCGTACGCTCGGTTGTCAAGCTGATAGTGACTAGTGAGTAGATAAGCCTGGAGAGTCTAGTGTAAGGTCAAGTTGGACGCACGCTATATACTATTAATTAATTAATAATTTAATATTCCTTGCTGGTATAAATACCACACTACGCCGTATTTTTCTTTAGGTAAAACCTCATTTTATCTCTTAAGATTTCGAAAAATATTAAAATTTCAAAACTTTTTTAAAAATAATTTTTTTCATTTATAATTTTTTCAAAATTTTTTAAAAAATTCAAATCATCGATCATCTTGACGGTCAAATGGGGTGAAAAAAGCTCGGATAAAAAAGTTATTTTTGACAATTCATAAAAATATAAATTCATTAAAAAATTTTAAAAATAAGAAATTTATTAATTTATTAAATTAAAAAATATAAAGATCTCTACGGTCCAACTCTAAAACGGACAACAAGAATTAAGATTAATCGTTAAAACTATTTTTCAAAAAAAAAAATCGGGTTCAAAACCTTAAATCCAAGTAAATATTTGAGTTTGAATCCAAATTTTGAACATCTAGATTTATCCAGATATTGAATATTTAGGTTTGCAACCTAAATCTTCAATATCTATCTGATAAACAACTTCTGAAAAAAATAAAATCTAGGTTTAAACGAAGATCTTCAACATTTGGGTAAGGTTCACTCAGATGTCAACTCAGATCTTCAAGATCATCACAATTTTTTTTTTTTTTTTTTAAACAAAGAAAACTTGAAAACACAAGTCAACATAGTAACCCCAATCGAACCCAACAACCCAAACACCAACCCAGCAACCCAGGAACACCATCCTAGCAACTCGGAACACTGACCAAAGAACTCGGAACCAACAACCAGCAACCCTAATCGAACCCAGCCAGATGAACACCAACTCAACAACCCTAATCTCACCCATCAACTATAACACAAACCCAGCAACCAAAATACACCCAATCTGTCAACCGACCCCTTTGAACAAATGCAAATTCAAACCCAACAACCGCAAACATCAAATACCAACCCATACCCCAACACGTGTCAGACCCCAAACACAAGCCCAACAACCGTCAAAAAAGAAGAGAAGAAGAAAGAGGAGCGGTGACAAAAAGTGGGAGAGGGAGGCTATTCGGTGAACTGTTCCATCTGGGACGAAGCAGATGGCTTCACCTTTTTCTCAAAGGAGCCTCGGTTGCATTTAAGATGGAGACACATTGGAGATAGAACAGATCGACTCCATTTCCGACGAAGAGCAACTCCATCGGAGTGGAGGTGCTTCATTTGAGGTGAAATAGAAGATGATAGAGGCTGAAAGAGGAAATGGTGAGCAGAAGAGATTGAGGAAGAAGAAGAAAAGATGGAAAAGATGATGAGCAATAGAGACTGAGGAAGAACGAAAAGAGACAGAGGAGATGAAAATGAAGGCCGATGGAGGAGACGAAGGAGAAGGAGAAGGAGAAGAACGAAAGCGATGCAAGAGAAGGAAACAAGACGGTGGAAATAGTGGAGAAGGGAAAGAGACGATTCAGAATTTCAATTTAGTTTTTTTTTTTTTTTTTTTGAAATTTGTCTAATTAAATGAAAACAATAATCATATATATAGTTTAAAATAATAATACCATAATACACATAACAACTTTTAATTGGTCAATTGATATGTAATATTTTGATTTTATTTTAGATAAAATAATCATTTTAGGTGACGAGGGCAATTGAGTTTTTTAATATTTTTGTTTGGTTTGATCACTAGTTCACTAATGATTTCAATTTTTTTGAAGGGTTTTAAAAAAATTAAAGATAAAAAAATCGTTTTCAAAAGAATTTTAAAATTTTAATATTTTTTTAAATATTAAAGATTAAAATGAAGTTTTTTTTTTATTAACACCCATTGACAAGGTTTTTATCAAATTTTTGAGATAAATTATTTTTTACCTAGCTCTTAACATCTATTTTCAAATGAGAGAAAAAAAAATTCCTATTTTATACTAACAACTTTGTAGGCACCACCTACTCAATCTCTATTTTGAGAGGTCAAGTTCGAGCGGCATCTTCCATTTATGTGAGTTGAAACAGTTTTTCATTTGTGTGTGAGACTCTTCTCTTAATTTTTGAAAACTTGTTCCGAGCTACGTTTTAGTGGATATATATGGAAGGTTTTGACTGTCATACCATACTTGTAATATGTACTAGTCATAACATAAAAAGAGGGGGAAAAAAAAACTCAAGGTAAAACTTGAATCTTACCTCCCTCTAATGAATATGAAAGTATATATGCTGGTAATCACTTCCAATAATTGTTAAATTAATGGTTGGCATGTTGTGTTTATATAGGAATTTGATTCGCAATAGTCATTATTGAGGAATTTGATTCCCAATGGTGAGTTTTTATTTTTTATAATTACCGATATTAACCTAAAGAGTAGTCGGACCAAACAGAATAAGACTCTAATGGTATATCTTGAAGAGTGACGAGATAAAGAGATCATTATCATCCTTTATAATTACATAAAGTTGACAATTGTGAATTATCTTTATCGTGTATCCTACTGGTCAAGCTCCAAATTTACAATTGGCGCAATTATGGAATATGGTAATTTTTTTTTTCTAATTTATATTGTGGGTAAGATTTCGTATAACATAACTAATCTCCAAATACAATATAATTAAAATAAAAAATCCAGATACAATATAAAATCTTACATTTGTTAACATCATCGTGGACATAATAATTATGAATATTGTCATTTTTAATGTTATCTGTTTGACACATTCAGTATCAAGTTTTTGCAATGAAATTGTATTAATAAAACTTTAAATGCTGTTTCAAAAAATAAAAAAAATAAATGCTACATGGTAATCTTCGTACAAATAGTCAAGTTACGACATTGATTACATCATTACAGTGGCAATTCCATCAACATACAAGTATATGGATCAGAAATTAAAGAAGTTAAGTGAGTCATGAACTTATACATGGAAATTCGAAGATTCCGGAAGGATGTGTTAGCGTCCACAAGTTCTTGGTGCATATTTGCAGCTACTTTGGTGGCAACGTGGTTCAATCCGGTACCCATAATCGGCATATATACAATAAATTCACTTGTACTTTTCTTTTAGATGCTAGAAACTTTTTTTTTTTTTTTTTTTAAATATTCCAAAATGAAGATTTAACGACTTTCTATTTCCATTTTATACACATCCCGATTTAGATTCTCTGATTATATTTCAGAACCCATTACTCATCACTCGACCAGCGGTCCAATAAATAGCAAATATTTGGCCACTTAGTGAGTACTTGGTATGATTGTCAGTGACTATTGATTGATATTTAAATTTGATCAAACATGTAAAAAAATTTATAGGTTAGAATATAATTATATGAATACAAAACATCATAAAATCTATCATATACAATCCCAAAACTCAAAAGTAACTTTAATATAATATTCATTGAGTAAACCTGTCTCATAAAACCTATATAGGCCGAGTAGTTTACATTTATTCATAACTTATTAGCAGTTGCTACAATAAAATAGTAAAATTTATTTCAAATGGAAGTAAAAAATATCTTTATCAATAGGTATCTTTCTGATGAGGTATGCATAAAGTCACCTCTAGGTATCTACACCCTCTACGCAATGTTTGTTGTCTCTATCCGACATTATATGAGCTAAAACATGCTTAGAAAACTTAGTTTGCCAAATTCTCCTCTACCATCATGCATTTTGATTTTGTCCCCAACTTTTATAATTTTGTATTGTTTCTTTGTAAGACTATTCGTTCTATTTTCTTGTTAATCTATGTGGAAGACATGATTATTTTAGGTGATGATGTTACTAGCATTTTTGAACTTAAAAAAAAATTTCTCTAACAACATTTTAAGATAAAAGATCTTGATATTCTTAGTTACTTTCTTAGTCTTCAGTTATCTTTTGACTCTAATGATTACTATCTTTCACAAGCCAAATATATTTCAGGTTTTCTTGATCGCATTGGCTTAATTGATTGTAAGACCAGTGTTAGTCCCTTGGAGACAAAATTAACGCCTTTAGAAAACACACCTTTAGCGATCCTATTATTTGTCGATAGCTTTTTGGTAGTCTTATTTATTTGATCGTGATTCGATCAGATATTGCATTTGTTGTACATGTTGTCAGTCAGTCTATGTCTGCTCCATCTTCCACTTACTTTGTTATTGTTCTTCATCTTCTATGATACCTCAAAGGTATAATATTTTATAGACTTCAATTTTCTGCTAACTTATATTTAGAGTAACATACTTATTTAAACACTAATTGGATTAACGATCCTATTAATCGACGATTTGCCACTAGATTATGCTTTTTTCTTGGAAATTTATTCATCTCATGGCGTAGTAAGAAATAGATTGTTATAGCTTAATCCAGTACTGAGATGAATATCGAGCCCTCACTGATACTACTCAATAACTTACAGACATGGGAGTTCACCACAATACTGCTACTCATTTTTGTTGTAACAATTATAGTTTTATTCAAACTGGCCACAATGATGTTTTTCATGAACGTACATAACATACTGAAAATTAATTATCATTTAATTTATTTGACAACATGTTTATCAGAGTACCATTAAACTTCGCTTGATCTCTTCTGCTGATCAACCTATTGACATCTTCACGAAAATTATCATCCTAGACTATTTCGTGAATTGGTTTTCAAACTCAAGCTTACATCCGTCTCGTCATCTTGAGTTTGTAAGGATGTTACCATATTAATCCAATTCATATATTATTTCCATATCATATAATTTCCTTGTTTTCATGATTTCCTATTTATTGTAAATGTTGTAATTACTTTGTTTAGAAAATTTGATTATTTTATGTAATTTCCTATTTATGTTCGTTCAGTTTAATTATTGAAACAATTGTTGAGGTGACATTAATTTTCAACTTTTAAATTTAATAAAGTAAAATTTTAAATAATAAATTTAATTTGGTTTAATCTGCTGTGTTGTATATAACAATGTGTTTTTCCATTTATATATATATATATATATATTTTTAGGTATTGCCTCAACAACAGTTTATGTTTTAACTATTCAAGCAATTCATGTTAGGCTTAAACTTTTCACATTTGATGATTTTATTAAATTAAGAGAGAGAGAGAGGGAAACATAGACTTTCAAAATGAGATGACAAAACTTGGGCAAATAAGGAGGCAAAATATATATATATATATATATATATATATCCATTTATGAACATCAAATAGCCAAAAAAAAAAAAAATCTTGATATCATGGAAAACCGTCTACAAAGCTGAAAAGGTGTTAAAAAAAGTTAAACATAAAACTATTTATCAGAAAAAGGTAAATTTATCAAATAAAATTGTATTTATTGAAAATCATGATACCTTTATCGAATTATATACTTTAGCATTGTTGTGAAATAATTGAAAATAGTGGAAATAATACAATAATACACTAGTATAAATTTAGAGTAAAGTGAGAGTTAAAAATAGCCCAATAGAGAAGATATATTTTTTTCCCCAATTTCCATCAAATATCTTCAGATACGTACTTTATATAGTTTTGCCATCATTAAATTACATTTAATGAACATAAATTGTGAATATCCAGTGCTGCTTTTATTTTTGCTAATGTTTTGAAGATTCAAGATCTATTGACATGTGGTAAATTTTACAAATAAATTGATAAGATTTATCTACTTTTTTATTCATTTTCCCTCCCATTTTAAACACACACACACACATATATATTATTCTCTTACATTAAAATATCAGTGTATATTAGATCTAATCTAAATCCATAAATTATAACAAATGGATCATAAACCCTTTCATGAGAGGATGAAAAATCTAGCCTCGTCATCATAAATTACATTTAGTGATGATAAATTATAACATAAAGAATTATAAATCTTTTCGATATACAAAAACAAATGAGAAGAT
The DNA here is from genome assembly GCA_019925255.1 of Litchi chinensis. NCBI lineage: Eukaryota > Viridiplantae > Streptophyta > Magnoliopsida > Sapindales > Sapindaceae > Litchi > Litchi chinensis. The sequence continues at coordinate 10,278,496 of CM034461.1, forward strand.
GCAAAATCTAATTCTTAATTAAATATGGATACTTACATAGAAATGTTAATTTCATAACATATTTCTTGCTTTTCTTTTTCTTTAATTTCTTACCATTCATTTTCAGGTTCGTAAAAAATTATAACGTTGGGCTACAATTGAGTTTAAACGAACCCGCAAAAATAACTGGGCTCAGCAGAACCAACCTTAACCAATCCGCTGACCTCTCAAAGCCCAGCACACCCTTACCATCGTATACTTGGTTTTTTTTTTCCCTAAACGATTGTAGTTAAATTCTCCTGCAATTATATATATATATATACACACACACACAAAATATATTACAATTCTTTGAAAAAAAATAAAAAAACAAACTACAAGTCTACAAAATCAAGATCGAGCGTGAATAGATTTTTCTAGTAAAGAACTAAATATGCATTTTTTTTTGAGGAAATGTCACCAGGTGGCACTTTCAATTATTGGATTGACAATTTTATTCCATTTCAATAAAGTTAACAATTGAGTCTCAAACCCTATTTTTTTGGACACAAATACCCTTTCTAAAAGTTAAAACTGGTGAGTTTATTATTTGATATTTCCTCTTCTCTCTCTCTTCTGCTGCTCCTCTTACTCTTTCATTCTCGTCTTCTTCATAGCCACCATCCACCATCGATCTTCATTCTGTTCAAAACTGGTGAGTTTGTTATTTGATATTTTCTCTCTCCTGCTGCTCCTCTTACTTTTTCATTCTCGTCTTCTTCACAGCCACCATCCATCATCGATCTTCATTCTTGTCTGCACTACGAATTCCAGCTTCATTCTCGTCTATACCATCCAGCTTCATTTTCTTCTTCACAGCCACCATCCAGCTTCATCCAACTTCATTTTCGTCTTCACAGCAACTATAGAGCTTCATCCAGCTTCATTTTCTTCTTCACAACCACCATCTAGCTTCATTTTCTTCTTCACAGCCACCATCCGCCATCTATCGTCATTCTCTTCTGCGCGATAAATTTCATCCACCATCTACCAGCGACCATTCTTTCCATCCACCATCCATAATCTTCTTCTGCACTACGGGTAATATATCTTAACTTTTGAACACTTATTTTTCAGTTGTTATTAGTTATTGTGGTTAGCTATGCTGATATTGAGCTGTAGAAATTGGCTTTAGGGTTTACGAACTTAGTATTTCTATGTATGTTGATGGAAACGGCACACATGTATGACGTTATTAATGCAAGTTATCTTGGTTTGATTAGTGATGGCAAGACTTAGTTAAAAAACCAAAGACGAAAACAGTAGTCATGCCAAGATGACTTACATTATTAACACAAGTTAACTTAGTGCGACTAGTGGTGACATGAGTTTATGGAAAAAAAAAAACCAGTAGGCAAAACACTAGTCACACCAAGGTGACGAGTGTTAATAATGCTAGTTACCTTGGTATGAGTAATGGTGTCATGACTTGATGGAAAAAACCAGTAGCCAAAACACTAGTCATACCAAGGTGACGAGTGTGAATAACGCTTGTTACCTTAGTGTGACTAGTAGTATCATAGGTTTATGGAAAAAAAAAATCAGTAGTCAAAACACTAGCCAGACCGAGGTAACTAGTGTTATTAATGCATATCACCTTGGCGTCACTATTAGTGTCATATTATGAGCATTTATTTAGTAGTTTAATTACTTAATTGTATCAAAGTATGAGTAATGATTTATTGGTAGTCTTGATTTAGAGCTTAATTAATAAATTCGATCATTTATTTGTGTACAGTGATATGAACGAAACTAGAATTATAGTCACCCATGGTGGACAATGGATTGGTTATAAGTATGAGGGTGGTGAATTAGAAATAGCATTTGTTTCGACGAATGCGACGCTTGATGACTTAAAGAAGACCGTTGAGAATATTGTTGGAGTTGATATAACAAAGAGTACATTTGAGTTACACATATTGGTGGAGACTTTCAATAAGCCTGTCATTCCAAAATTAACAATTGATAAAGTTGTGTCTTTCTGGCTACATGAGAAAAATCCTGAAGTTTATGTAACTGTTGTTCCAAACACTAATCATGACTATCTAAGAGATAAAGGTAATGTTCAATTACCAATCCAACAACAAATTCAACCACTAATCTTCATACAGCTACCAATCAAACCGCAAATCCAATTATCAAGTCAATCACAAATCCAATTAATAAACTAGCCACAACACCAAAGCTTTATTGAATTAGTTTTTCAATTCAAGTCTGTTTCGTCAAGCAACGAAGTTCCAATCCATGAGGATCGTAACATTGAAAATGAATGTGAAGACATAGATGAAGAAGAAGATGAAGATGATGATGATGATGAAGAAAAAGAAGATAATGTTGACTCACACGGTGGATATAACTTAAATGACAGTGAGTATAATCGTTCTACAGAACATTGGTTGGATGACATTGATTCAGACGAGTTTTCGGACTACTATCGTCCAACTAAAAGTATTCCTATAGCCACTAATATTTTTAGAGGAGATGGAGGAAGTCGACATGCAGTTATGACAGAAGATTTAGGTGGTGATGTTGACAGTGGTGGTTGATTTAATCATGATATTCTTGATGAGGATTGTGATATAGATAATGATAATGTTCGCGATGTTAGGGATGATGACGGTGAGTGTTCCCGTCAAGCCAATGATGATAATAACACACAACAAAGAGTAACTAGTGAATGATGCATCCCTCAAATAGATCTTTTCACATTTCGTACAATCGCCACTAAAGTGTCAGAAAGAGAAGACCATCATTTCTTCAGAGGGAAAATATTTTCTTCAAAGCGTGATATGGGTAAAGCTGTAGAGATGTATGCATTGAAGGAAGGTTTTCGTAAAAAGGTCAAGAAATCAAACAACATCCGTTATGATGTTAGGTGCAAGGATGAGAACTGTAAATTTCAGCTTGTAGCCATCAAAACCAAGATTGGAGACCAATGAGAGGTGCGAAAATTCCGAAAACAACATTGTTGTTCGCTTGATAGTGTATATCGACGGTGCAAGAAAGTGAGTGCAAAATTAATCGGAGACCTTTTCACTCTAAAATTGCAAGTCAGTGGTCAAAACATGAAACCTAAAGAAATCCAGACAGAAATTCAAGTTAATTATGGAGTTACTTTGCCATATAATCAATGTCGGAGAGCCAAAGATCATGTTGAAGACAACGTTTTTGGGTTTGCAGAGTTGTCATTTGAACAGTTGGCTGCGTATTGTTATCAGTTAGAGTTAGCTAACCTAGGTACAGTTACAAACATTGAGACAAATGACAACAACTAGTTTCTATACATGTTTATTGCTTATGGTGTTAGTATATCAGGGTTTCGTCAAATGATTAGACCAGTTATTGCCATTGATGGAACACATTTGAAAGGAAAATTTGGTGGGATTATGTTCATTGTGACATGTAAAGATGCAAACGAGCAAGTGTATCCCTTAGCATTTGGGTTTGGGGATGTTGAAGATGATAAATCATGGTCATGATTATTGACAAAGTTGAGAAATGTAATTGAGTGTCTAGAGAATTGCATGTTCATATCCGACCGGCATCTTGGAATTAAAGTAGCCATGAAAAAAGTGTACCCTGATGCACATCATGGTCTTTGCATGTATCACATGACACAAAATATGAAAAATTTATACAAAAACAAGACTGTCACTTGATTATTCCATCGCGTATCAAGGTGTTATCGTTAATCCAAGTTTTGGGGCATGATGGAAGACCTTAACAAAATACACCCAATAGCGCATAGAGAATTAATCGAACTTGGACCACATAGATGGGAATTGACAATGACTCCAGTAAGGCGTTACTGGATTTTAACTTCCAACATTGCTGAATGCATGAACTCATGCTTGGTTAAAGCTCGCTAATATCCAATAACGATTTTGGTTGAGTATATAAGGAGTATGATGCAAAGATGATTTTATGACCGCCGAAAGAATGCAGAAAAAATGTCAGCAGAGATAACACAATAGGCAGAGAAGAAAATTGCAGAGTATACTAGAGACTCACAAACTTACACGGTCACACCAATCAATGATAGCAAGTATGCTGTAAAGGCTGGGAGTAGGAAGACCATTGTCAATTTAACTGAAAGGACGTGTACTTGTGTGACATTCCAGATGGATCTTTTACTATGTTCACATGCACTTGCGGTGCTAAGGTAAGACCATAATATTTGCGAGGTTTTGCTCTAACTATAGAATAAAAGTTTAATATTGTTTTCAGTGGTACAAGTATTGTAATAGGTCATTCATCCCCTATATATCCGACTGTTACAAAACACCCAATCTATTGGCTGCATATACTGGTGCTATCTTCCCGGTTCCTGACCCAGATGAATGGACAGTTCCAGAAGACATCCGAAACATGATTGTTTTACCACCACCATGGCATCCGCAAGCTGGCAGGCCTAGAAAGAAAAGGATTCAATTTGCTGGCGAGAATAGCGGAAGGGTTTTGAAATGCTCCCATTGTGAGCAAAAATGTCACTATCAACAAAACTGTCGTAATCCACATCCATCTCAACGACCCCCTATGAACAATAGTGAAGGCTTCGTTACCCAAGTAAGAAGACGACGAAAGTGTCGGACTTGCCACCAAGTAGGACACAATAGCAAGACTTATAACAATGCTCCCAAACCCACTGTACCAGAACAGTCTCAACCATAACCTTGTATTTTGGTTGTTGAAATATCGTTGTTTTGATTTGTAACAAATGCAAAACTATCTTCATTTACTGTAATAAACTAGTTTGTGTCTGTGTTTGGTGTTATGTTAAAGTTGTGCTATCCCTTTTATAATCTTGGAAAAAAACCAGTAGCGAAAACACTAGTCACACCAAGGTGACGAGTGTAAGTAATACCAGTTCTGTTTCGTTGTGACTAGTGGTGCCATGAGTTGATAAAAAAATCAGTAGCGAAAACACTAGTCACACCAAGGTAACGAGTGTGAGTAATACCAGTTCTGTCTCGGTGTGACTAGTGGTGCCATGACATGAATAAAAAACCAGTAGCGAAAACACTAGTCATACCAAGGTGACGAGTGTTAGTAATACTAGTCATGTTGGTGTGACTAGTGTTTTCGCTACTGGTTGCATGTTCATGCCATGACACCACTAGTCACATCGAGACAGAACTGGTATTACTCACACTCGTCATCTTGGTGTGACTAGTGTTTTCGCTACTGGTTTTTTTTTTATCAACCCATGGTACCACTAGTCACATCGAGACAGAACTGGTATTACTCACACTCATCACCTTGGTGTGACTAGTGGTTTCGCTACTGTTTTTTTTTTTCATCAACCTATGACACCACTAGTCACACCGAAACAGAACTGGTATTACTCACACTCGTCACTTTGGTGTGACTAGTGTTTTCACTACTGGTTTTTTCCAAGATTATGAAAGGGATAGCACAACTTTAACATAACACCTCAAATATTACACAAAATATTTAAGCAAAAAACACAAAGGTAATGTAGGATCTGTAAATAACTTTATATATATATATATATACATGTTGATATATGAATGTGGCAATGTAAACCCCAATTACATGTCATTTCCCTTAACAGCATTACAAAATATGGCAAATGCGTATTCCCTTCTCATCTTGTGAACTTCCGATAGCCCCCAATTCCATGACAAACCTTTCCTAATGATATAGTCGACATACTTACATACATATCCACCACAACTACTGTTATCCTTTTGAGTTGGTATGCTTGTGTGGTTCAAGGTTTGTACAGTAAAGCAGTCCCCTCTCCTTTCCATGTGTTTCTCCTCAAAATAACCTGACTTTGCCAACACAGAAGGCAACAAGTACCGCAAAAGCACCACCTGGTTCTCTCTATATGTTGACACGACTGGGATCTTATGTGATAACGAATCATATATAACAATACTCCACTATGATAAATCTACCTTACATAAGATCCAATGACCATCAGGAGATCCAACCGCACACAGAATTAACAACTGCATAACAAACAACAAAAAATTACAAGAAACCATGGTGACACAACATTGTGTTTGATCATTAAGTCATACTTACTATGTTTACAAGTGTTCATCTCTTCCCCCATGTCGACTTTTCTCCTGTACCATATAGTATTCAATCATCAGGGGCATTGAACGATAATGAATCAAATTGACCAGTAAATGGTTCTTGCACATGTGGATGAATTTTCTTTCAAGCCTCTGACAATTTTGATTGCAAATTATACCATAACATGTGACAAAAAATTAGATTGTACAACAATGTTATAATAAATTCTAATTAAATGTAATAAGACCCTAAACTTACAAAGAAATCAACACACAACACTGTAATATCATCATGAAATAGACTGAGGTACTCATTTCTCCGCTTGCCAAAAAGTGCTAGAATCCCATCAATGTGCTGTATTCAAGCGAAAACAATTCCACACAAATTAACAAAAGAAAACTTATACATAAAAGTTGGTAACATATTTCAAATATAAAGCCAATGCTGACATATTCAACGAATTACTCACTTCATTTGACATCCAAACTGAAGTCTTCTCCAACTTGATAAAGAATGTCCAATCCGCAAACAACTCGGTGTCAATATTTAGTCTAAAATAAATAGAAATCATTAATAAACAAGCCTTCAAATTGACTTGTATTGAACAGAAATCATAAATATACTCACAGGGTTGCACTATTTTTTGCTTTCTTGTATGCTCTATATTCCTTTTTCTTTTGTGACAGTATTGCAGACTCTGTTGCCCAAGGATTGATGTACGGAGAAGCACAATATTTTGATGCAATCTTTACTCTAATGGTTCGATCAGCCTGTGTCTCCGAATGGGGAGCATCCGCAAATATGATATCATTATCATTATCCACTTGGACATCCTCAGCCATCATATTAACAACACTGTCAAGATTAAACCCTTCACCATACAATTCCTCCAACCGAGTTGCCAACAACCCCTGACTATCCTTCTTTGTCCTTCATTTTTCCTTTTTCTGATAAACATACAGCGCCTCCTTATTTCGGACCTCTTATAGCCCTCCTGATTGTGCCTCTTCAGTAGAACCACATGCGTCATATAATTCTCTAAATCGACTTGGTCCACGTGTCACAACAGTAGGTGGGGGAGTCACTGCTGCATTCGTAGGAACTGATTGTGCGACAAAGGACGTCCTATGGGCAGGTTGGACATCATCTTGCATCCCATGTGTAGAGAATGTATAATTATGATACCCCTAATTCAACGAAAGTTGGTTACATTCGACGAACATGCGAGCATTACAAAAGCATAGTAACTGGCAATATTGTGCACATACCTGATCAGCTGAATATTGCTGATGATTTTCAAATGATTTATTAATACGATTATTTAATCGACCCTCTAATGCCTCAAACTTTTTATCGATATAGTCCTCCATACGTCGCGGGATTTCCTCTATCGCATTCTTCACTAACTCCATTAATTTCTTCAATCCCTATATAGAGGAACAATGATATTCAAAGGATAAAAAAAAACATGAGCTTTTACATAATAATGGTTTTATGAAGTATACTAACTTCTGTAGAGGTATTCGATGGTATTGAGTCCTCTGTTGCTGGGGGGGTGGGGGGAGATGGATCTGAAGTACGCGACCGTTTATTCTGTCTCTCACGATGATGTATTGGACTACTCACACCGGCATCATTATCACCTTCATCAGTATCCACTACTGTGAGTGGAACAAATTCTACACCTTCATCCAAATTGGTCTTAATACCCTTCCAGTAATCTTGGCGGGTCTCCTCCCTCTTTGGTCTGAAGAACTCACGAGCTGGATAAAACTATAACCAATATATTCAAATGTTAGAAACAATCAAAACTGTTAAAATATAATAACAATTTTTCAAACTTACAACTCCACGCTCCTCTATTTGTTCAAGGCTTTGCTGAAAAGTTTTTGGGCGCCGATTAAAACTCTATCTCAACATTCTTGGGTATCTAACATTCGGTACCTGAGTAGCTAACATTTCTCTCATTGATGGGATGTTCTCCATCGCCTATATCTGTAAATACAAAAATGACTACAAGTTCAATATTATAATACAAAATATAAACATATAAAATATACATCAACATATGAAACAAAACAAATAAAAACCAACCTGTAAAGCATAAGGAAACCCATAATAATTACGTTTTCCAACCGTTGTTCTCAAATGGTATAGCATTAACTTGAAAACATAATGTCCCCATGGAAATGCATTCCACTCATCTACATTCTCTACCAACATTAACAACCATAATGTCGTTTTGCCATTCAAAAGTTGCCCAAATAATACGATGTTTGCTAGCAACACAAGGGCCATCTTCAAACAATCTCCTTGTTGGTGAAATTCCTTGGTGGCAAGATGGTTGTGTATCTCAGAAAGCGGCAATGGTATTTTCCCATCAAAATATCGATCGTGTATCCCTCTAAGTACTATGACATATGACTGTTGAAGAATATCAGGTAATGGACCAAAAGGTAATCCGGTCATTAGACAAAACTCAACACGGGAAAACCTACTCTTCATGCCCCCAATGGAAAACCACATCTCATATGGACTTGCTTCTTCCAAATTAATTTCTCTTTGAAGTAATTGATGAATCAACCGAGCAGCAAACATGTGTATAGCAGGTATTTTTAATAAATACCTGAAAACTGTTTCTTCAGCTAGTTCGTACTCCCCTTCTCGACGTAATATATTTTCAATCAAGCCTATCACGTCGAACTTGGAGTGTATGTTAATTGACCTCCCTGATACCCATTCTGATCTAGGTATCTTCAAAAATTGATCATAGTTAATATTTTCCATATGCAAACAAATAAAAATATATATGTAATTAATTGCAAGCTCTTTACATTAATTGATAACATAGAAAGTAAACTATATTATCCAAAAGCTCTTTAGTGTTTATTTTTTCATTATAGAGAGTGGAAAGGGAGCTAGAAGAGAAGACGAAACAAAAGAGTGCTAATAATGCTAGTTACCTTAGTGTAACTAATAGTGTCACGTGTTTATGATAAAAACCAGTAACCAAAGCACTAGTCATACCAAGGTGAAGAGTGTTAATAATACTAGTTATGTCGGTGTGACTAATGTTGCCGTGGGTTTATGGAAAAAAAAAAATCAGTAGGCAAAACACTAGTCACACCAAGGTGACGAGTGTTAATAATGCTAGTAACCTAGGTGTGACTAGTGGTGCCATGAATTGATGGTCAAAAAATCAGTAGCCAAAACACTAGTCACACTCAGGTAACTAGTGTTACTAACATCCGTTACCTTGGTGTAACTAGTATTTTATCTACTGGTTTTTTCTCATCAACTTATGACACCACTAGTCACACCAAGCTGAATAACATTATTAATGCTAGTCACCTTGGTGTAACTAGTGTTTTGGCTATTGGCTTTTTGCATATATCTATAGCACCATTAATCACACCGACATAACTACTATTATTAACACTCGCATCTTGGTGTGACTAGTGTTTTGTATACCGATTTTCTCCATAAACCAATGACACCACTTGTGTTAGAAACATTAGTCATGTACTGATTTCAAAGCATTTTCTACTTGGTTTCAAAACATGTTCTGATTTCCAAGTTCAGAATACAGAAGAACAGAGATTATTATTTCGATTTTGTTATAAAAATTGACAAGTAGTACATGTCACACAAAACGAATACCCCATTTGTCAATTTCCATCACCACTTCAAACACATAAATCAGTTTCATTCAACAAAGGCAAAGCTTACACCTTTAGTCACTTTCATAACTCATTTTTACAAATCATTGATCACAACAGAGTAAAGAACCAAACTTCCATATTACAAGCAAAATCCATCATAAATCACAAGCAAAGTTCGAAACATGAAGCAAAGCCAAATTTGGACAGCAATGTAGAACTCAAGCCAAACTAAGCTTCAAAAATCTGAAATAGAAGTTGTGGGATGTACCAGTTTCTGTGTGAGGAAGGTAGACAGTCGCGGCCAACAGAGGGGGAGGTAGGGGCTTCGCGTTTCGTAGCGACCAAACAAAGTCGACTGTCGTTCGTGTGCGAGTGACCAAACGAAGTCAGGGGCTCAGCGGCTCCGCCTGAGGAAGGGAATGACGAAAGCGACCAATAGCAGGGGAGGCAACGACTTCGACTTTCACAGCGAGGAGATGAGTGTCCGGTGCCGCGCATGCAAGACTGACACAGACAACTCGATGGCAAAGGGCAGACGATGACAACGGCGCTGCGTGGCTATGTGCACGGTACGGACAGACGACGACGGGTGTTGATTTTGGGGGAGACAGAGGTTGCTGTTGATTTTGAGAGGCAAAAAGTTTTTTTCAAGGTTTTATTTTGAGAGGAACATGTTTTTTTCAAAACCTGACTATTATTACATATTTTTACTGGAAGGGTATTTTAGTACTTTTACATATCATTTGGGACTTCATTGTTATATTTTCTCAAAAGGGACATAAATGTTAAGTTACTACTTAAATATGCTACTTTTGTCTCTCCCTTTTTTTTTGTCTTTTGATGATTTTGTAAGATTACGAATCCAAAATCAGTGAATTTACAAAATCCCTAATAGGTAAAATCAGCAAAATAACTGCAAATTGGCGTCCGTACTGGATGACGAAATCTTAACCATCTTTACTGGTATTGGAGTCAAATAAGGTCCACCATATCTGTTCAAGCACCAGAGAAAAAAATTAAAAGACTTATTAATACTAATTTGTAAAGATAGACGATGTCCTTTCATTTTATCTTCACAGTCATGGGCTTATGATTGGCATAAATTTAAGGGTTTTTTTTTTTTTTAAGTTTAAGTTGAACACTAATTATTTCTTTTAAAATCTTGTGATAAAATCTATTTTTAAACAAAAATATAATCAGCGGATATAAGAGATTTAAGAAAAATTTTGTTTTTCAATTTTAACCTCAAAAAAGAGTTATCTGTACAATTATCTTTAAATTTAACATTATAAACAGATCACCAATTGAAGCAACGAAGGTATCTATGGTCTCCCTTCACATGACAGCATCAGTTGAAGGAAAGCCCGTGTATGGATTGATGAATGCAGCAACACTGGCAGCACGTGAAAACTCCCATCTACATCATGATTTGGAAATTTGTGTTGTTACAAGTCCAATTATAAGCTGAAAGTTGAAATTTCATACACCAAGACCAGATTAGAAAGTTATACTTACATGATAATCTCCAATTGCACGAGACTTTAAGCTGGTAGCACAATAATCAAAATTATATGCCCAGATTTGAATGAACTTTTCATGGAATCCCAAAGCAAGAACTTCATTGAAAAAGATAAATTATAAGTTTAAGACATATAATTTGATACATTTTAGCATTTAACAAATTATTTTTAAAGAGAATAAGAGAACAAAAGATTGATTTTTAAGTACCTCTTTTTCTCCAGGAAATTTTTTCTCCAACATCTCAGTGTTTGGTGGTAATGGATACTTATGTTTTCTACATGCTCCACACTGTAGTAGCAGAACTTAAATTATTCTCTTTGATAAAAATCAACTAGAAGAAGTAACATAAGATCAAATATCAAATTGTGGTAATTATAATATCAAAGTTTGGATGCAGAGGCCATGGCTGTTGTTACGCTACTTAGACAAGGCAAACATCCACAAGGAAAAATATATTCCTTTATAAATTCTGAACTTAATCTGTATTCATTATAACGTTCATCCGATATTAATATAAACAGAAACAATACAAATACCATTTACTGTTAACGAGTTAAAAAATGTCAAAATAAGTATTAGTGACCTTTATCAAATGTTGGAAATGAAACCAACCGAGCTCTAAAATTGCAACCACGAAGTCCAACTCAATCCAACAAAAATTCAACAGCTGGTTTTTCTTTTTCTTTTTTTTCTTCTCTCCATTTGGTCATCACCTGTAGAACATGAAGTCCATCTACAGCCAATAGTGATTCACAGCAACCAAAAAACTCCTCCATGTATTCATGGTCGACGGACTCTAGCATCCCACTGGAAAAAGCCATTTATAAGCATGTTGTTTGTTTTTAAATCTGCATGCTCACGTATATAGTACTAGATGGTAAAAATAACTTAACAAGAAATAATTCTATCGTATTTTGTGGCTTCTGAAAGTTGGCGATAACCACATAGAATTAGTTTTACTCTATCCTGATAGCAAAGAAAGTTAAGCTTATGAATAATGTATCCGATTTGTAGAATGTATATACTTTTTAATTCAAATTATGTATACCCTAATATATTGAGAGATATTTTTCTGTGTATTGGGGCTGTGATGAACTGATGATTATATCAGTTTTTTGCCAGCACTTCTTTTAGTGAGCAGGCAATGTTTGATTATATTTTTTTATTTCAAACAGTTAATTATGATTCAACACTTGAATGCCAAAAGGTTACCTGAAAACCGGTTTCCTTCACTTTGATTTCTGCATATTTCAGCTGCTCCACGGACAGAGTAATGCCAGTGTGTTTGCATCCAGTTCGTTTGAAAACTTCAATAGCTAAGGATCCCCACCCGCAACCAATATCAAGAACTTCATGCTCTTTACTAATTCTTGCCTGGAAGATTTAAAATGAAAAGCATTAAGCAGTGGCTAAAACAACGGTTTTAACCAATTAACAAATTTGAACAGACACTTTCTCAATCAGCAAAGTGAGTTTTCTCATTTGGGCAACTTTCAATCTTCATCTTCTCTCTATGAAACAAATTGATGCACAAACGAATTACGAACACATCTTTTAAGGTTCCCTTAAAATAAAAAAATTGTAATGTCACAGTAAGAACTAAAAGATTGTAGATCCTAACCTTGAATACATTAATTCATCCAGGAATAGAGAAAAAAGATCGTTGCTCTAGAAATGCAAACAATAAAAAATTGTTAGCTTCAACTTAAATACATCTAATTAGTTACATCATTACTATCATTATAAACACTTTGAAAAGAGAAGAGAAAAATATCATTTCCTTCAAGCATTTCTTCATAGACTTGATGTAATTTGTTGGACTCATTAATTATTAGTGCTGATTACTTATGTGTACTTCTTCGTCCAACTCAGGGAAGGCTCCAAATCTCTAGTATTTGTTAGAACTTCATTGATTAATTCTAACATTGCACATTGTCAATACAAGCCGTGGATCCTCTTGGGCTAAGTAAACACATTATAAGTTTCAGCGTGAAGCTCAAAATAGACAGTATATTTGTTGTGGGCCTAGGCTATTACATTAACAATTAATTGCAATTTATAACTAAATTATCACCTAACAGTGAGTTTTCCTTTCAAAATGGTAAGGAAGAAATACTATATTCGACAATGTGTTCGCGATTGTAGCATAATTTTATCTAGCATTATCTGCCTTAGACCATTTTGCTTTCCATGAGAGTATCTCTGTTTCTTATAACACTCCATCACCACCTTATTCTCCTATACAATTTCCAAACCATTCTTGCGTTTGAAGGATATATCAAAATATACTGATATGTTAATCTGTTTTTTGAATTAACCTTTCACCAAATCTTATAAACTTGCCCAAATGCACCAATAATAAAAGAAATTACCAAATAATAATGGCAAGAGATATTCTTGCGAGCTTGTGTGAGAGTATTTTGCCTTAAAATATGCCGAAAGAAATATTTTGCAGATGCGATACTAGCTGTGAACAATAATGGGGACCACCAACCCCTAAAGCGAAAGAGGAAATCACTTGATGTAATAAGATTCAAACTAGGATTACTAGCAATATCACATCCATGAGTCCACCAATCACAACATACCTTTTCAGTTTCAGTTTTGAGCGTGAAGGACGCAAATGGGTATTGGCAATGAGAATCTACCAAATTAAGTTAGCAATAAAAAAATTTTATGAGTCAAAAATGCTTAGAAACTATTGGAGTTTGGACTCAAATTAATTATCTTATCTTACCATAAATAGATTTAGGAGACCTTCATCATTATCCACTAAAGAAAAATATCCATGGATATATGAATCTACAAGGCCTAAATCAGCCTCTGTCATAACCAAAGAAAATAATTACTAGAGGTCATCGGTGGTGGTTTGAATTTTGTAAATACAAATAACATGCATTTAAAATTTGACATATGATAATACAATATGATTTCTGTTTTCTCAATTTATTTTTTTTTTCCTGTTAATTAATTTCAACATCATGTAGCCTGTGATCTCTCTCAACAGGATATCAAGCCTAGCGCATATCACCTTCCAGTAAAATCCAGGATTGAAAACTCTCAATATAGTTTTCAAATTGCAGTTTTTGTTGTTTCCCTCAAAATTAAAAACTTTGCCTCCTTCCTCCAGCAAACTGTGACATAAACAAGTATGCAGTGTGATGAAAGTTTCAATAGAGTTAGAGTTGTAGATAATTTAGTTTTTTAGGATTAAATTAATTTAGAATTACTATAATTATCTTTATTCTATGTGATAAATATCTTTATTTATTTTTAGGATAAAATATGATTAGTCTTATCTTAGATAATATTTGATAAATATGATTAGAGTTATCAATCAGATAATTATTAGAAAAATAAGGAAATTATGACTATAAATAGCTAAGTGATTTTCATAATTCAGTACTAATTATAATTGAGAATTATTAATAAAAGCTCTGAAATTGTGGGGCAATTTATCTTGTGTTTTTTTTAGCTTTTTTGGGTAGTTTTAATTGGATTCATTTGGTCTAGAATTCAAGTCACAACGGTGTTTTATTTCTAGATTATTTTGATTTTTTCCTAGAATTCGTTTTGGGATTAGCTTGGGTTAGGATCGAGTAATTCTATTATTTAATTCTAAATTTAGGCTTGTTGTTGGATCTAGAGTTAGATCTTTAACAATTTGGTTTCATTGAGAGAAAATTTTTAGTATGCTCTATGGTTGCAACATTGTCTAATCTTCCACATTAGAAAATAATTATTCTTGATTGCTGGAAATAAGTATGGTAACGTGGAAGTACATGTCTAAGAATGGTTCTGGATAGGAAAGATTTGGTATTTAACTGTGTCCATTGTGATCGATCTCTATTTCCTAGGAATTTACTTGGTGTACTATTTATAAACTAATGCACCATTCTAGTATCAGGTGGTTGTGTGATGGAACCAGGTGAGCCATCCAATTTGATGAGGAATGCACCACTGACTAATCGGCAAAGATTAAAGACCTTGGAAGAGGGCTAATCGAAAATTACAAAGTCATTGGAAGAGGTGTCTATTGCAATAGCGCATTTGTCAACATTTATGGAGCCGTTTGAACAAAAAAATGGAGGACCATTATGGACGAACTCAAGGTGAGGGGCTGTTGTCACATGTGTCGTGATGTGAGGCGAACTCAATGGTTGATGAGATTGATGAGATCGGTTTGAATTGGAATTGTAAGGGTGATTGATGCAGGAATTGTGATACACGAGGCGCTGATGGATAGATGGATGGATGAGAGAGGACCGTCTAGGGCTATTGGTTGACATGAAGAATGGGGAATTGATATGTTCGAGAATGAGAATTCCAGTGATGAATTACGAGGAATGGGTAGGAGGCTTCGTAACTGAGTATCTAAGGTGGAAAGGCATTTGAGGATAAAGGTAGAAGAGATAGACATCATCGTCGAGGACAAAGGAAGTTAAAGGTTGACTTTTCTCACTTTGACGGAGGAGTCTGCACGAATGGTTGGATAAAGTGCAATAATATTTTAGGGTCTATGATGTTGTGAGGGAAGATCGAGTTTCGACAGCTTACATATACTTCAATGGTAGGGCTAATAGTTGATGGTGTTGGATTAAAGCTCAATATGATGATAATGGTAGACATATAGGATGAAAGATGTTTGAACATGAGTTTTTGAATCAATAAGGACCATCTCTAGCTATTAATCATCATGGATAGTTGGCTAAAATCAGGCAAGAGGGTAAGTACAAGACTATATTGAAGAGTTTCGTCGATTGCAAATTGTGGTTCAGGGTTGGTTTGAGGAGACATTGCTTGACATATTCATTGAAGGTTTGAAACCATGGCTATCAAGGGAACTTAAGTTGAAGCAACAACAAAGGTTGCTTGAAGCTATACAAATGACTAAGATTTTGGATCAAGGTTACAGTGGGAAGGGGCCGATTAAGGAGAATAAGAAAAGCAAAATTTCGAAGGATTCATAAGATGAAAATCCTTGGAAAGAAGAAGTGATAGAGGTGAGAACCAAGGGGAAAAGAGAAAAAAGTCTTAAAGCTTTTAAGAGAAGAACTGCAAGAAAGGACTAAAAATGGATTGTGTTTCAAATGTCGAGAAAAATGGGGCGTAAGTCATCACTATAATTACGGTGAAGTGTTAGTGTTAGTCGAGCCTAGTGATATCGAGGATGAAGATGATGGTAGTGAAAAGGAGTCTAGAGTTTGGAGAGAGCTTAAAGTGGCTAAAGTTGTTGAAAGTAAAGGAAAAATAGAGTTGCTTCATGCTTTATCAGGAGCTTCAACACCAACGACTATGAGACTCATGCATGGATTGGTGCATTTGAAGTGTCTTTATTGGTAGACTCAGGATCTTTACATAACTTTGTTAATGCCAACATTGTTACAAAGGGAAGGTTAAAAGGAGTTGCTGTAGAGCCATTTATTGTTAGGGTGGCCAATAGAGACAAGCTAAGGTGTGAAGAGGTGGTGTAAGAGGTAAGGATAAATGTGCAAGGGGTACGAATTGTGGCCAATTTGTATGTTCTATCAATAGTAGGAGCTGATGTGGTGCTTGGTAATGCATGGCCGAAGAGGATTGGGAAAATACTCACATATTTTGAAAACATGCAAATGGAGTTCAAGTTGGGAGGGAAAAAGAGGACTTGGACTATTTTGTCACCTAAGGAGATTAAGCACAACGATAAGTTGGTGATTGAAAGTTCATGTAAGGAAGATGCCCGATATTGTGCCATAATGAATGTTCTAAAGTTTGGGGATGTTGTTGATGAGATGGAAAAGAAGGTTCTAAATCCTACCCTTGAGGATAAGGGTAATTTTGAAGAATGGAGGAATGATGAAAACCTTTGAAGATCAATTTCAACAGAGTTAGAGTTGCAAATAATTTAGTTTTTTAGGATTAAATTAATTTAGGATTATTATAATTATCTTTATTTTATGTGATAAATACCTTTATTTATTTTTTAGGATAAAATATGATTAATCTTATCTTAGATAATATTTGATAAATATGATTAGAATTATCAATTAGATAATTATTAGAAAAATAAGGAAATTATGGCTATAAATAGCCAAATGATTTTCATAATTTAGTATTAGTTATAGTTGAGAATTATTAATAAAAGCTTTGAGGTTGTGGGGTAATTTATTTTGTGTTCTTCGGCTTTTCAAAATAGTTTTACTTAGATTTGCTTGAGCTAGAATTCAAGTCACGACGGTGATTTGTTTCTAGATTATTTCTACTTTTTCCTAGAATTTGCTTTGGGAGTAGTTTGAGCTAAGGTTAGGTAATTCTATTATTTATTTCTAGATTTAGGCTTGTTGTTGGATCTAGAGTTAGGTTCTCAACATAGTATCAATAACTTCATATAACTTGACATTTATCTTTAGAAATGAATTATACTTTGCTCTTCATTAATTTCATATCACTTAAACTTTATGCTAGGAGTATGAAGAATACAGTATATTAAGGCCTAATGAGGAACATGCGCTCATAGATCTTATTTTCAACTTTACAGTTTTCACTATGACAGATACTATAACGAGTGAATGACTGGATTTCAAATGATTAATAAAAGCCAACTGCTACTTAAAAAGATTCAAACAAACATGTATGATGAAAGATTGGTGTTTTGTTTATAATGTTTAACAATTTAATACAAGTAGAAAATGAACAAGAGATGTAGCTTGTGAGGAAGCATAACTACTTATAAGTTGTAACACACAAACACAGAAAGGGGATTTGAACTCAACATATTGCTTCATTCTGTACAACTTATTCAACTGCCCAAATTGAGTAGGCTGTAGGTCTTGGCACCATATAGTAACAATTATAGCAACGATTTCCATCTGTTCCATAGAAATTCAATTTAAGTCTACAAATTGAATTGTAATATTCTACTTGACACAGATGACTCACAGAGGCAGTACTAACAGTGAGTGACCTAAATTAAATTTTAAGAAGTTAGTCATTGATTTTCAAACTTTTCCGCAGAATTTTCAGTTTAAAACAGACATTTCAAACAAACGCTGATTACTGTCAAAGGAGCAGGAGGACGCATATGAAATGCTTGAGCCTAGAAGAAAACAGAAGTATTAAATAACAACCGCAGGCAAATGATATTAAAATATAAATGAACTCACATCAAACGGCCAGTATTGGTATAATTTCCAAGAAATCTAGCAACAAACAGACGAGCCCCAGCTTCCATCAAAGATGGTACCGTTTGTTTTGGGTTGCTCGCAACAGCACAACTTTTTCCAAGTAAACCACGTGCGGCAATCAAGCCTGACTGCGAAGAGACCTATCTCGCTTGTTAGTCATGTGTCACCACCCGAACGAAATGAAGAGAAATTTAAACCAAACAAAATGTTTTAATTTGAGCAACAACCACAGCAAATGCCAAAATAAGAGGTACTAATTGCAACCTTTAGTCCATCCTCATGCAAGCCATAACCTGAAATAAAAGTGACCAAATTACTGAGATTAACAGTGACTGTGAATCAAAGAAACTAGATTTACTTGCTTAAGTCCAATTTTAGCATTGATGTACAATCTTTTGACTGTTATGCTCGCATTGCATGAAAATGTTCTTAATGAACAGATCGTGTCTCTTCTCCAAAGCTAAAAATGCTCACCCTGATAAGCTCCACAAAACCAAATTCCTCTCTTCCCCTGAATATGATCAAGCTCAAGTAAGGCTTTTGATGCAGCAACAAATGGGAGTGGATGGCCAGTTGACCACTTAAGTAATGTCCATTCTGGTGTATGATCTGGATTGAGTGTTACTAGAAAAGGTAAACTCGTATCACCAATACGCTGCGAGGTGAACATAACAGTGAATAAATAGATCATTTAAACAACATAAAGTAATGTATTTCCGACGATTATATACTCGATTAGTGCATTAGAAAAGCTGAGATATTAACATCTTAGTCCATGCAATGTATCACCAAATGTTTTGGCCAAAAGTGATGCTATACTATCCACAAAAAATTCATTGCTCAAATGATTTAACCTGTTTATGTGTAATTATTACATTATCAATATATTATTTCAAAATTAAAGTGGTAGTTATAAATTAGTTTATCATATCATTTGAGTAAAATTTTTAGACAAATTTTTGGGAAGAGTAATATTATTCTAAAGGAAAAAGTAATGCTATACTATTCAAAAATTTGTTTAAATTCATAAGGTAATTAGCCAATAAATAATGCTACATTTCTCAAAAATTTGCTAAAAGTTTTTGTCAAAATGATGTGATAAGTTTATGTGTAGCTACTACATTAATTTTGAGATGATATATTTATGATATGATAATTACATATAAACTTATCCATCATTTGGACAATGAATTTGGATAAGTTTTTGAGTAGTGTAGTATTACTCTGTGCTTTTTGAAAAAAAATAAAAATCAACTAGGACTATAATGATAATATAATTACATTGCTAAATTCTATCTAATCAAACTGATTGATTAAGATAGGTGATATGGTAAGAAAAGAGTGAAGAGATTACGTTGTCTTTGAAATCGCCTTCTATTAACAGTTAAAATTCTATATGATTATGTCTCAAATACAAGTAGCTAGCTATTAGTTTTAGCCTTTTAGGTCTCAACAACAGTTGGCAATTGCTTTTGTTTTCTTGACAATGAATAAAACTTGCATTATTCATGTCTACAATAGAATATGATCTTGTTTTCGATTCAATTAACTATTTAATGCCTTTCAATTTTTTATGTTTTAAGCAAGAGTTCACTGTATATAAATAAAAATAGATTTGTTTTTTGCTTGATTAATTAGGTGTAAGGTTAAATTAAGCTGTAAAGATAAAAGTGGATTAAGAAAAGTTGAAGAATGTTTGTCCCCTATAAAATTTTGAACATATGTATCCCAAGGTTGGTTGTTTCACAAAATTATCCTTTATAAAAAAAATAACTTCCTTCTTTTTACTTTCTTTTACTATTGGATTTTTTTTTTCTATGTGATGTTTTCTAATGGATTTTTTATTTGTTCGGTCTCTCATCTCTTTTCTTCTTCTTCTTCTTCTTCTTTCCTCTTCTTTCTCGATGAAGCAGGTTCACTTTTCTAGTGAGAAGTTTCATGCTTATTGCTAGAGAAGGAAGAAGAAGGAGAAAGAAGAAGAAAAAGAATGAAGGAGGAGGAGGAGAAGAAGAGGAAGAAAAAAGAAAAAAGATGAGAAATGTTGGATGGAAAAGAAAAAATATTACATCAAAGAAGATGCCGGATGTTGGAGAAAATGGTTGGAGATGAAAGAGGAGTTGAAGATTTTTTTTTGTCTTTTATAAATTTTTATAAAAGGTAATTTTATGAAAAATCTAAAAGCTTATAATAGTGTTCATTTTTTTTTAGATGTAAGTGTTCACTCCCTTCTTTTTGCACTTCTTATATTTATTTTTAAAAAGTTAACACAAATCTCAAGGTGAAAGCATTCACATTTAAAAGGGAAAAAAAAAAAACACATAGTTTATAGAAGTAAATTCATTTTACAAACTTAAAGTTCATTGAGCCAGTATGTCACACATATTTGATTGCCCGTGCTTCCTATATGTAGTTGCATGCACTCCATGTTGCTTGGTTTTGAGGCATAAAATTCTTATCACAGTGAAGAAAAATGTCACTGTGATGCAGGAGTAGTCAACTCTTAACCGCCTAAAACAACCAATCTTTAACCACTCAGAACAGTCAATCTCCAACCACCCAGAACAACCAGTAGATTTTTATAATTTTTTTTTTTTTACATTTTCTATAACTCTGTAAATAGAGATGTAAATTGTAGTTAAGGAAGTCAAGTAATCAATCAAAATTCAATTTGTAAACTTTAATTTAAAGTTGTTTATCTTTTTAAAGGTTTCTAGAACCATATTTAGTCTATTACCAAATAATTTTTAGAACAAGTTTGTCTTGTCTAAAAACTATCATGCGTCATTTTAGTATCAAAGCAGTTTCAATTTTGGACTGATTCACCTTCAACTGAAGCTCACTCTAATACCGAGCAATGAGTCTTCCTCTCTATTTATTATCTAAACTGAAACATAATCGTTTCCACTCCTTAAAGTCAACCTAGAACCTACCCAAAAGAAAGAAAAGACCGGAAAAAAAAAATCACAGATTTGTCTCCACCTGACTCAGATCCACCATCAAGGCCACAAATACCCTTCCATTTTCTTAATTGAAACTCATCACCACCAAACACCAAAAAAAAAAAAAAAAAAAACAAAAAACAAAACAAAAACCACCAAACTTTTCGTCATAACCACCACTTCATTATACACACCAAATAAACCTTCCATCATCCAAACTTTCTCTATCGTCATCTCCAAAATCCCAAAAATAAAAAAAAAAGAAAATCAGATCTAGCCACCCCACCACCCGAATCTACCATACATACTCCTTCACCAAAATCATCTCCATCAACACCTAAGCTAGAAAAAATAAAAATAAAACCACAAAAAAACCCTAAAATCTGGTTACCATCACTGATCTCCATCGGAATTTGACCAAACTACCCCTCACAATTTCATTTTATTTCCTTACTTTTGAACGATAAGTGAGAAGAGCATAATTTATATCCCCACTTTTGACCAAACTATTTGAACGATAAGTGAGAAGAGCATAATTTATATCCCCACTTTTGACCAAACTATCTCTCACTATTTCATTTTATTTCAACATAACCAGTAGATTTTTTTTTTTTTTTTTCAAATTTTTGTAAAATTACTATTTAGTCCCTACTATGGCTTTTTACAATTTAGGCTAAACAGTAAAATTATAACTTAGTCCTCTTATTTCTAATATTTATATTTTATACCCCAAATATAAAATTATAATTTAGTCCAAGCAAAACAAAACTACAGTTAGTCCTTTTATTTTTAATATTTATATTTCATACCAAAACATGTAAAAAAAAGAAGAAAAAAATGGCTTTTAATTCAAACATTATGAAGCAAATTGAGGTTAGATTCACAACCAAGGATGACTTGATCGAATTGGCCAACAAATCACAGATACAAATTTTGATTGAGGATATGTGGTACAACTAAAGCTCTCCACAATGTGCTAAGTTTGAAGACACTAGAGTAAGACCTATTTCCTAAAATGCTGTTCCAGATAATGATTTAATTGATGAAGGGATAGAAAATGTGATCCTACAAAATCAGTAAAACCACAACACCAAAGAAATGAATACCGGATGAAGTTAGACCTCCCTACATTCAAAGATATTTAGGAATAGAAGATTTTCTTGATTGGATATTAGATGTTGAACATTTCTTTAAGTACATGAGGATAATTGAGGATAGGAAAGTCAAGCTAGTCGCCTACAGACTAAAAGAAGGTGCCTTAGCTTGGTGGGAGAAATTATAGCTTACTTGATCTCACAAAGGAAAAGGTCCAATTAGAACCAGACATTGAATGAAGCAGTTATTGAAAGCAAGCTTTCTGCCTGTTGACTATGGTCGGATTCCATAGCAATGTTGAAATTACAGGTAAAAATCTTGATCTATTTCAAAGTATGTGGCAGAATTCCAATTCTTGTTAGCTCGAAATAATCTAATAGAGATAGAATGTCAAATGGTGGCTAGATTCAGGAATGACTTATGATCCAATATCCAAGAATAGATAACTTTACAGTTACATTACAGGATGTTGTACAATTGGCTACTCGTGTTGAGTCACAACTTAATAGGGAAGCTTTAGAAATTCCACAGTAACTTAGTCCTCTAACCAGTTGAGTCATGATAGCGTGACCCATCCATTAAGAGAATCTCGAATCAGACCCAACCAAGGACAGTCAAGTCCTCCCATTCGAACTTCATTGAATGCATGACAAATTGGGAATCAAGCTAGTAAGAGACCTACCATTGACAATCCCTATGTTGCTTTTTGAGGCAACAAATGTTTTAGATGTAGATTAAAAAAGGCATTATTCTAACTAATGTCCCAAGAGGTAACCGGTTCACATGATTGTACGAGGAAGAAAGATTCGATTCGAAAAAAGATAAAAACTCGAAAGAATGGACATATGAAGATGAAGAAGTGGCTTTGGTCATCCAACGACTTATGTACACGTTGAAGAAGGAAATTGATTTTCAAAAGCAAAATATTCATAGAACTGGATGTATAGTCAACTAAAAGGTTTGCAACCTAATCATTGATGGAAGAAGCAGTGAGAACATTGCATCCAAAACAATGGTTAATAGATTACAACTGTAGACACAAAAACATCCTAAACCATATCGCATAAGTTAGATCAAGGATGTTAGAGAAATTAGAGTAATAGAACAATGTCAAGTATTTTTATCCATTGGAAAACACTACAAAGATGAGGTACTATGTGATGTTGTTGATATGAATGCTTGTCACTTATTGCTTGGCAAGCCATGACAGTTTGATTTAAACATTGTTCATAATGGTAAGGATAACTCCTATACCTTTCTTAAAAACAACGTTAAGATCATACTTACTCCAATGATACAAGATGCCACACTAGCAAGTTCAACTTGCAAAGAAAGTTCATTATTGATCGTACCAAAAGGGATGGAAGCAATAGTAACTACCTAACAGGGATTTTTAAGAAAATATATAATTTGAGAACTACAAGAGAAATGATTAAGTGGACATATGGGGAGAGATAAAAACATATCTCTTGTAGAAGCTCGCTACTATTGGCCATGCCTTAGAAGTAATGTTGAGAGATTTATGAGGCGATACTCAATTATCAAACAATGAAAGGTTAAGCACAGAACACGAGATTGTACATACATCCCTATTTTGAAAGCTTATTGGGAAAAATTATCCAAACTCAAGGACGAGTTCTTTTAAGAGGGAGGGATCTGATGTAAGAGCAGCTAGCTCTTAACTACCCAAAACGGCCAATCCCAAACCATTTAGAATAGCTAACCTTCAACCACCCAGAACAGTCAACTTTTAACCATCCAGAATAACCAATAAATTCTTGTAATTTTTTATATTTTCTATAACTCTATAAATAGAGATGTAAATTGTAGTTGAAGGTAGTTAAGTAATCAATCAAAATCCAATTTGTAAACTTCAATTTGAAGTTATTTATCTTTCTAAAGATCCTTACAACCAAATCTAGCCCCTTGTCAGATAATTTTCAAAGCAAATCTATCTTGCCTGGAAATATCTTGCATCACATTGTCAAGAGAAAATTAAATGAATGATTACTCATTTCCATCTATGAGCTATAACTAGAATTTAATATTGGCAGAAACACTAATGGAAGAAGTATATAAGAGTTAAATATACAATATCCCTCCGAGGTTTACTTAAATATAGACGCATAAATAGTTTGATTTTTATAACACCATACTCCCAAATTAACAGTCAGCAACTGTTAAATGTGAAGGTTGATTGTTATTTGATGTTAAATAACTAAAATATCCTTAACTTTGTAATTATGAGCCGATTAGATAGATTTGCCCATGAAAGAAGACAAAAAAAATATTATAAAAAACATGTAATGATTAGGTTTAGATGCTAACTTTTTGAGCGGGTACTCAGAGAGTTGGTGAAAATATTATGACCATTTTACCTTTATACATTTAATTAATTACTATGATTAAAATATATATATGTTGACTGTAGAATCAAGCCAATGGAAGGCCAATGACTAGATTTTGTTGGCCTATAGAAAGGAGCTCATGCAGAAGGAAGACAACAACTCCATATCTCCATTTTTGCTTTTTTTTTTTTTTTTTTTTTTTTTTGGTTCTTCGATTTCTCCATTTTTTTTCTTCTTTGGTTAGTCCATTTGCTTAGTAATTTTTTGTTCCCTTTCAACCATCATTTAGTTCATAACATTGGTAATTTTTGGTAATCTTTTGTTCCCTTTTAATATTATTTAGTTCATAACATTGCTTCATTTTTGCTATTTCATACATCAATTTCTTTTTTCTTTTTGGTTAAAATCATGGAAGCTTCATGTGGTAGTAGCAATAGGGTGAAAAGAAGTAAAATCAAATTCAAGAATAAAAGATGCTTATGTGGAAGGAAGGCGATGGTAAAAATTTCAGAATTGCAAAAAAATCCTAACAAGTTATACTTCAGCTGTGAAAATCGAAAATGCAACTACTTCTCGTTTTGGTCACTTGATAATGAAGAATTTAGGTGAATGAATCAATAAATGAGATGCCAAAGTCAAGGCTAGACATGATTATATTTTGTTTGAAGAACAGTTACGACAGTCCACTAATGATATATTTTTTTAAAAAAGTAGAGAAATTAGAAGTACAATTAAACACCTATAAGATCATCAATATTATTAGTCTTATTTTTACTTTTGTAACTATGCTTGTAGTCATTGGTCAAGGTTAGTGTAGCAAAATAGCAAAATAGCAAAGTATGCTTGTAAGGGGGTAATGAAATTGAAATCCATCATGGTTGATAATATCAGTTGTTAACATAACAGTGATTTACGCACAAAATATGATAGTCAATAGCATGTAGTATATCAATGCATGAACCAAACTAAACAAAAAACAAAAGGTCTATGATGAACAAAAACATGGACCATTTAACTATCAAAAGCAGTATGTATCATCTTTTAATCCAATCCAATAGTGCATGAAGCAAACAATCAAAAAACAGTAAGGTAACAATAAGATCCATGTATAAACAAAAGCATGGATCACACATAACCACATACACTGTCAATTTGCAAGAACAAAATAAACAACCATACCATTCAGCCTTTAAAGGCGTTGGTTTAAAGATTGCTGAACTTGAGATAATTAAGAAGATGGTGGTGGAGTTGGATTCAAATTGATTTGAGATGCATTTTGGGTTGTCTACTGTGGTCCAAACCAAAGGACCTGCATTAATAACACACATTATTAACAATACAACTTAGAATCTTGCATCTACACATAACAGTCCAACAGTTTATATACAAAACACTTACCCTTATGGGTTGTTGTTGTGATGCTAGTGTTGCAAATAAAGTGGTTTGTGATGCTACCTATGACAACAATGGAAAAAAATTAGAAACTAAGTTAATAATGAAATGTAGTAGATTTTTTTTTTTTTTTTGAAGTAAACTTGTATTAAAATTTAATAACTCAAGTTCATACGTGAAAAGCTATTCTAGAGCAAGTCATTCTTGTAGTTAAAGGTGTACATCAAGTTGATGCCTATAATGATAAAGCTGTATACATAGTGAAGGTTATACCTAAGTATGCCTTTTTTTTTTTTTTTTTTTTGTGCAGTTGTAGTACCCTTCTGTTTGCATGTCCTTTGGTTATGACTAACCTCTTGACACACATTACACCTAACCCTTATTGATCGTTGCACCCGTGATGGCTCAGTAGGTCTTTTTTTTTTCTATGTTTTCTGGGCCTTCCTTTCCTTTTAACCTTTATAGGTGGCATCAATGTTACACTTTCAACCATTGGCCATGATGCCGCATCTGGAATGGCATGGAGGATATGAGAATAGGTCTTTAAGTATGCTACCTTCTTCAAGGACTTATCAACATATGAGGCAACATCACGTCTAAGTTTGGTAATACATGCCATGACATGTTTGTAAGGAACACCACTAATTGGCTACAGAAAACATTCACATAGTTTCTCACCTAAATGTACAACAAATTGGCTTCGGTCATCCATCACCTCAAACCCCCATTCCCTACACCTCAAAGGATCTAGGTGCCTAGCTTGAGTTTGATGTTTTTGACATAGTTTATTAATTTTTGGAGTTATAGTAGACTCCCAAGTGAGTGCTCTCTTATAACGCTCTCAATTTCGGATGATGAACTTTTTCCTAATGACTTCCAACATGGACAATGAAGGCAACTCCCTAGGTTCATTTAACCAAGCATTGAAACACTCCACAATGTTGTTGGTTATGTGGTCAGTTCTGGTGTCACAATCAAAAGCATGGATGCTTCACAAGTGTAAAGGTATGTCTATAAGATACTTAAATACAGCAGGGGACACTTCATTGATTTTAACCATTGCTTCAATGAAAGCAATGACATTAGAACTCCTAATAGCAGGCTAAAACAGGTCCTTAAGGTAGTCAATTTTAAATTTGGTCATTTTGTTTTTCAAGAGAAAGATGACATAGATCGTGAAAGGAACGAATCCTTGCCACTTGCGATAGACGGAAGCACAGAAGCTACGAATCAGCAAGTAGATAGTTTCGATGCCAAGATGATGTTAAACCCTATCATGCCACCTAAAGCTATTATAAGGTCGTCTTCGATTGGTTCGGATGCAAATGTTTAGATCATACTAAAAACTAAATTTTTTCAGAGAAATCGTAAAAAGGGTTCACAAATTACCTTTCTTTTTAAACAATTGGAAGTTGGAGCCAAAAAATACACCGAAGCATCCTTGGCTCCTATGGCGAAGGGGAGTGCAGAAGTTACGCATGACAAACTAGACAGTTTCAATGCAAAAATGACATTGGACCCTATCATGCCACCTAAAATTATATTACGGTTGCCTTCGATAGCTTTGGATGCAAGTGTTAAGATCATATTAGAAACCAAATTTTTTAAAAGAAAACGTAAATAAGGTTCACAAATTATCTCTCTTTTTAAACAACTGAAAGTTGTAGCAAAAAAAGGCACCATAGTCGAACCATTAATGAGTTGAATGCATTTAAAGCGTGGCAGGACGAACATGTACCTAATGAGTTGTATATGTTTCTGTCATTTTTACTTTCTTTCATCCATGTATATGGTTCTTATATAACAAGTTATTTGTCACTTTAATGTTACTGTAGACCTACGGTTTGCTTGCCAACAGGATTGCAACTGAAAATGGTTTAGGGACTTGTATAGACGTAATGTATTGTTGACTGATTCAGTGCATCTAAACAATATCAAAAGTAGTTACGTCATACATATATATGGTACTATAAACATATACATTTTTCTTGTTTTCAGCATATGGACGTTACTTTCTACTTTATCAATGGAAGTCATTGAAATCATTCGCTACCAAGATGGAATCATTCACAATGACTGATATTTTGTTTCAGGTAAATTAAATTGAGTGTTAATGTAATAGATATATTCCCTTACTAATTCAATTATTCATTTAAATATATGTAGTGATATTTGCTTAGTAAATGGGATCTTTATACGAAGAAAAAAGATATTCATTGTCAAGTGCATTAGATACAGAAGGGGGGAGGTAGCCAACATCACAAATGCAAGGAGGGAGGTAACCTCTGGTGCGTGTAGGACTTTCGATGAAGCCATCCAATTTCTTTGCAATTTCTTTGGCCGATATGCTTTGTTGATGTCTTAATTTTAATATACCAAGAAGCCATCCAAGAACACTAAACAAAAATTAACACAAACTCCTAATGTTCATGACTCCTTATTTAAAAGGAGTTACAAATTTACATGGTGATTATTTGGATAAACTATAGTTGTGTAATACAATGTACAGACATGAATGACATAACCCCCAAGCTTATTGGATTATATTTCAAGAAAATCTTCTTAATAAAGGCTAACTAATTCATGTTTACTTGATACTTTAATGGAGATTACCTAAAAATTTCCCATCATTTTTTTCTTAAATGATTGATTGCTCATGCTACCTATATTTTAAAATGGGGTTTTCACTTCTCCAGTTGCATCAAACTAGCAACAATGATATTAAAACCATGTGGATTTGAGATGCTCTAGTCATTAATTAATTAAACAATCATAAAAGTATAACTTGGATGCTCAACAGCAATTGAGTATTCAAAGATGCTCAAAAGATAGTGTACCCACCTTAAAGGAAAGTGGAAAAAAACAATCTAAGAGCAATTTGTCTACCAATGACAACACACTCATATTCTAAACACATTCACCAAAAACAAATACCAATACAATCTAATATTCACATTCTAATCATACCCACAAAACCACACACAAAATAGACCAAACGACCAGAACCCACTTTCAAAACCCTAACCTTTATTCACATGATCATATTCAAATATTCAAAGTAAGTAAAGTTAGTCAAATAAACTTACCAGCTGGAGACAAGAAGAGAATCAATTGTGGTTGCAGTACTTCCACAGTCCAAAAAAAGAGTGATGTTGGGAACAAGCTGACAAACTCATTCTTTTGTTGGGCATGGGAAATTAGAAGAGAATAAGATGTGGAAAATAAAAAGAGAGTGAGGTGTGAGAAGTGACAAAATAGAGAGCTTTTAGGCGGGAGTGTACCGTACAATAAAATACTGCAGATTATTTTGGGCGATAGCTATTATTATGGGCATTTTTAACCATTGAAAGTCCTTTTTGTAAGAATCTCGAAAAAAAGTTGTTTTTCAACTTAACTTCCAAAAAGGGTTATTTCGCACATTTTCCCTATTTTAAAAACTAACAACATTGTATAAGTGGAGATACATTTCGTATGTTCAAAGATTTGTAAAGCTTGAAACAAATCTATAGGGAACTTGTTTGACTACAAATAAATTGAAAAGCAGGGGTGACCATGTTCAGGTTGGCTCCCATTGGAACAGACCCCAACATGGTAAGTGGTCGGATCCAAACATGGTCCAATAAAGGGGAGAAATCAACCCGATCCAAACTCCTAATATTCGGTTCAGTTCGGGTTGAGTTCCATGTTTGGACTAATTTTGGACTTCATTTTTTGGGCCAAATTTTTGTTATCTTTTAAGTGTTTTTTGAGCCCATTACTATTGAGCCTTTATATTTAAGTGTTTTTGGACTCTTTAGGCTTACTTTGTCTTGAAAAATTAGATAGGTGAAGAAAAAAATATTAGGTAGGTGCAACATGCTAAGAAAAAATTGGATGGGTGCAACATGCCCTTAAATTCTACCTACTATCTTCAATGTAAAGGGGAAAAAAAAAATTTCAACATGCTTTTAAGTCCTGCATACATCACAACACACATTACACCTCTAATTTAATCTTCACATCCACACATTACATAATGCCCTTAAATCCTGTTTATTGCCTTCAATGTAAAGGGGAAAAAAAAAATTCAACATGCTTTTAAGTTCTGTCCATTGCCATAACACACATTACACCTCTAATTCAATCTCTACATCTACACATTACACAAAAAATTAGGTGGATGCAAAGATTAACTTGCCCACTGCCAAAGGAAAAAAAGAAATTTCAGCATGCCCCTAAATCCTTAACACTATCTAATGTCCACATCCACATATTACACCTTTAGGTCTTCAACAATATCTAATGCCCACATCCATACATTACACAAAACAAAAGAGATTGATGAGTGAAAGTGTCATGAAATATTGAAACTGAAATAAGAAACCAAGGCGAAAGAAGAGGACAGTTTTAGGTGGGTGGCGGCGATGGTGAGGATAAGAGCTTCATGACAATGGTGAGGAGAAGAGCTTCATGGTAATTGTGAGAAGAGGTGACGGGGAAAATAGTTTCATGGTGACGATGTTGACGAGGAGAAGAGATTCATGGCCACGGCCACGATGAGGAGAGCTTCACAATGACGATACACAGCGAGAGATGAGAGATGAGAAGAGCTTCACGGTGATGACACTGACGAGGAGAAGAGATTCACAACCATAGTCACGGGAAGAAGGGCTTCACGGTGACAACAAACGACTAGAGATAAGAGATGAAAGGATCTTTATGTTAACAATGTCGATAAGGAGAAGAGCTTACGGCCACGGCCACGACAAGGAAAGCTTCATGGCGGCGACAAGCGGTAAGAGATGAGAGATGAAAGAAAGAAGAGAAAAAGGGGGATGCGATGGTAGGTAGAGAAGGGGAAGAATGGATTTGGCCGATCAAGGGTTGAGTATGGCTTTATATAGGTGCATGCAAATTATGCATGTATCCCTATTCACGGGTCGGGTCGGGTCGGTTTTGATCATTTGGAATTGACTCGATCTGTGAAATATGGTGTTTTCTCAATGGAGGGTCCAAACACCTTATAATTGAACATGGAAACCGACTTGAACACCCATAGGTCGGGTCTTCGGGTTGGTTCCATGCTTTTTTGCCCATCCCTATTGAAAAGTTCATGCCTTCTTTGAGTGGATCCCATTGAAAAAAACAATAATAATTATAATAGTACATGACTTATTGGTAAGAAAATCTGAAGATCATCAATATATATCTACTTCAGATTCCTTTTAAATTGTTGGCCTTTTATTGGTTAATCACATTTATACATCATCAACTGATCACCCATTGCGGCAACATAGGGAGAGTAGATATGCTCTCCGCTCTCTTTACATAACAAAATCAGTTGAAGGAAAGCCTTTGTATGGATTAGTGAATGCAGCAACATTGCCAGGACGTGAAAATACCATCTGCATAATAAGGCAATTTGTGTTCTTGAGTTACAGTTCCAATTATAAATTGAACATTGCAATTTCACACACCAAGACTAGGGCTAGAAAGCTACAACTTACCTGATAATCTCCCAGTGTACGAGACTTAAATCCAGCAGCACAATAATCAAAATAATATTCCCATGTTCGAATGAACTTTTTGTCAAATCCCAAAGCAAAAACTTCGCTGAAAAAACTCATTTTAAGATCAAGACATAATTTTGTTATATTCTAGTATTTTAAAAAATTTAAAAAAGAGGAAAGAGAACAACACACGACAAGTTTGTTTTGTTATACACAATACAACTTTTATATATATTTAGTACCTCTGTCTCTCCAACAAATTTTTTCTCCAACACCTCAGTGTTTGGTGGTAATGGATTCCAATATTTTCCACATGCTCCACACTGCACTAGCAAAACTTCAGTTACTATTTTTTGAAAGAATCATTAGACCAAACAATAAATAGATAGCTAACTATAATACCAGAGTCTGGAGGCAGAAGTCATAGCTGTTGTTATCCTATTCAATGAAGGCAAGCATCCACCAGGAAAAATGTATTCCTTTATAAAACCTGGACTCAGCCTATGTTCATTATAGTGCTGATCCGGTACTGATATATACTGAAAAAAATCAAACACCCTTAAATATTAGCAACTTGTATTAAACAAAAATTCAAGTGACCTTCACAAAATGTACTGAAAATGCAAGCGATCAAGCACTAAATTTGAAATCATAGAGTTGCAACCAATTTGTTAATTACCTGTAGAACAAAAAGGCCATCTTCTGCCAGTAGTGATTCACAACAACCAAAGAACTCCTCGAAGTATTCATGGCCAACGGATTCTATCATCCCGCTAGTAAAAGGCCATTGGAAATGATGTTATTATGTTATGAGTGTTGTGTTCATATATAATATACTTGATGGTTAGAATAACTTACACGGAAATAATTCTGTCGTATTTGTTGGTTTTAGGTAGTTGGCGGTAGTCACAGTGAATTAATGTTACTTGGTCCTGGTAAGAGAGGAATACACTTCATACACTTCTGGCATGTAAATGGGAGACTGACTGTTCATTATGATGCCAGCGCAAAAAATAGTTACCTGAAGGCCGGCTTCCTTCACTTTGATATCTGCATATTTAATTTGCTCCACGGACAGACTAATGCCAGTGTATTTGCATCCAGTTCGTTTGACGGCTTCTATAGCTAAGGATCCCCACCCACAACCGATGTCAAGAACTTCGTGCTCCTTACTAATTCTTGCCTTCATGAGTTAAAATTAAATGGCATGAATCAATAGCTAAAATGAACTTATCGAAAACTTAATTGATTTGAACAAACTTACTTTCTCAATCAGAAGGGATAGTTTTCTCATTTGTGCAACTTTCAAATCTTCATCTTCACTCTGTGAGCAATTTGATGCAAAATGACACTTTTGCTACATCAGTTCTCCAAGAAATTATAAAATATACGATATGCTTAAGTATGGCGTGCCACCAAAGAAGAATCATTCTTCTTTTTGAAGCAAACTAGTTAAAAAAAAAAAAAAAAGGTGGGGGATTCTAACCTTGAACACTGCACATGAGTATGTCATTGATTCGTCCAAGAAGAGAGCAAAAAGATCATTGCTCTAGAAACACAAACTAGAAAGGTTAGATGAAACAGAGAACTTATAACCTCTATAAAACGAATTTGTAGCCTCGACGAGGCTCAGGTCACCATACTATAACTGTCGTAGTGTAATACTGAATGAGCTATGTGATGCGAAGTAAAAAAATTGACAAACAGGAAAAAATAATAATAATAATAATTCTTCACATTACTCCATAAAATTGAAGCAAATTGTTGAACTCATTTGGAATGCAGGTAATTTATGTGTACATTGGTTAACTTTCACATCACATCGTGCATGGGTGAGGTCTTAGACCAGAATATAGCCTTGGAATCTTTTAATTATGTAGATGCATTTTGGTGGTTTATAGATGAATGACACTTTTATGAAGCTCATAACATACAATAGCTAATTGGTGACTTGGATTATTTCATTTATAAATGGCATTGCATTATTACATACCAAATTATCATTTAATAATAGGCTTTTTTCCAAAGTGGCAAGAAATATTTATTTGGAGGATGGGTTTGTAATAACCACATAATTTTATTTGACATTTTAGAGTGTTCAAATAGTACTATTATCTGGACTCTAATTATAAATTTAAAATTCAAAATTCAGTTGACAGTAAATTAATATAGTAATTGAATCTTTCTACAAGATTCCCCTTACATTATTAAATTCAATTTGATATATGGGCTTCTTATGCACTTAAAGCTCTGTGTGCTTGGATTCGATCATATGACAAGTCCATTGATTTTGTAGGTGAAGTAACACATTAAATTGCTCCAAATCCCAATTTTGAATTCTTATCTACCAAGTTTAATATTTGAGTTTAGCACTAAACTAAGAGGCATTATTTTCCCTACTATAATTTTATACCCGAGTGTTTCTCAGATTTCTTATTTCCTTCCCTCACTATATAGCTAATTATTCTACACAATTTGATACAATTTTTGTAGGATCAAAACATACCTAAAATATCTTTTCTAACTATGCTTTAGCCCAATTTATAGATACACTTAGCTACATGTGTCTACAGAATACATTACATATTGACAGTAGCATCTACTAGCTTCGGCGCTGTGATATCTTTTCTAGCTAGACTTGCCTTAGTATATCAATAGTGAAAGTAATTACCAGATCATAGTGGCGAGAGATATTCCTACGAGCTTGTGTAAGAGTATTTCGGTTTAAAATATGACGAAAGAAATATTTTGCAGATGCAATACCAGCAGTGAAGAACATCGGTGACCACCAACCCCTAAAGTAAACAAAGGGAAATATTTTATTTAATAAGATCAAGGAAATGGTAATTAGTAGTTTCACGTTCTAGGAATCCACTAGTTACGATATAATATACCTTTTCTGGTTCAATTTTGCACGTAAAGGGTCCAAATGGCTATTGGCGATGAAAATCTAAAAAATAAGTTTGTAAGAAAAATATTCTCATAGTCCAAATGAATAAAACAATTGGAGTGTAGACAAAACTAAGTTTTCTAATTACCAGAAAAAGATTTAGGAGACCCTTATCTTTATCCACAAAAGAAAAATCTCCATTGATATATGAATCTGCAAAGCCTAAATCTGCTTCAGTCATAACCTGAAGATAATTACGAGATTATTAGTGATAAATAGAATTTTGCAAGTACAAATAACATGATCTATAAAATTTAACATATGATTCCACCATATTCCTTTGCAGTTTAAACTTCAAATTTTTTACTATTGATTTATTTCAACATCATATGGCATGTAGTCCCTTTCAAGGATATCAAACATTAATTAAATGCATACCTTCCAATAAAATTCAGGATTATGAATTCTCAATATAGTTTCTAGACAACAATTTTTCCTCGTTCCCTCAAATTTAAAAACTGCGCCTCCATCTTCCATCAATCTGTAACATCGATAAGTGAAAGTATATATAATTCGATAATACTAGAAATTCAGTTGTAGTAGTAAAATTAACAAAAATAGTGCAACCAGAATTTATGTGCATGCAGATGAGATTCAGTAATGAAGAATCACTAAAATTAGTCTTGTTTTGAAACTAATCACTAAAATTGGTTTGGTTCAAAGCAGTACGTTTATTAACAAAGATAGCAATGATGCAAAAGTTACAAAATGAACTAGGTATGCATATCTACGCTAAGAGTATGAAGAATTATGTATCAAGGAATTTCAATGATCTGTAACACCAAAACATACAAATACGATGAGGAAGGATGCGTCTACAGATGTTGAATTCAAGTTTAAGAAGTGAATGTAATTAGATCTGAAATGATGAATCAGTTTTAAGTTTTGTTCCTTTTAACAGCAACATATATATGATAAGTTGAGCAACTTCTTATAATGTTAAGCCATTTTGTTCAAGTTGAACAAGAACAAGACATACAAGAAAAATGTGGATTGATGCTTGAGAGAAACCATAATTGCTTGTGACACATATGGTTGTAGACATAGCCTGGTTGTTAACCATAATTTTCAACAAAGTTGAAGTTTCAAATTCAAATTCAAATCCAAATCCCAAAGTCAAACTACTAATAATAACAATAATTGTTTGTGATATAGAGTAATTATGGTAACAAATGTAACAAAGTAACAATTGTAGTAATGAATTCCTTCTATATTGTAGATAAATTAATTTTAAATTCTTAATTTGAAGTGTAAACTATTAAATGTTGTACTACAGAGAGGATTCCGAAGGAGCTCACAAAGAATAATTAAGTCCAAATTTAAAACACAAATGCCTATGCTGTCAAAGGAGCCTAGAAGAAAGCATGAGTTTCTCAGTTTGAGTGTGCATGTAATAAGGAAGTTAAAACAAGCAAATGATGTGATTATATAAATGAACTCACATCAAACGGCCAGCAATGATATATTGTCCAAGAAATCTAGTAACAAAAAGCCGTGCCCCCGTTTCCATCATGGAAGGTGCCATGTGTCTTGGTTTGCTCAAAATAGCACAACTTTTTCCCAGCAAACTATGTGCAGCAATCAATCCCGACTGCAAAAAAGCATACCTCACTTATAAGCCTTCCATCAGCATTAACAGGAATAAAGACTATAACAAAATGAACAACAATTAAAAATGAAGCAAATGTTTAATTTGAGCAACATTCACAGCAAGTGTCAAAATAAGGGACAATAATTGCAACCTTTAGTTGATCCTCATGGAAGCCATAACCTGAAATAAAAGTAAAACAAATTCTTATGACTAGTACACTTGTTGCAAGAAAATGTTCTTAATTCAATTAATGCTGTTGAATATATGGTGTCTTTTCTTCCATTTATAAGCTAAAAATGCTCACCTTGATAAGCTCCACAAAACCAAATTCCTCTTTTCCCCTGAATAAGATCAAGCTCACGTGAAGCTTTTGATGCAGCAACAGATGGGACAGGATGGCCAGTAGACCACTTGAGTAACGTCTGTTCTGGTGTATGTTCAGGATTGAGCGTTACAAGAAAAGGTGAACTCTTTTCACCGATATCCTGCAAGGTCATGCAAACATTTAAACAACATAAATTAATGAATAAGGCATTTAAACGTTACAAAAAATGAATAATGCTAGATCTAGGGAAAAACATAATCATATTCTAGCTCAGACTTTGGATTTCAGATTCAATTCATATTTGAGTAAAATTTAAATTTGTTTAGTTTCTGATTCAAAAAAGAAAAAAAAAAAGTTTTTAGACAAAAACAAACATCACCTTAGTTTCCACAATTAGATTTTCGTAATTATTATTATTTTTTGTGTGTTTTAAAGAAGCAGTATATATATTGTAGTGTTAACTTAAAATATGTTTCACTTAATTCTCAAAAACACATAAGAACTATTAAGTATGGAAAATTTAACATGAATTAAAGATGTTGACAAATGTCACAATCAAACCTAGACTGAGCTTTCCCAAAAATGGCTATTTTAAAAATTGAAAATAGGTGGCCAGTCAAAAGCTACCTGGGCTCATATGTGAGGGGAAGATTGGAGAATTCTATTGGTAAAACAAGAAAAGGGAATTGGTGAAACAAAAAAGGGGAATGAATGTCACATTGAAAATATAAAACCAAGAGCAGGGAATATTAGTATTGGATGCTATGACCCCATAAACTAGGCCTTTGGATTGTAAGGTGTCGACGCAAGAATTTTGCCTTTGCCCCGATAAGTAGAAAATGCTACTTAGTTCTCTTAGGTGATGATAGGAGACGATCCTTATAATGTTAGAGACATTTTGACTATAACAATCTCTAAAGGCCTTCTTGGGGCTTCCGACCTTTGGCTTAGATGATGACCTCAAAATTCTCAAATGACTTGGAGGACAATTTTGGCTTCCTTAGATCTTCTGAAATAGGATATGGTTTTCTTAACAAAGAGTTTATTAGTCCTTACTAGCTCATAACCCTTCATATGAGTGGTGGAAATATAGCTCTAAAAGGTTGAAAAGGGTTACGATTCCATGGACTTCAAAAGAGAACTCCATGTGAGCTTTGTAGATTTCCTAAGGAATTTATGTGAATTGTAACGTACTTCATTTCACAACAGAAGAGATGTATTCATTCAGTCTTTTTGCTTGGTTATGGTGAGTCTTGAGTCCACATCTACCTATTTGTGGGCACGTTTTCCTTTTACCTCAAGCCCTCTTTGGTCATTTCAAATCTTGGTCAGTTTATCGTATCCCTTCAACCCTGTGTGTTGACAGCTCCTATAATCTTGAAGGATTTCCACTGATATGCTCCCAGGTGACACCCTTTTGTTCTTTTTTTTTTTTTAAACAAACACCCTGTTGTTCTTTTTTCTCCCTATTACGTGATTATGGGCCCACTTTATTTTCCTGTTTTTAAGCACTCGAGGGAGTGAATTCAGCAGTAGTAGAAGGGCTAATTCATTCCGAGTCACAAACTCCTCTGGTGATGACTTCCTTAGGCGAGGTCTCCTCTGGTGATGATTCCTTAGGTGAAGGTTCTTGTTTGTCCTTTTATTTTTAGGCTAATTTTTTCCCAAACATAAAGCTATCCACTAAAATACATACAATTCCAAAAAAAAAAAAGTGATAATTTAAATTTGCTAGAACTGTATTAAAATGAAAGAAATTTATAAATCTATTAAAATGTTAATAGATGAAAATCTATTTGTGGTTAAAATGAAATAAATCTATAAATTATTAAAACGAAATCAATCTATCTAATCGAAAGTCTGTAAAAATGAAAGAAATTTATAAGTCTATCAAAATGTTTATAGATAGCAATCTATAATTTTATTAAAATGAAGGTTAATAAATCTTCTCGAAGACTCTCCCACTAGAGAGAGAAAATCCTCTCTCCCATTAGTGAGATAAAGTTTCATGGACGAAACTTTCCAATTAAATCTAGGCTGACTTCAGCGTTTTCTTGTTCTTTTCTCCTCTTGATCATTGTTGTTTCTTTCTTTTTGGTTTTTCACCCGTGAATCATACTGGTTTTGAGGGTTTTTAGGGTTGGATCCAATTTTTAACTAGATCCAACTCTTAAAACCCAATCTGCTTTAGTGAGGTTTGCTTTTTGTAGGTATCGAAAGAAAGTTAGGAGCCTCTAGCCACCTCGTGGCTAGTTATAGAGCTAATTTCTAAAGTTTCTATTGTTGGATTTGGCGTTTCAATATGGGTCTCATAGCTCTTTACGACTACATCAAGTTTCGGACAAAAACTGTTTGGTTGTAGGGAGGGCTTCCCATTTGTGGCGGCTTGTCCTAGTGTCCAGAAGCTATCCTTCAATGGCTATCTTTTAAGTTATTGAGAGAATATTATATAGTCTATCTTGAGGCTTTTGATTTTTTAGTTTGTTCTTGTTCCTTGTTTTTTTTTCTTGTTCTTTGTTTTTTTTCTTGTTATTTAGTCAATTAGTGGATGGCCAAATCTTAAGTCGCTTGATACTCTCTTGATTGAGTCTTGTCTTATGCTCTTCTGACTTTCCTAATTTGTCTCTCTATAAAGGGTTGTTTCTGGTTTGGTGGTGTTTAAGTTGGTAGCCCCAAATTTGATTGGCCTTTAGGGTTGTATGTTTGTGTTCCCAAATTTAGGATTGTTGGTAATGAAGATTCCATAATTTTAAAAAAAAAAAAAATTATACGTATATACATATACGTATGTATATACATACATGTATATGTACGTACACACATATATATATACGTACATACATATATATAAGTCTATTAAAATGAAAGAAATCTAAAAGTCAATTAAAGTGAAAGAAATCTATTTGTTGTATTTTAATAGACTTTTGATCAGATATTCCTTTCATTTTAACAGACTAACAGATTTTTTTCATTTAAAAAATAAATAGATTTTTTACTATTAACATTTTAATAGACTTATAGATTTCTTTCATTTTAATAGACTTTCGATCAAATAGATTTATTTCATTTTATTAATAATTAGATTTTTAACTACTGACATTTTTTTTTTCATTTTAATAGGCTTATAAAAATCTTTTGATATTCTAAAGGACTTATAGATTTTTTTTCACTTTGATAGACTAATAGATTTCTTTCATTTTATTAACAAATAGATTTTACTCAATATTTTATTAGAATTTTATTAGATTTATAGATTTCTTGGATTTTAAAAAACTTTGGATCAGGGAGAATTACTTCATTTTAGTAGACTATGAGTCTTGGCTTTATTACTTTTGATTCTCATATCCTGGACCGGATTGGTAGTAATTAAGTCTCATCTTCGCAGATCTCCCAATATTATCTTCGTTTGTGGCTGGGTAGTAATTAAGTCTCTTCTTCGCAGATCTCCTAATATTAACTTTGTTTGTGGCTGCCTCCTCTACATCCTTGGATAAAAGTTAATACAAATGGATGTTTTTAAAAAAGCAATCCTAGCTTAAGTTCTTGTGCAGGTGTTTTTAGAGATCCTCAAGGCAAGTTTCTGGGTGGTTTATCTAGCTCTCCTGGAATATTCTTCCTTTTTAATGTTGAGATGAAAGCAGCCCTACTTGCTTATTCAGATAGCTTAGTTGGCATTATCTGTGGTTGGAAGCAGATTCCATATATGGCTGTCCTTTCATGTTTTCATATTTCCAGTTACCTCCTTAATCTCTCCTTAATCTTTTTAGACAAAGAGTGCATTTGGGATTGCTTCTACTTATGAAATAATCACTTATTTATAAATTTTGAGCAAAAAGATGTTTGCTATTTAATCTTCCATAATCTGCTTGTCACATAATCTAGCTACTTCTTTTATAATCAGTTTTCAAAAGTTGGTTGGAGGTTGTTTTTAGAAGCTTATTCTTAATTGGAGAAACTAAGCCTTGACCTTCGAAATTTCAATACCATCCTCTACATTTTAATGAAAATTCAATAATTTCCTTACTGTGATAATAATTTTACAAACTGAAAATTCAAATTTAAAATAAATGATTAACTTTTTATTCAAATAATTTTATTTTAATTGATTAAAATAAAAATTAAAATTAAAAAAGTAATAGTAGTGGCTGTCGTGGTGGCCATCACTGTGCTGGGGATGGAGGCTTGCTCCATCGCTGAAGCTTCCTCTAACAACTGTTGAAGTCATCGGCAATGGAGGAGGTGAGATTGCCTCCCATCTCGATGGAGGAGCCGAACATCTCCTTAAACAAATGGGGGAGCCGATCAACTCATTTAACGTTCGAGGAGATCAGTTTCTCCTCCGGCAATATTGGTTCTGTTGCCAAAGTTGCTAGAGGAGGAACTAGCCTCCTCCAGCATTGGAGGAGCTAATCGACTCCTCCGTTTGTTAAAGGAGCCGAACTCGATACTCCATATGGAGAAGGTGATCGGAGGAGATCGGGTGAAGACTCCTGTGATAGAGGAAGCCTTCATCACTAACTGTTTTTTTTTTCTTTTTTTTTTTAATTTTGTTTCTTTGATAAAATAAAAACTGAAAGATTTAAAATATATATATATAATTGCAAAGAAGGTATATTACATTTAATAGCTATGTCCATATTTATAATTTTGCATAATCACTTAAGAACACTTAAAATTTGCCCAACGCTTAGCTGCTTATGTCTTAAATGGGTTATTTCATATGTTAAGTTATAACTATTCTATAAGTAGAAGCAATCCTAAACATATTATCATCTTTAGGCTGTGGAATCCTATCTCATAAGTGTTATGCCCGTTTTCTCGATATGGGTCGAAAAGGCCACAGAAGGCCCAGAAGATGAATGAAAGCCTAGAGAAGCCCAGGAAGCCCGACCCTCAAATCGTTGTAGCGAGTTCGCTGGACTTGCGAGCTCGTGTAATGTCAAGATAACCCCGAGTGCACCTCTAGCCCGTGATAAAGCCCGCTTCAGCATCTCTCTAGTCCGCACAATTCATCAGGTCGATAAACTCGCACCAGGGGATACCTTATGGAGCCAGCCACCAGATCCACCTAATTCCCTGATTTTATGTCGATGCCACTTTAACAGTTCCCGAGAAACATTCAATGCGATAACTATGCATTTAATGAAAGAAAGACTTTACCTAATGCATTTAATGCAGACGTGTATATG
Organism: Litchi chinensis; assembly: GCA_019925255.1. Classification (NCBI taxonomy): domain Eukaryota; kingdom Viridiplantae; phylum Streptophyta; class Magnoliopsida; order Sapindales; family Sapindaceae; genus Litchi; species Litchi chinensis. The sequence continues at coordinate 10,320,226 of CM034461.1, forward strand.
AAGAGAATAATCATTGCTACAACAATAAATGCAGTATGACCAATGTCAGATTAGTTAAAAATGATCATGGTTTGTAACTTATGTAATACTCTACCGTATCTCTCCCTCTCTATAAATAGGGAAGATTTTCATTATAACAACAAGTTAAAAACACTAGTAGTACTGTTACTCTGCCAGAATTAACGCAAAGTAACCCGTGGACGTAGGTGCGCTCGTCAAACCACGTAAAATTCCTTGTCTTTGCATTCTCTTTTCCCCTTCTTTCTTTATTAATTGCTTCATTATTGTTCATCTACCATAACCAGCATTTAACTCCTTTTACTACGATACACCAACCTTAAACTATATTTATTACATTTATTATCATTTATTACACCAAACCGTAGTCTGGGCCTTTGAATCTCTCAGTCGACCGTTTCCGGACGTCGACAATGAAAAAAAAAATACAATGGAACCATTGGCTTTGGGTCTCTACATTAGTTGGCAATGGGTTTTATATCGTTTACCGATTTCGTTTTGCATATTCAAGGTCTTTCAATTTTTTTTTTTTATTTGTTTATATATAGTGTGAAACTAGAGATTTAAAGAGGGTTCCAGAAGTTTATTACTTGGTTAACTAGAAGCAAACTTAAATACAAATCTAGTGATCAGAAGACAATAAAATTCGTAGAAATTAATTTCATTTTAGCAAAAGCATATATTGCTAACCTGAAGTACATTGAGCCAGTATGTCAAGCATACAGTTTTGCTGCCTGTGATTCGCATAAAGTTGCATGCGCTCCATGCTGCTTGATTTCGGGGCATAAAATTCTTATCACGGTGAAGAAAAATATCACTGCATGCCAATATAAGAAAGTTAAATGAATATTGCACATTTAGATAAAATAGAATTACTATCATGTCCTTGTTGGCAGGTTGCTTTCTAAAGTCTATTTCTGCTGTATGTTTATAAATAATTCTTCTGTAGATTAACATATGCGTAACTAGTTCTTTATGAAGTATAGCGAGATTATTTATTTATTTATTTATTTTAAGAAAGCTAGATTGTTATTATATATAGGACAGTAGCACTAAATAATTGATGTAATTACAGAAGGCAGTTGTGCAGGAAAGGTTACCTACACCTGTTATTATTATTATTATTATTATTTTTTGGAAGTAAACTACACCTGTTATCACTCCCATACCCTTGCCCTGTAAATTTCATACCAGTTTCAAAAACTAACAAGTAAATCAGTGCAAATATATATTAGCACCCAAAAATATGATTTATACATCCAAATTGTAAGTACACCCATCATTAAAAATTTTAAAATCAACTTTAATCTAAGCACCCAATCTAATACCAAAACTAACATTATGAAAATAAATTCATTTATTTACCAAAAGTATCTAATTAAACTATTAATACACCCAAATTTAAGTTAAAACAACCCTTTGTACTTCAAAAAAAAAAAAAATCTCATATTTTTTCTTTGTTTAAAAGAAAACCTTAATTCTAACTAATATATATCTCAAGATCAATTTACAAGTTTTAAATCATCAATATCACCATTATTCTAATTCACAAGACTTGTATATAGTAGTGTATTCAGTAATAAAAATTGATTAGTTAATACAAATGCAACTATAATAAAATTTTTTATATTATTAAAAACATCAATCCCAAATTAAACTTCAAAAAAAAAAATTAAATATTTTTTAGAACTAGAATATTTATCAATTTATTAAATTATTGTTTTGTTCTCCGCGATAATAATTAATGTTTTTGAAACCAATTTATCAATTAATTAAAAAAATCTTAAATTAAGGTTTAAACATATTAAGAAAGATTAATAGATATAGAAAGCATTTAAATTAATTTATTTTTTGAAACTATTTAACATAATTTTTGTAATAAACTTTTATAATAAAGTTTGGGTGTGCAAATCATAATTTTGGATGGCAATATCTACGCCTCTACTAAATTTATGAGTTTGATTTTATTTTAAATGTAGTTTGATATTGTTTCAAATGTAATGATTTCAGTTGCATTATTTTATATTTTCTAGGACCATGAATAAGGGTGCAAAAACATCTCCAACCATACTATCTATTATCCTTAACTAAAAAAGTTAATAATATTACGTTTTATGGACTCCAATATTTGGTGGGATTTGATTTTCAATCAAATTTTTAGAAGCTTGTTTGTAAACTTCAATTTGAAGTTTGTTTATTTTTCAAAAGCCCCTGCAACTATATCTAACCCATCATCACCAAATAATTTTCAGAACAAGTTTGTCTTACTTCATGACAACTATCCCGCATCAGCAGTACCTGCAGACATACTGGAAAGCACCTAGTATCCTTAATTCATCCCATGTTGCTTGGCTTCCTAGCATTTTCAAAGCATCCGGGGCATGAACGGCCATTATGCATCCATTGTAAAATTCTTTTGAACCATCGTCACATATTACTGCACAACCTGAAAAAATATATTCTTCCTCATTAATCATTATTATTATTACTTCTTTTGAAGTTTGCATGAAAAGTACTACTTAGATGACAGGAGGATACTAGTACAACTAGCTTGCTCCTTTCTAAAAATTTCTGCCATATTTCATAAGAATTTAAGATATCTGATTTTCATAGTTTCAAAGGAATTGGATTATTAATTTATGGCTTGAATAAGTACAACGAAAGGCTACACAATTAGTTTTGCATGGCTAGCAAATAGGATGTCGAATTTATGAGGCACAAATTCATTGGCTTCATGTCTTGGTTTGACATACCAATAGCATGCATTTAATGCTATACTATCATTGCTATCATTGTAGTTGAGATGCTGGCTATAGAAATCAACGCGAATTGTGTCCCTATGGGTTATGACATATGTCATATTGCTTATTAATTAATAAGTTGAGATATGCCTAGAAGGGACAACCAACTTATTAACTTCGAGACTGTTTCCATACCTCTAAGAGGAGCCATGCATATACATTAGAATGCAACCGACCCATGAAAAACAAAATGAGAGAGCCGCTTTGAGTTACCTTGTTTTTGGAACAAAGAGTAACATATTCCTTGTATGTGAGTAATTATTTGGTGTATTAGGCTTTTGGGTTTTAGTGTATCTACTTCAAAGTCTGTAAATTTAGTTTTACTAGTAAGATCTATTCTACTTGAAACTTTGAAAATTCTGAATTTAACTACTAACCTTCATCAACTGGCGAAACAGAATACACCTCACTACTAGTTCTTATTTGACAGCCCCAGTTCTCAAGTTGTTCCTTGACCTGAAATTTTTTTTTATTTTTTATTTTAGATTAAAAAGGGTAAAATTGCAAAGAACATTCACCTTTAGCTAGCATTTATAGAACTTTTGCACGAACATTCTTAAAAAAGCTGCTTTTACAAAAGTAAATAATTTGTAGTCCTTGAACAAATATATGGAGGAATAAAAAATACCCTTTTGTAATAGTTATCTGAACGCCATCTAGTAGTTAGCCATTGTGGGCCACCAAGGAGCTGCACAAAGAACATAGCCAGTCAGGAAATATCTAGGACACACTGAGGAAATAACTCCAATAATAACTCCAAGTTGTGCCTGAGTGGCACAACATACATGCGCCCAACAATGAACACGTGAGTTCGAGTACCATCAGCAGAAATATGGATAATTATCACTTGACTACTTTTCTGTATATGTGAGCAAATTACTTAAGTCTTTTTAAAGTAATAAAGACAGTTTTTCCCTTAGAATAGGAGTCTCTGTAAAAATATTATATTACAAATCATATCATAATGTCCATCATAATAGTTTCGATTATTACAATACATTCAAAAGAACAAAAAAAAAAAAAACCTCCAATAGCATACGAAAATGCAACTTTTAATAAAGCACTATGATGGTAGCATATACAAATGTCTAGGCTGGCCTCTTGGGTGCTAGTGAAATACATAATGTCTATCATTATAGTCTCGATTATTATAATACATTGAAAAAAAAAAAAAAAAAAAACCTCCAATAGTAGACAAAAATGCAACTTTTAATAAAGCACTATGATGGTAGCATATACATATGTCTAGGCTGGCCTCTTGGGTGCTAGTGAAATAGTTACACAATTATAACCTAGTTAATATAATATGTACCTGAAATAGACGATGATTGCGATAAACTGAAAAAACATAGAGAATAGGAAAGCTCATAACTCGCTCCGCGGGGCAAGACCATATTATACAACATACTGGAATCTACAAATTATAAAATGTTAATCCTAATAAGCAACAAAAACAATAATAACCATAATAGACGATAAAAAATGAAAATATAACATAATAATATAATGTTTCAACAATCTTACAAGATAAGCCTTCTGAAATAATTCAGAGTAATTATGTGACTTCACAAATTGCTCCAAGGTTTCATCATAATTGATGTCTGGGTTGTTTTCGAGTATTTCAAAATAACTGCATTGTTTTAAAAAAAAAATACATAAATGAGTAAAAGGTGAATAGCCATTTCAAGAAACATGAGTCGTATTATAGTAACAAATTTCTATTACAATTGAGTACCTGATGGCATCCTTCTTAAACTTAGTTATTTCTCGAAGCATTTGCCAAAAGTATGGATTAAACACATTCTTCTTCTGTGCAAACAAACTAGTCAACCCATTTCTGGTACCCCATTCACAGCCTTGGCCTTGGTCTAAGCTCACTGAGAATGACATCTCTACTATCTCCATTTCAAGCCCTAAACTCTCAGACATCTCCATCATATTCGAACACGTCATCTGTCCCATCAACTCAATCTCATAATATTAATCAACACCTCTGCGTAGTACAGGAACAGTAAATTGCTCCCGTAGAATTACAGCATAACTAAACAGAAATTTTTATATACAATTAACCAAAAGTTACGATGAAAAATCACTATGCAACTACTCATTATTATAACAAAGTAATATATATATATACCATATCCCTCCATAGATTGGCCTTAAAGAAAGCCGTTGAAATTATGAAATTTTATTCAGTTTAGTATGATTAACTTAGCTTTATTGTCATGTGGTTGTCAAATTTAATGGTCAGATTGTAACAAAATGAGTTTTTTTTTTTTAATTCTTTTAATGCATTTTAGTGAATAAATTTATTAAAAGAAAAGTAAAAATCGTTTATAACCTTGAGAAAGCAATGTGAGCTTATACTCATCAATTTGCCGTAAAGTCTAGGCATTCCTAATTTCCATGGAAATTTCAATTTTTTTTTTTTTTAATTATTATTAGAAGAAGAAATTGCACAATACCCACATAAACTTTATGTTTTCACCAACAGATAGAATTTTAACCTTTAATTACACTTTACCCTCTCCCATTAGTCAATGTTATCCAGTCAATTTTAACAGTAGAACCGGCATTTTCATCTTTTCGTCTTTTTATGTGCATTTTTTAGAAGAATATGTTCAAAGAAATAATAAAAAATGAATAAATATCTATGGTTATCTTTTGATAGATAATAGAGATAAAAGAAATATAAAGTTAAAAATAAATCTTTAAAAAATATATATAGGTTTAAATCTTTATCATTCGTCTTAAATCCAATCTAGATCTAAGCTAATCTCCATCTCCATGAAACTTTCTATGAAGATGGAAATTGATCTCTCTCCCTCTCTCTGCATTGTCAATGAAGATCTAAATCTCTATCTCCATCTCTATGATAAAAATAGGGTGAAATGGATCTCCATTTTTCTTTTTTAGTTTTTTTTTTTTTTCGGCTTTCGAGAATAAGTTTTCTTTTCCTTCTCTACGGTCCAATTGTATGATTAATAGTTGAGATCACAAATTTTTTTGTAACCATTTTCTTTTAAAAAAATCTTTTTTATTATATATAACTGAAAAAAAAAAAAAAAAAAAAAAAAAAAAAAAAAAGACCTACCATCTACCTTAAAGATGGACAGTGGAAGTCCCGATTTTTTTTTTTTTTACTTTAAATTAATTTTTTCATCATTCTATATAAAATCGTCAAAAAGCTTCTTTTTAATTGTGATTAGATATGAAGGTGCCCGTTGTTGCCATCCATTAATTAGTCTGTTTCATCAAATTGATGGATTGTAATTATACTCCCCATCACACTTTGATATTTATAACTTGTTTTACTAATACAATAATTTTTTTTTTAAGTACGACAGTGGTTAGGTTAAAGATAAGTGGGAATTTAGCAAGATCAATTGGCATTAGTAGGGTTTAAAATGTACTGCAGGACAGGGTCGATAATAATTTTACAGATAAAAATAGAACTCAAACTCCTTTAATTTTTTTTTTTTTCTCACACTGATCTTTCCACACTTATGATTATATATATATATATATATATATATAGGTTAAAGATAAGTGGGAATTTAGCAAGATCGATTGGCATTAGTAGGGTTTAAAATGTACTGCAGGACAGGGTCGATAATAATTTTACAGATAAAAATAGCACTCAAACTCCTTTAATTTTTTTTTTAGGTCTCACACTGATCTTTCCACACTTATGATTATATATATATATACATATTACATTAATTCATAACCCCTATATCTTCTAAAAGATGAGCAATTGATCAGCTTATCTTAATTATTCAACTTTTCAATCTTTAATATCTGTCCTAACATTTTTCTCATAAGAGTTGATGGTTTATTTTACATTTTGAAATAACAAGAACATTCTCAGTCGTCCTCAAAAATAAAAAAATAAAAAATAAAAAAAGATCATCCTTAGTAACACAAAAGGACAATTTTACAGGACAGAGGATAAATTAATAATTGAAATAAAAAGTAGAAACGGGAATTACTTACACCGTTAAAGAACATGCATCCAAGGTCTATATCGACGCCATCAAAGGTAACAATCTTAGCTTGGCCACCCAGGTAGTTCTTCTTCTCATACACTACAACCTCAACACCTGCTTTTGCAAGTACATGAGCTGCCACCACTCCACTCATTCCGCCACCGACCACCGCCACTTTCATCTTCTCCGACATCGCTCACTACTTCCAAATTTTCTAATCCTGCACTGGATCAAATCATCAACTGACGTGATATTTAAACACAAATAAAGAGAAATAGAATCGTTTCTGTCCTGTTGAAATAAAAGATCTTTTCTGTCTCCACTAATCTCCAAGTGGTGCTTGCTTCCATTTTTAAAATGATTTTTCATTTTTTAAAAAGAAAAAAATGGATAAAAATGTATTTGATAGTTTGATTTCAAAAATATATTTTGAAAATGAAAAACATGTTTTCAAAAAGGAAAATATGGTATTGTTTAGATGCATTTTTTAAAATTATTTTTCATTTTCAAAAATAAAAAATGAGAGAAAGTTGTTTGGTAAGTTGCTTTTTAAAATGTGTTTGAGAGAATAAAAAACATTTTTTTGAAGATAATAACTCAAAAGTGAAAAACAATTTTTTTTTATATTTTTCATCATTTTCAAAATATGTTTTGAAAATAAATCATTACTTTTCCTTCCAAATAACTATTTCACTTATTTTCAAAAACAATAACAAACACATTTTACATCATTTTCTGTTTTTAAAAATAACTTTTAAAAAATCCTACCAAACACAGTATATTTTCAAAACATCATTTTTAAAATATGTTGTTCATTTTTAAAAATAGTTTTCAAAAACATATTTAAAAAACGATTCCAAACATATTTACTTTATTTTTTATTTTTAAAAATAAATTTTAAGAAATCCTACCAAACACATTACATTTTTAAAACATTATTTTTAAACATGTTTTTCATTTTCTAAAATAATTTTCAAAAACACCATTTTAAAAATGATTTCAAACATAAATTCTTTTTCATTTATTTATATTCCAACATTATCAATAAACAAAAGCTAATTGAATGATTTTTTTGAAAAATAATTGAATTATTGAATTATTTTTGAAAATAATCGATTATAAATAATTGAATTATTTATAATCCAGCAACATCAATAAACAAAAGCTAATTGAATTATTTTTCAAGTAAATAATATTATCGAGTTATTATAAATTATTAATTTAAATTTAAATATGGTTACTAATTATATTATTAGGTTATGTTACATTATCTCTAAAAATTTTTTTATTGTATTATTAGATTATCTCTGAATTCTATACATTATCTCTAAATTCTTTTTATTTATTTATAACTTATGTAGGATGGAATTTATTTTATTTAATTTATTTTTTTATGATTGATATAAGTTTAGAAAATTGTCGAAATCAGAAGAGATTTAGACTCTGGGACATAATCTAAGGAGTAGTTCTCATATGGAAGGAAGTAACCCACATATAAGTGAGGAGCTCTTACAATAGACAGCTAACTCAGATAATTATTTGTGGGAAAGACTGTGTGAGGTGTAAAACCTGTGCAATGATGCATGGGGGGGAGGATGTTTACCAACTACACCACTTACCCGGGTACGGAATTCAATATATTATGGAATAATCCTATGTTACCTTATAGTTTGATGAAATAGTCAAAATACCCCTTAAAATTGAGACATTAATAATATTCCTCTTTTAATTTATGAAATAGATAAAAACCCCTATAGTTTATTAAAATATCCAAAAAATCCGTATAATCGATTTGGAAATTAAAAGTCAATGTTTGACAGTTAATGTGAAATGATAAAACTAATAAAGTAAAATAAAATATAAAAAATATTAATATTTCATAAAATAAAATTTTAATATTTAAAAAAATTAAAAAAAATCTCCACTACCCATTTCTAAAATGGACGGTAGTGATCACAATTTTTAAATTTTTTTGGGAAGTAATAACAAATTTAAAAATATTAATATATTAACATATTTTTTAAAAATTATGTCTACAATCCATCAACATAATAAAATGAACATAATTAAAAAAAAAAAAAAAAAACAAATACTTAAAGTTAAAGAAACTCCTCTCTCTACTTCTCTCTCGCTCCCTTCTTCTCTCTTTCTCTCAGTCAGTGATGGATTTCTCCCTTCTTCTCTCTCTCTCTCAACAGTGGATTTACTTCTTCTTCTCTCTCTCTCAGCAATAGAAACTCACTGTCAAAAACCCAACTTCTGAGTTTTGATTGCTGAAACCTAGAAATTTTGGATTTTTCGATGATGGAAACCCTGAAATTAGGTTTCTTGGAAACCTTAAACCTTCCAAGAAACCCAACTTCTAGGTTTCCAACTCCAAAAACTCAGTAACTTATAGACTTTTGGCATCGAAAACCCAAAAAGTTTTTGGGTTTCCATGCGAGAAGCCCAAAAGCTTAGGTTTTTTTTTTTGCTTTTTTGGGTCTTTTGTTTTGTTTTTTTATGCTGATGTTGTGATTAGAAACCCAAAAGTTTCTATGACTGTGTTATGATTTTTTTATTTTTTATTTTTATGTTGATAATGTGTTTGATGTTGTTATAGGTTGAGGTTTAGTGATGATGATGATATTGTTCTTGGAGGTTAGGTTCATATTATGGGAAATGGATATATGCTTGCATCTTCTTCGTTGAAGAAGAACGGGATAATGTCAATGAGATCCAATATCTCATTTTTATTTTTATTTTTAATTTAATTTCAAAAATGTTTGATTAATTTTTTATTTTTCATTTTTAATAGGGGATGGTTTCATTCTTTCATGCATTGCCATTGTCAGAATCATTTTTGACTAATATAATTAATAGGAAGGATAAAATAAAATTTTTATAAATTATAAGGGTTCATTAGCTATTACTTAGAACAATAAGGAATATTAGAAATATTCCTTATCTTGGTCAAGGTGCAGATCCCCCACAAATGATTAATGTGCTGGTCCTGTCAATCAATCACATTTTTAAGAAGTGTCCACATCTTTTCTGTCAACTTTTGTCTGCCATGTCTTCAGAAAGTACAGTATTTCCGTCTGCGAATTCCTGATTATATTCGAGGGAGCCCGCTGTTGCCGTCATTATTTCGTCTGTTTCATCAAATTGATTGATTGTAATTATCTCCGCACCGCACCGCGACATTTATAAATTGTTTTACAAATACAACTTTTTTTTTTTTTTCAAAGCACGACACTTGTTAGGTTAAAGATAGGTGGCAATTTAGCGTGATCAATAGGCTTTAGTATGGTCTAGAATGTACTGATAGGCAAAAAAATGGAACTCAAACTCCTATAATTTATTATTTTTTTTAGGTCTTACACTGATCGTTCCACACTTATAATTTTATAGATAAATATAGAACTCCAACCCTTACTTTTCTTGTTAAAATCTAATATCAATTGGATTAAAGCTAGAATTTAAACCGTTATCATTTTTGTATTTATTTATAATTATTTTTTTACGTTTGATACCGATAAAATTAAAAATATGTCAAGATTTAATAAGACTAATTACTATAAAAACAATTTTCCTCAAAAAAAAAAAAAAAAAAAAAAACTACTATAGAAACATCTATAAATACGTTTTCGTCTTAAGGATAAATCTTTCAAAAGTTAGCGATTTTATAAACAAATTAAAGTTCGATTTAAACCCTTATCACATATGACAAATGCAAAGAGAAATTGCATTGATGACCTAAGTAATGAGTGAATGCACTTACTATTATAACTATATATATATTTGTTTTGAAAGATATTATAACCACTTGTTATAGGTCATTTGATATTACTATAACTTTTAAAATAACCACTGTTAACTATGCTAAAGAAAAGATCTATAGTAAAAGTTAGATTTTGATCAATTACATTGTTAAAATTGTTATAAAGCTTATACATTTGGTAAATTTCATGTTAATTGTTGTAAATTTATAAAATGTCTAAATTTGATATAAAATTAAATATTTTAATTATATTTTATATAAATACAATTCTATTTAATTAAGGATGAGATATAAATGTTTTTTTAATAAAAATTAATGATGATTATTTGGATATTTAAAATCATTAAATCCAACAGTAGATTATTTTACTCAACAAAAATAACCCACACCTATTTTTTAAAACTACTGTAAAATCAGCCAAGAATATTCAATAATCATTATATAATTAGTTTTGATAATTAATTAATCTCACAGTCCATTAAAAAATTATAAACTGATAGCATCGAACGTGAAATTGTTTTTTGAACAATCCCAAACTATATCAAACAAGTGATGGTATTACTTTTAATTCAATCCTAATAGAACCAAACATATTATGATATTAGTTTAATTCAGTTGGATCCCATAAAAATATTTGAATCCAATTATGCTTTCGGTTCCAAATCCTTTTCCAATCAATGTATAGTTATCATAGAAAGAAATCCTCTTTGATTGTAGATGCCCACCCATAACCTTGCCAAAGGTCATGAGTTCTACATCCCATGGCCCCCCCTCCCCACTAGTATATATGGGTCTGGCTCCAATCAATGTGGGTTGCCCTCCCACTTAGTGTGGGTTGTTTCCTCTTACTTTAGGAGTCACTCACCAAGCCATATCATTAGAATTTGATATCGATTAATTCCATTGATCTTTGAGCTAGTTTTAGTATCCAAAAAAAAAAAAAAATCCTCTTTAATTGTCTATGGAAGAATTTAAAAATATTTGGGAAAAAAAAAAGAACAAATAAAATAATTATAATACTTTACAATACATCTATGTATAATTTTGTCGTGTCTATAAAAGCAAATTACTTTATTACTAGCTAATTCAATCGTTACAATATGCTAAAACACAATCAAAACAAAATGGACAAAAAAAAAACAATTATCTTCTAATTAACCTACAATTTATAAAAACATATTGTTAGGGGAATCTTCAATACAAAAGAAAATTATAATAAACAGAGTATGGTGATATGATCCAATCTCAACCTAATTGCTGCTGTACTAGTAACCCATCAGTTATGGGGTCATGCCACTTTGCTTGAAATTGGACTTTATATTTGTATGAGATATTGTAATCCATCATTAATTAAACAAGGGGTAGAGTTATTGTCATTCTTAAAAGTGATTCAAATATTTATCTTTTTGAAAATTTTATACGATTGAATTATTTTTAAATAAAATTATAAAGAATGACAAACAAATATTAATATAACAATTTGTTTATTTTTAAAACTTGAAATAATTTTCCTTTTTTAATTCTAAGTTAATAAAACAAACAAACATAAACTCCAAGATTGAATTATGCGGAATCCAATCCAATTCTTATTATTTTAATCTTATCTATCTATCATTTTTATTTTTATTTTTTAATATAAAAAATGATGTGTACTGTATGCCATGAACCACGTGATTGGACAAGTGCGTGTCCGGTGTTGCTATTAAATTATTCATCCCTTCATCAAATTTATCAGTACAATTTACACCCTCTTTCAAACTTTGTAATTAATGCATAATTGACTTTTTTTACTTACTGACTCAATTGCCTGTATATAATCCAAAAAATGGTATTATTTAATTTTTTGTTACTAAATAAGATTTATATAATTACTGCACAATTAATGTGAAGTATTTTTTATTTTTCTTAAAGATTTTATATGGGGTGTAAAGAGTTCGTTTTTATTTTCTTTATAAAGGCTGCAAAGAGAAGCTACGTATTAGAGACTTTTTTTTTTTTTTTTTTGGTAGCAACTGGCCCACCCACCTTGATTTTTGCCTTATTTGGTAAGAGATTGAAAACGAAATCCCACCAAATATTAGAACCAGATGAGATGGTTTAGTAGAAGCCAGTAACCACGTCACCGAACCAGACGGTGGCTATTAAATTATTGAAAATTTTTTTATTTTAATCCATAGCTTTTGATAAAATATATATTTTTTACTTATTAACACGTTTTTAATTTCCATTAACCCTAACATTATAAAAATTCATCAATTTAACTTTTTTATCAATGAACCGTTAGTTAAATTTAACAGTTAAAAGAATATTTTGATTTTTTTGTTCCACTAACAATTTAGAATTAATAAAAAAAAAACCTTTAATCATAAGTAAACTAAATTAAAACAAAATAAATAAATAAAAGGGAAAAAGAAAACCAAAACCAAGTTAAAGAACCAAAATCGTTTTGGTCCATACTGAAAAACAAAACAAAACTCTATGACTGAATTTTGCGGAATCGAATCCAATTTTTTTTTTTTTTTTTTTTTTTAATCTTGTCTATCTATCATTTTAATTTTTTATATATAAAAAGTGGAGTGTAGTGTATGCCATGAACCACGCGATTGAACCAGAGCGTGTCCGATGTTGCTATTAAATCATTCATCCCTTCATCAAATTCATCATTACAATTTGCATCATCTATCAAACTCCGAAATTACTGTATAATTAATTAATTAATTAATTATTGATATAATTACCTACTATATAATCCAAAAAATGGTATGATTTAATTTTTTGTTACTAAATAAGAATTATATAATTACTGCACAGTTAATGTGAAATATTTTTATTTTCTTAAAGATTTTATATAGGGTGTAAAGATTTAATTTTTATTTTCTTTATAATGGGTGCAAAGAGAAGCTATGTATTACAGAGTTTTATTTCCCTCCCTCCCTCCCTCCCCACCCCCCACCTTCCGTTTTTTGTTTGGTGGCAACTGGCCCACCCTAATTTACCTTATTTGGTAAAAGATTGAAAATCAAATCCCACCAAATATTAGAACTAGATGAGATGGTTTAGTGGAAGCTATTATCCAAATGATCAGATCAGAGCGTTGCTATCAAATTATTGAAAAAATTTGATTTTAATCCATAACTTTTGATAAAATATATTATTTTACTTATTAATACATTTTTAGTTCCCATCAATCCTAAAGTTTTAAAAATTAATCAATTTAGTTCTTTCGTCAGTTGACCATTAGTCATACTTAATAGTTGGAAGAATATTTTTATTTTTTTGTTCCACTAGCTATTTGGAATTAATAAAAAAAAAAAAACCTTTAATCACAAATAAACTAAATTAAAACAAAAAAAGGGGAAAAAAAAAAAGGGACAAAGAAAACTGGAACCAAATTGAAGAACCAAAATCATTCTTTGACCCGGTTTGACCATATTGAAAAACAAAACAAAACTCTATGACTGAATTATTTTTTTTGAGGTAACTCTACGCCTGAATTTTACATAATCAAATCCGATTCTTTTTTTTTTTTTTCATCTTTTATATATAAAAAGTGAAGTGTACTGTATGCCATGAACCACGTGATTGAACCAGGGCGTGTTCGTTGTTGCTATTAGATTATATATCCCTTCACCAAATTCATCATTACAATTTTCGTCCTCTATCAAACTCCAAAATTACCATATAATTAATTTCTTTATTTACTTATACAGTTACCTGCTATATAATCCGAAAAATGGTATAATTTAATTTTTTGTTACTAAATAAGATTTATATAATTACTGCACAATTAACGTGAAGTATTTTTTATTTTTCTTAAAGATTTTATGTAGGGTGTAAAGAGTTCATTTTTATTTCTTCATAATGGGTGCAAAGAGAAGCTATGTACTTTTCTTTTTTTTTTTGGGTTAGCAACTGGGCCTAGGGGTGGCAATTCGGGTTGCCGTGTCGGGTTGGACACAACCCGAACCCGACCCGATAATTTTTAACACAATTCGAACACGACCCGATAAGGAAACGGGTTGAACCCTCTCAACCCGAACCCGACACGGTTACTAACGGGTCAACCCGTTAACGACCCGTTTAACCGATATGTTAATAATCCATTTAACCGACATAAATAATAACTCATTTAATCAACCCGTTTATGACTCATTTAATGATAGTTAATACATTTAAATTTTAATATAGATATAATAAAAAACAAAATTAAAATAAAGATACATAAGACGTAAAAAATACAATTATCCACAAATACAATCCAAACCATAAAAATACAAATGTTTACAAAAATGATTATAAAAATATATTTACAAATATAATCCTTCATATTAAAAAAATAAAATAAAAAAAATATATATATATTTTTTATGTAGTCTTTTATAATAGAAAAACAATATCAAGCGTTGATTACATCTGCCAAACTAAACTTGTCAAAAAATAATAATTAAAAGTTAACTAATTAGGAAATTATACATTTATACATGAAAAAAATAGTTTAACAAATATTTTATCAAAACCAATAAAATTTTACTACTACATAACAATTTGTGATGAGATGAAGTGTTGAGATGAAGTTTGGAGACTTTTGTTTATATTAGGGTTTAAACTTTGAAGAATATATATATATATCTATCACTAAAATTACATGACTATCCCTCCAAAATAAAATTATTTTTTTTACCATTATTTAACGGGTCAACCCGTTACCCGTTAGATAGAACCCGAACCCGACCCGATAATTAAACGGGTTGACCCGTTAATTTACCCAACCCGTTAACGCTCAACCCTAACCCGTAATAATCGTGTCGGTTTCGTGTCGACCCATCATGTCGGGTTCCAAATTACCAGCCCTAACTGGGCCACCCTATTTTGCCTTATTTGGTAAGAGGTTGAAAATGAAATCCCACCAAATATTAGAACTAGATAAGATCGTTTAGTGGAAGCTACGTGACCGGACCTTAATATTCTTATTTCTTAAATCTTAATTTAAATAGATTTTAATTTGTTTGTTTTTCCACTTAAATCTTAACTTTACTTAAAATATATCTCTTTTAGAAGTCAAATTTTCTCACTTATCCAACAGCAGGTCCCCGCCTGATGTACTACGTCAACAAAGTAATATGCACGGTCAGACTCCTTTTAAGGAATGATTAGACGACGTAAAAAAAAGATTCGTGGAAAGCCAAAACAGATTGCCATCAAATTATAGAAAAAATTTTATTTTAATCTATAGCTTTTTGAAAAATATAATTTTTTTACTCATCAATACATTTTTAGTTCTCATAATATTTTAAAAATTTATCAATCTAATTCTTTGGTAAGTTAACTGTTAGTCAAACCAAACAGTTAGAAGAATATTTTGATTTTTTTATTCCACTAGCTATTTCAAATTAATAAAGAAAAAAGCCTTTAATCACAAATAAACTAACTTAAAACACAAAAAATAAAAATTGAAAAAAATAAAAGGGAAAAAGAAAGTCGGAACCAAATTGAAGAACCAAAATCGTTCTTTAACCTGGTTCGACCATATTGAAAAACAAAACAAAACTCTATGATTGAATTTTGTAGAATCAATTTTTTTTTTTTTTTTAATCTTGTCCATCTATCATTTTTATTTTTTATATATAAAAAGTGGAGTGTACAGTGTGCCAGGAACCACGTGATCGAACCAGAGCGTGTCTTGTGTTGCTATTAAATTATTCATCCCTTCATCAAATTCAGCATTAGAATTTGCATCCTCTATCAATCTCAAAAATTACAGTATAATTAATTTCTTTATTTACTGATACAATTACCTGCAATATAATCCAAGAAATGGTATAATTTAATTTTTTGTTACTAAATAAGATTTATATCATTACTGCACAATTAATGTAAAGTATTTTTTTCTATTTTTCTTAAAGATTTTATATAGGATGTAAAGAGTTAATTTTTATTTTCTTTATAATGGATGCAAAGAGAAGCTATGTATTAGAGACTTATTTTTTTTCCCTTTTTTTTTTTTGTTTGGTAGCAATTACCAAATAAGGCAAATTAGAGACTTATTTTTTTTTCCCTTTTTTTTTTTGTTTGGTAGCAACTGGCCCACCCTAATTTGCCTTATTTGGTAAGAGATTGAAAATGAAATCCCACCAAATATTAGAACCAGATGAGATGGTTTTGTGGAAGCTATTATCCAAGTGATTGGACCAAAGCGTTGCTATCAAATTATTGAAAAAATTTGATTTTATCCATAACATTTGATAAAATATATTATCTTACTCATTAATACGTTTTTAGTTCTCATCAGTTCTAACGTTTTAAAAATTCATCAATTTAGTTCTTTCGTCAGTTAATCATTAGTCAAACTTAATAGTTGCAATAATATTTTAATTTTTTGTTCTACTAGCTATTTGGAATTAATAAAAAAAGAAAAAAATTAATCACAAATAAACTAAATTAAAACAAACAAATGAAAAAAAAAATAAAATAAAAGGGAAAAAGAAAACCGGAAGCAAATTGAAGAACCAAAATCATTCTTTGACCCGGTTTGACCATATTGAAAAACAAAACAAAACTCTATGACTGAACTTTTTTTTTTTTGAGGTAATTCTATGACTCCCTTCACCAAATTCATCATTATAATTTCCGTCCCCTATCAAACTCCAAATTTACCATATAATTAATTTCTTTATTTACTGATACAATTACCTGCTATTTAATCCAAAAAATGGTATAATTTAATTTTTTGTTACTAAATAAGATTTATATCATTACTGCATAATTAATGTGAAGCATTTTTTTTTATTTTTTCTTAAAGATTTTATATAGGGTGTAAAGAGTTCATTTTTATTTTCTTTATAATGAGTGGAAAGAGAAGCTATGTATTAGGGGCATTTTTTTTTTTTTTTGGTAGCAACTGGCCCACCCTAATTTGCCTTATTTGGTAAGAGATTGAAAATGAAATCCCACCAAATATTAGAACCAGATGAGATGGTTTTGTGGAAGCTATTATCCAAGTGATTGGACCAAAGCGTTGCTATCAAATTATTGAAAAAATTTGATTTTATCCATAACATTTGATAAAATATATTATTTTGCTCATTAATACGTTTTTAGTTCTCATCAGTCCTAACGTTTTAAAAATTCATCAATTTAGTTCTTTCGTCAGTTAATCATTAGTCAAACTTAATAGTTGCAATAATATTTTAGTTTTTTGTTCCACTAGCTATTTGGAATTAATAAAAAAAGAAAAAAATTAATCACAAATAAACTAAATTAAAACAAACAAATGAAAAAAAAAATGAAAGGAAAAAAGAAAACCGGAAGCAAATTGAAGAACCAAAATCATTCTTTGACCCGGTTTGACCATATTGAAAAACAAAACAAAACTCTATGACTGAATTTTTTTTTTTTTTTTGAGGTAATTCTATGACTCCCTTCACCAAATTCATCATTATAATTTCCGTCCCCTATCAAACTCCAAATTTACCATATAATTAATTTCTTTATTTACTGATACAGTTACCTGCTATATAATCCAAAAAATGGTATAATTTAATTTTTTGTTACTAAATAAGATTTATATCATTACTGCATAATTAATGTGAAGCATTTTTTTTATTTTTTCTTAAAGATTTTATATAGGGTGTAAAGAGTTCATTTTTATTTTCTTTATAATGAGTGGAAAGAGAAGCTATGTATTAGGGGCATTTTTTTTGGTAGCAACTGGCCCACCCTAATTTGCCTTATTTGGTAAGAGATTGAAAATGAAATCCCACCAAATATTAGAACCAGATGAGATGGTTTTGTGGAAGCTATTATCCAAGTGATTGGACCAAAGCGTTGCTATCAAATTATTGAAAAAAATTGATTTTATCCATAACATTTGATAAAATATATTATTTTACTCATTAATACGTTTTTAGTTCTCATCAGTCCTAACGTTTTAAAAATTCATCAATTTAGTTCTTTCGTCAGTTAATCATTAGTCAAACTTAATAGTTGCAATAATATTTTAGTTTTTTGTTCAACTAGCTATTTGGAATTAATAAAAAAAGAAAAAAATTAATCACAAATAAACTAAATTAAAACAAACAAATGAAAAAATAAAAATAAAAGGGAAAAAGAAAACCGGAAGCAAATTGAAGAACCAAAATCATTCTTTGACCCGGTTTGACCATATTGAAAAACAAAACAAAACTCTATGACTGATTTTTTTTTTTTTTTTTTTTTTGAGGTAATTCTATGACTCCCTTCACCAAATTCATCATTATAATTTCCGTCCCCTATCAAACTCCAAATTTACCATATAATTAATTTCTTTATTTACTTATACAGTTACCTGCTATATAATCCAAAAAATGGTATAATTTAATTTTTTGTTACTAAATAAGATTTATATCATTACTGCATAATTAATGTGAAGCATTTTTTTTTTATTTTTTCTTAGATTTTATATAGGGTGTAAAGAGTTCATTTTTATTTTCTTTATAATGAGTGGAAAGAGAAGCTACGTATTAGGGGCATTTTTTTTTTTTTTTTTTGGTAGCAACTGGCCCACCCTAATTTGCCTTATTTGGTAAGAGATTGAAAATGAAATCCCACCAAATATTAGAACTAGATGAGATGGTTTAGTGGAATATATTAACTACCGTGCCAGAGCGTTGCTATCAAATTATCTAACAAATTTTATTTTAATAAATAATATTTGATAAATTATAATTTTTTTACTTACTGATATGTTTTTAGTTCACGTAAATCCTAATATTTTAAAATTTCATCAATTTAGTTTTTCCGTTAATTGATCATTAGTGAAACTTAACAGTTAAAAAAATATTTTGGTTTTTTGTTCTACTAGCTATTTGGAATTAATAAAGAAAAAACATTTAATCACAAATAAGCTAAATTAAAAAAAATGAAACAAAAATAAAAGGGAAAAAGAAAACCGAAATCAAATTGAAGAACCAAAATTGTTCTTTGACCTGGTTCGACGATATTGAAAAACAAAACAGAACCCTATGACTGAATTTTGTGGAATCAAATCCGGTTTTTTTTTTTTTTTTAATCTTGTCTATCTATTATTTTTATTTTTTATATATAAAAAGCGGTGTGTACTATATGCCATGAACCACGTGATTGAACCAGAGCATGTCTGGTGTTGCTATTAAATTATTCATCCCTTCATCAAAGTCATCACAATTTGCATCCTTTATCAAACTCAGATATTACTGTATAATTATTTTCTTTATTTATAATTACCTGCTATATAATCCAAAAATGGTATAATTTAATTTTTTGTTACTAAATAAGATTTACATAATTACTGCACAATTAATGTGAAGTATTTTTTATTTTTCTTAAAGATTTTATATAGGGTGTACAGAGTTAATTTTTATTTTCTTTATAATGGGTGCAAAGAGAAGCTATGTATTAGGGACTTTATTATTATTTTTTTTTCTTTTCTTTTCTTTCATTTCTTTCTTCCTTTCTTTCTTTCTTTGGTAGCAACTGGCCCACCCTAATTTTGCCTTATTTGATAAGAGAATGAAAATGGAATCCCACCAACTTTTAAAACTAGATGAGATGGTTTTGTGGAAGCTATTAACCACGTGATCAGATCAGAGCGTCACTATCAAATTATCGAAATAATTTCATTTTAATTCATAATTTTTAACAAAATATCTTTTTTTTTTTTTTCTCACTGATATGTTTTGAGTTCCCATCAACCTTAACATTTTAAAAATTCATCAATTTAGTTCTTGCGCCAGTTGATCATTAGTTAAACTTATTAGTTGGAATAATATTTTGGTTTTTTTGTTCCATTAGCTATTTGGAATTAATAAAGAAAAAACATTTAATCACAAATAAACTAAATTAAAGCAAAAAAATGAAAAAAAAAATAAAAGGAAAAAAGGAAACCGAAACCAAATTGAATAACCAAAAATCATTATTTGACCTGGTTCGACGATATTGAAAAACAAAACAAAACCCTATCATTGAATTTTGCGGAATCAAATCCAGTTCTTTTTTTTTTTTTGGTTAATCTTGTCTATCTATCATTTTTATCTTTTATATATAAATACTGGAGTGTACTATATGCTATGGACCAGGTGATTGAACCAGAGCGTGTTCATTGTTGCTATTAAATTATTCATCCTTCATCAAATTCATCATTACAATTTACATCCTATCAAACTCTAAAATTACTGTATAATTAGTTTCTTTATTTACTGATGCAATTACCTGCTACATAATCCAAAAAATGGTATAATTTAATTTTTTGTTGCTAAATATGATTTATATAATTACTGCACAATTAATATGAAGTATTTTTTAATTTTCTTAAAGATTTTATGTAGGGTGTAAAGAGTTAATTTTTATTTTCTTTATAATGGGTGCAAAGAGAAGCATTTTTTTTTTTTCCCCATTTGGTAGCAACTAGTCCACCCTAATTTGCCTTATTAGGCAAGGGATTGAAAATAAAATCCCACCAAATATTAGAACTAGATGAAATGGTCTAGTGGAGGCTATAAACCACGTGATCGGACCAGAGCATCCACGTTGTTGCTATCAAATTATCGAAAAAATATTATTTTAATCATTAACTTTTGATAAAATATAATTTTTTACTCACTAATACATTTTTAGTTCTCATCAACACTAACGTTTTAAAAATTCATTAGTTTAGTTTTTTCGTCAATTAATCGTTAGTCAAACTTAACAGTTGGAAGAATATTTTGGTATTTTTTTGTTCCACTAGCTATTTGGAATTAATAAAAAAAAAATCATTTAATCACAAATGAGCTAAATTAAAAAAAAAAAAAAATTAAAACTACCATATATAAATGTTTGTATTGATAAATGATAAATATGAAAACAACCTACTATAAGTTCATAAACATAATAGCAACCAACTACAAATATAAATATAAAGTCTCAACATAGTATTTATTGTCAGTTCATAAGCACCTAATATATTAACTAAACCCCACGACAAAGCATATGAAGGTTATAACCATTTTTGAGTTGATTAGATATAGTAAAAAAATCACGTAGCAAATCGTGTTTTGTAGCCAATATGTTAGTGGCATCATATATCTGATCCTCATCTAAACTCTCAAATTTCATCGTCTCTTCATATAATTTGGTCTATAAATCTGCCACATACTTATTTGCGGTAGAAAGCACATTAAATGACCTCAAATTGTATATTAAAGTACATACTACATAAATGTACTACTTAAAATCCAAATTTAAGTAAGAAAATTACTGTAACATAATCAAAATTGCCTTTATAATTTTCATCAAGCCAATTTTACAAGTGTTTAGTTGAATTTACAAAAAATACAGTTGTTCTAATGAATTATAAATAAATTCAATTTTGATATTAGCCCATTTTAATTAAAAAAAATGAATGCACAGAAATATAAGAGCATTCCTAATGCAATTATCATTCATCAATATTAACGTAAGGTGGCACAAAAAAGAATAAATATTGTCAACATGATTATTTACTTTTAGAGGATGTGTTAGATAGTCATGTCAGTAAATAAATAATTATTTAATTCTAATTTTTAAATCTAATTAAAAATTAAAAAATTGTAACCATTAAATGAAAAATATAGAAGCATGGAAGAAAATATATAGAGGCATTAAATAGAAATATATGGAAATATTGGAGAACCGTTTTTCAATATCATTATTTATCAAATGATATCTATATCATATAGAAAATAAATCCCATGACATATTTTTTTTAAAACATAATACATGAGAGTAGTGGAAATACTCTACGAAATGAGTAAAAAAAATAATAATAATAAAACAATGAAATTTTTAGCAGTACAAGTTTAAGATTTTCGCTCGCTAAGTGCGGTGAGGTGTAAGAGAGACCTACCCTTCATTATTGCTAATAATGATAAATTATAAGAAATGTAATACTCCAACATTATTAACACAGACAAACAGTATCACCAATAATTGATTTTTTTATTATTTTTTATTTTCACTTACATCATTTATCATTGATCTTTTTTCTTCCACTAAGCTATGTTCCTAACTTTAAGTGAATATAATATCCCTCATTATTCAAGTAATCATTACAACTTCAAACAAAAATTTATATTTCTTTTTATATATAAAATGATTTCTTCATCTTAGATCCAAGTCCAACCAATTGTAGTTTTACCTTTATATATCTCTAACATCAACTGGAGGTATATAAATATATATATATGTATATATAAACTTGAACCAGAAATTATTTAAAAAATTTTAGAATAGGTAAATGGTCATATTGATAAATATAAAAGCAACCAACTACAAGTTCATAAATAGGAAAAAATTCATTTTGGCCTTGATTTTTTAGAAATTGATAATTTTTTAAATATCTTTAAGATAATATATCAAACATCCCTAAATTTATAAAAAATTTATCATTTTAGTCTTTACCGTTAGTCAATCGTTGGTCAAATTGACGGTAAGAAAGTTAAAATGGTAATATTGCATTAAAATTTCGAAAAAAATTCATTTTGGTCCTTAATTTTTAGAAATTGATAATTTTTTAAATATCTTTAATATAATATATCAAACATCCCTAATTTTGTTAAAAATTCATCATTTTAGTCCTGCTGACTAGTTTTTTAACAAGTAACGTTAACAAAAAAAATACAAAAAGACCAAACTACCCCTACTTTATTGGAAGTACCTTTTTACCTCTAATGCGTTAAAATGTAAGATATTTGGAAGGACCATTATGTCCTTACATATAAAAATAAATTAGAATTGAAAAGATCAAAATACCCTTATAATTTTTTATTAATTCTTTTTGGATGCTGCATGTTGAGTGAATAAATTGCTTGTTATATCGGATTTGACAGATTTTGATGGATAAGGAAAATACACTTTTGACCTTAACACATAAAACCAAAATAATAAAATTTAATATTAATTTTTTTATGGTGAAAACGGTAACAAGAAAATGGGTTTAAAATGGGGTGTTGTTGCTTGTTGGTGGCTGCAATTTTGCTGCCCAAATATTCAAATTTTATTCTCTAATTTGTTTGTCCATTTTTTTATCTTCCAATTTTTGTGCTCCAATTTTTTATCTCCAATATTATTCTCAAATATCATCAACTCATAGTGGTACAAAAAATTCAAATATGACTCCAATTTTTTATCTTTAATATTTTTCTCAAATATCTCAATTTTTCTAAACTACACACGTGTTATCTTGAGAAATTTTAATACAAGATTACCATTTTAACCTTCTTACTGTCAATTTGAAACGGTTGACTAATGATCGGGACTAAAATAATGAATTTTTTATAAATTTAGGGATGTTTGGTATATTATCTTAAAGATATTTAAAAAAATGTTAATTTCTAAAAAATTAGGGATCAAAATGAAATTTTTCAGAAATTTTAATGCAAGATTACCATTTTAACCTTCTTACCGTTAATTTGACTAATGGTTGACTAACGGTAGGGACTAAAATAATGAATTTTTTATAAATTTAGGGATGTTTGATATATTATCTTAAAGATATTTAAAAAATTATCAATTTTTAAAAAAATTAAGGATCAAAATGAAAATTTTCCTCATAAATATAATAGCAATCGACTACAAATATAAATATAAAGTCTCAACATGGTATAGTAAGTTCATAAGCACCTAATATATGAACGAAAACCCACAACAAAGCACCTAAAGAATATAACTTTTTTGAGTTGATCAGGTGTTGTAAAAAAATCATGCAGCAAATCATGTTTTATAGCCAATATGTTAGTGGTATCATGTATCTAATCCTCATCTAAGCTCTCTATTTTCATCATCTCAATTCTTATTTGCAGTAGAAACCACATTAAATGATCTCAAGTTGTATATTAAAGTACATACTACATAAGCGTGCTACTTAAAATCCAAATTTAAGTAAGAAAATTACTGTAACATAATCAAACTTGCCTTTAGAATTTTCATCAAGCCAATTTTTCAAATGTTTTAGTTGAATTTACAAAAAGTTCAGGTGTTCTAATGAATTATGAATAAATTCAATTTGTCTGTACAATAATAGAAGGTCGAATTAAATTTTGATATTAGAACATTTTAATTAAAAAAAATTGAATACAATAGATCATGAAAAAATTACATGCCACATAGGATGAATGGATATTGAGTTAACATAAACATTTCTAATACAATTATCACTCATCAATGTTAAGTTAAGGTAGCAAAAAAAAAAAAAAGATAATGTCAACATGATTATCTATTTTGAGATAGCGCATTAGACAGTCATGTCAATAAATAAATAATTATTTAATTCTAATTTTTAAAATTAATTAAAAGTAAAAATAAAAATGGAAGTATTAAATGGAAAATATAGAAACATTAAATGGAAATACATTGAGACATTAAATAGAAATATATCGATGCATTGGAGAATCATTTTTCAATTTGATTATCTATCAAATGATACCTATATAAAAAATAAATCCCTTAATATTGATGATATGATCTATATTTTCAAAATACAATCTATGAGAGCAATAGAAATGCTCTACCAAATGAGTTAAAAAAAACAGTGAAATTTTTAACAATACAAATTTAAGATTTTCGCTCGCTAAGCGCGGTGAGATGGAATAAGAGAGACCCACCTCTCCATTATCGTTAATATTAATAAATTATAAGAAATATAATACTCCAACATTATTAAGACAGGCAAATAGTGTCACCGGTAATTGATCTCTTTTATTTCCACTTACATCACTTATCATTGATCTTTTTTCTTCCACTAAGCTATGTTCCTAACTTTAAGTGAATATAATATCCCTCATTATTCATGTAATCATTACAACTTCAAACAAAATTTACATTTTTTTATATATATAAAATGATTTCTTCTTCTTAGATCCAAGTCCGACCAATTGTAGTTTCACCTTTATATGTGTCTAACGTCAATTGGGTATATATATATATAGACTTGAACCAGAAATTGTTTAAAAGATTTTAGCATATGTAAATGTTCATATTGATTAATATAAAAGCAACCAATTACAAGTTTATGAACATAATAGCGACCGACTATAAATATAAATATAAAGTCTCCACATAGTATTTATTTTAAGTTTATAAGCACCTTATATATGAACTAAACCCCACGACAAAGCATCTTCAAGGATATAACCTTTTTTGAGTTGATCAGGAATGGTAAAAAAAACACGTAGCAAATCGTGTTTCATAGCCAATATGTTAGTGGCATCATATATTTGATCCTCATCTAGACTCTCAATTTTCTTCATCTCTTCACATAATTTGGTTCGTAAATTCCCACATCCTTATTTGCAATAGAAAGCACATTAAATGATCTTAAATTGTATATTAAAGTACATACTACATAAATGTACTACTTAAAATCCAAATTTAAGTAAGAAAATTACTGTAACATAATCAAACTTGCCTTTAGAATTTTCATCAAGCCAATTTTTCAAATGTTTTAGTTGAATTAACAAAAAGTACAGGTGTTCTGATGAATTATAAATAAATTCAATTCGTTTGTACAATAATCGAGTGTAGAATTCAATTTTGATATTAAAATATTTTAATTAAAAAAAAATTGAATACAATTAAATATAAGAGCATCCCAATGCTCTTATGGATCGCGAAAAAATTATATATCACATAAGATGAATAAATATTGAGTTGAAATAAAAATCTCCAATACAATTATCACTCATCAATATCAAGCTAAAGTGACACAAAAAAATAATAAACATTGTCAATATGACTATTTATTTTGATAAGGTATGTTGGATAGTTATGTTAACAAATAAATAATTATTTAATTTTAATTTTTAAAATTAATTAAAAGTAAAAAAAAAAAAATGGAAGCATTAAATGGAAAATATAGAAACATTAGATGAAAGTACATGGAGACATTAAATAGAAATATATCGAAGCATTGGAGAATAATTTTTCAATTTGATTATTTATCAAATGATACTTATACCATGTAGGAAGTAAATCCCTTAACATTGATGATATGATATATTTTTTCAAAATACAATCCATGAAAGCAGTAAAAATACTCTGCGAAATAAGTAAAAAAAAAAAAAACTGAAATTTTTAATAGTGCAAATTTAAGATTTTCGCTCGCTAAGTGCGGTAAGGTGGAATAAGAGAGACCTGCCTCTCCATTAATGTTAATAATGATAAATTATAAGAAATATAATACTCCAACATTATTAACACAGACAAACAGTATCACCAGTAATTGATCTCTTTTATTTCCACTTACATCATTTATCATTGATCTTTTTTCTTCCACTAAGCTATGTTCCTAACTTTAAGTGAATATAATATCCCTCATTATTCATGTAATCATTACAACTTCAAACAAAATTTACATTTTTTATATATATATATAAATGATTTCTTCTTATTAGATCCAAGTCCGACTAATTATAGTTTAACCTTTATATATGTCTAACATCAACTGGATATATACATACATACATATATATATATATATATATATATGAACTTGAACCGGAAATTGTTTAAAAATTTTTAGCACATGTAAATGTTCATATTGATTAATATGAAAATAACCAACTACAAATTCATAAACATAATAGCAACCGACTACAAATATAAATATAAAGTCTCAACATAGCATCTATTGTAAGTTCATTTTAGTATATGTAAATGTTCATATTGTAGAATTCAATTTTGATATTAGAACATTTTAATTAAAAAAAAAAATTGAATGCAATAGGTCGTGAAAAAATTACATGTCAGATAGAATGAATAGATATTGAATTAAAATAAACATCTCCAATGAAATTATCACCTATCAATATCAAGCTGATGTGGCAAAAAAAAAAATTGTCAATATTACTATCTATTTTGAGAAGATTTGTTAGACAGTTATGTCAATAAATAAATAATTATTTAATTTTAATTTTTAAATTTAGTTAAAAATAAAAAAATGAAATCATTAAATGGAAATACATGGAGACATTAAATAGAAACATATGAAAGCATTGGAGAACTATTTTTTAATTTAATTGTATATCAAATGATATCTATGTCATGTAATAAGTAAATCCATTGGTATTGATGATATGACATATTTATAGCAGTGAAAATGTTGTAAAATGAGTAAAAATAAAAAAATAAAAGCAGTGAAATTTTTAACATTACAAATTCAAGATTTTCGCTCGCTAAGCGCATTCAATGGAATAAGAGAGACTCACCCCTCCATTATTGCTAATAATGATAAATTATAAGAAATATAATACTCTAACATTATTAACACAGACAAACAGTATCACCAGTAATTGATCTCTTTTATTTACACTTACATCATTTATCATTGATTTTTTTTTTCCTTCCACTAAGCTATGTTCCTGACTTTTAAGTGAATATAATATCCCTCATTATTCATGTAATCAGTCCAACTTCAAACAACTCCAATAATTTCTTTCTATTTCTATTGATTGATGGATCCTTTTATAAAATGGTCATGGATCATGTCTAAATAACGAATTTATTATTAACCCCCACCCGCCGTCCCTCTCTCTCTGTCTCTCTCTCTCTGTCTCTCTCTCTCTATATATATATATATAATTAGGCCTCAAACATTTTCTATTAACTTTTGTAGCCACTTTTGAAAACTCAGTTGATTTAAACCAAGTTGCCATATGAAATTACATGAATGCCCTTGTTTTAACTATGGTTGAATATGGATCACGCAACACTACTAATAATATATCATGGAACACTGTTATACACGTGTGAAGAAGCATATTGATCACATGATGGATTTGGACAAGCTTGGGTAAGAGTTGAAGAAACTTCAAGTAAATTGAGGCAACTAGAGATAACATCTATTTTCTCACATAGCCAGACATGTTTTTAAAAATGGTAATACATCTTTAAGATAAATTCAAACATATCTTAAGAATCTAGAAATGAAGCTCTTTAAATAGTCAGACATGTTTTTGAAAACTTTAATCTATTAAATATTTGTATTTGTTTTTGGTTCTAATAGCTTTTGGTTTGAAGTTTTAGCTGATTGGATTGCTATTATATTAATATTTTAAAGAAAATTTTAAGAATTCTTTATATATATATAATATACAAAACAATTGTGGATTTATTTGATTAGCATAAAAATTTTTTTAGTGAGTTTTAATAGCACCATTTTATTGTTAATAAATTCTAATGATAAAATTGTCCTATATTTTTTTCATATATCACCATTATCTTCCTCTTCAACCTCAAGTGTCCATTGCCATTTCTCTCAATTTCCACACATTCACATTTACATATAAATCCTAATATTTATTTTCTTTTGGACCGAGATTTCGGAGTTCCAAAAAAAAAGAGAAACAGAACAAGAGAAAGAGGGGGAGTTGTTTCAGCTCGGAAAAAACAGAGAAAGAAAACAAGAGAAAGAGGGGGACCTGTGTTACTTCGCGACACGCCTTCGCGAACCAACACAGTTCGCGAAGGTGTCGAACATGACGCCTTCGTGAATTGTTAGTTCGCGAACGCAACACCCCCTCTTTCCGTTGTTTTCTTTCTCTATTAGTTAGCTCTGTTTTTGGAACAAGCCAAACTCAACAGCTTTCAAAAATGATCTTTTCTATGTCTGCTGAGAATACTAATTAGTATTTTGTTTTGTTGTGTTTGGTCAGTATATATCAACCAAAACACAATTATGAAAGCTGTTTGACAATGCTCTGTTTTTTGAAACAAAACATAGCATTTTAAGTCCTAAAAATGATTTGGTTGTTTATTGTTTTGTTGTGTCCGGTCTAGTTTGTTAGTGAGGGAGTGTTTGGTTGTTCATGATCTCTGATCTCTGCTGTCAGGTTGTTTGGACGTTTAATTGATTTCTTTTTTTTTTGGGTTAGATTTGGGTTTTTGTTGGGTGATTTGATTGGAGAATGTATTGACCAACTTCGAGAAGAAGGGTAATAAAGTGAATTGGCTAAGTTCCCATAATAAGGGACCATGAATCCGACGGACGGATTGGAGAAGATGACAAATTGAAAAATTTATTATTATAGCGTGAGTAACACTCGACTTAGTTATTTAATAACAATCATATAAAAGATCTACGCTAGTTTATATGATTTTTACAAATTATAATACATACAAAATATTATATTACATTATTATTTGGCTTAACTTACATAACAACAGAACATATAATTGCTTTAAAAAGACAAAAAAGACAAAACACGTAATTCTTACATCCAACTGCACATCATTACCCACACTCAAGAAATCAAACAAAGAAAGGCCATTATTATATGTTAAGGCGATAGGTAGGAATAGTCAAAAGAGGTGTTGCCCTGTAAACCACTTGACTAAACACCTCTGTCATGTCTAATTCAGTCGGCAACATACCATCAGGAAGCTCCCAGTCAAAGCAATGCACAAGTTGTGCTAGCACTATCCGAATCTCGGTGAGACCCATTTGGATTCCAGCACAAGCTCTACGGCCAGAGCCAAAAGGAATAAGTTGAAAGTCACGTCCGCGATAGTCAATATTACTCGCAGCAAACCTTTCCGGGAAGAACTCTTCAGAATCATTCCAAACACTCGGATCTCTCCCAATTGCAAACACATTAAAGGCAACAATTGAATGTTTTGGAATGTGAAGGCCATTAATTGTGCAATCTTCTATAGAGGCATGAGGAGCTAACAACGGAGCTATCGGCCGAAGTCTCAGGGTTTCCTTTACAACCATCTCTAAATATTCTAACTTATCCAAGTCTGATTCTTCAACCATCCTGTCTAAGCCCACTACATTTTCTATTTCTTTTTGTAGTTTCTTTATCGTCCTTGGATGCCTGATGAGTTCTGCCAGTGCCCATTCTGTTGTTGATGCTACAGGGTCAGTGGCAGCGGCAAGCATATCCTAATCAAAGATTTTCATGAGTAGCTAATCGAGAAAACAGTCTTTAGAATATATAACAGATTGAGAATTAAAGTATCTTTTGTTTTCTTTTGTTTTTTTTTTTTTTTCACTTATGATTTAATAATGTTAAATTGATCCTATAAATTATTTTGGCTTACTTTTTTAAATGATCAAAACACTTAAAATTATTCATAAACAACTAAAATAATAATAAATTTTTAACTTTTTACTTAATTGTAAATTACTGAAAAATATTTTAAAGATTTTATTCATAATCTATCATTCACAAAATAATATATTTTCAAGTTTATACGAATGTTATATTATTCAATTTTTTAATTGATATTTACAAAAAATAATTTGAAAAGAAAAACCTAAATACATGTCATCCAAAATTGTCTTAGAATTACACTACCGTATTTTAATTTATAATTTAAATATTCAATTTTCTAGTTATTTTCTTAAATATTTTAATATATTTTAATATATAAATATGATTAATGCTACTATATTTTAATCATATGTTAATTATGAATATTAATATCTATATAAAAAAATTTCAATGTATTCATTATTTATTTTCAATTATTTGCATTAAATTAATTAAAATTACATAACAAATTAGTTAAAAAGTATAAATGTTAAATTACCAATTTTCAGATAATTTTAACTTTAAAATATGAGCAAGTTTATAATATATATTCAGAGATAAGAAAAAAATATATTTTTTATTTAGATTTTAAGTTTTAATTACTATTTAATTTTCAGTAAATTTTAACATTGTTAAATTTTTAGATAAAGGACAAATGACCCCTAAGTTTTGATGCATTTCTTAATTAGATCTTTAAAGATTTTTTTAAATATGATTATATTAAAGGAATTCATCTTTAAACAAAAAGATAAAAGAAAGAGAAATATTATATAGATCAAAATTTGTTCTTATAAAGGTATCCAAAATCAGTCTGAGTAGCACATGATTTGTAAATGTTAAATTACTGACTACATTTTATCATAATTAATGCAAAGTTACAAAGTAAATCACTTGAAACATTATCCGCAACAAAATCTTTTAACGAAAAGTTTGAGCTAAGTACTATCACATAAGAAATTATTACTTACCAACATTAAAGCTTTAATATTTTCTCGTTCAAGTCGGCACTCAGTTTGGTCTGATCCAATGAAACCCAACATGACGTCCAGAAAATCTTTGGGTTTGTTTTCGTCCCTGGATTGAAGATGCTCACCAATGATCTTCTCAAAGAATTTATCAAGCACCTTGGAAATAGCTTTCATGTGCTTTATATGGCCGTTAATGTCAAGGATAGCAAGTTGAGGAATGTAATCAGCTATGTTCGGATTTGCTACGAATACTAACACTTCTTGAAGTAAAGCTTTAAACCCTATCTCATCAATCTCATCCACATATTTCTTCCCAAACAGCATTCTACATATCATATCCACCGCAAGGGACTTGATCGCAGCACTTAAATCAAAAGCAACTCTAGAACAAGCAGCCTGTTTCACACTCTCAATAAGAAGACCAAGCTCTTCTTTCCTCATGGACTTAAAAAAACTAATTTTTTGACTGTTAAGCAGTTCTGAAGTGCACATCTTTCGCATGGTTCGCCAGTAAGGTCCATATGGACCAAAAATCAAGTTCCTTTGCCCATAAGAAACATGCTTGGAAACTAACAAAGGAGGCCTGCTAGCAAAAACCTGGTCATGGGTTTTCAAGCACATCTCAGCCGCTTGTGGTGATGAAACAACAATAAATGGCTTCAAGCCTAAGCGTAAGTGCATGATGGGACCATATTTTTGGGATAGTTTACGGAGACTCCTGTGAGGAAATTTTCCCAACAAATGAAGGCATCCAAAAATTGGAAACCCTCGTGGGCCAGGAGGTAATCTCTTAGTTTTTGCATTTCTTTTCCAAAGTAATGCTTGTAGGAAGAAGAGAAGTGCAAAACCTGCAAGTACGGTCCATGTCCAAGACATGACGATGACGATGACGATTTGAGGAAATTAAATGTTTTAGGGCTAGTGGTGAAGGCAAACGAGCAATGACACCACTTATGAAGAGAAGGAAATGATTTAGATGCACAAGGAAGTTTGTCTAGTTCACACTTTTCCACGGAGAATCTCCTAGAATTTCCCACAAAGGCATTCTTATCATCTGAGATATAAAATATCAATATATTAATCAATCAGTTTTTGAAAAGGATAGAACCGCAATAAATAATATTATCAAATAAATCGGATAAGAAATAATATTATCGAATAAATCAGATAAGAAGTTGTTCCTTCCAATACTTTATCATTTTCGTTATGAGTGTTGTCGACGTACGAATTTGGTCGATCCAAATTTTTGACCCAATACCTGTAATTAAAGAGAAACAAAACAAAATAAAGAGAAAAGAGAGAGAGAGAGGAAGAATAGTATTTGCATGATGGTTTTTTCATGGTTCGGCCCAAGAACAAAGTTTACATCAATGACTGTGTTATCTGATGATTTTGGCAGAGTCACAATATATTATTCAGTATTATCTATTTACAATGAAATTTTGGCCCCCATTTATAGTGTGGGGCGTTAAAGTTTGAATACAATTAAAATATGAAAAAATTTCACATTAATTATACTTTCAAAATCGGTTTCCACCATATTAAGGATAGATTTCATCATATCAGAGATTGATTTTACCGACATAAGAATTTGAATTTATTTTCAATTCTGGTAGTTGATTCTTTCTTAATTTGGGCTGCTGCTATTTTGGAAAATTCCTTTAACGGGCGCTTCGAGTTACGAGCTCAAGCTTGTCTTGGACGACTTCGAGCTGAGCATAAGACAAGCTGGACTATGACTGACCAGCGATTTGAAAACTGCATTAGCACACTGCGAGCTCGTTTGTGTAAACTGAGTGTTGGCGAACTGAGCTTTCGTCTGCTGGATCAATCAATTGGATAAGTTCCTTGGGCTTTTACCAGCCCATTTATGTGGTCTCAAATATACCCACAACAAGTGTTGTCATTAGCAATCCGTCAAATGTCTTTTATGTTTCACTTTTAATTTTTTATTAATAATAATTTAAACCTTAATTGAAAATATAAAGAAATCAATTTATCATAATTCAACTCCACCAGAACCCAACTCCACTTTTTTTCCTCTTGCATTCACAACCTCGAAAACATTTCTTTTTTTACCCCACTATTAAGGTTTTGTTTGATTTCAAACTTATGAAAAATGAAACTTTCAAAAAAAAAAAAAAAGAAAAAAAGAAAAATGACTGCAATCAAAGCAAATTTGAAAGTGATTAAAAGTTATTTACAATAAGAAACAAAAATAATGAAGAAGTAAAATTTTAATTAGCTTTAAACTTACAATTTATTTCTTTTAGTGTTGAATATAATGTATTTTAAACTATATGTTTTATTAAAAGTCTACGACATATAGTTTAATATTAGTTTCACTAATTTTCCTAAAAAATTATTAATTTCACTAATTGAATTGAATTATACATAATCTAGTGCATTTGGATTGTTAATTATCATTATCTTGTACCCAATTTACCTATTATTTATGTTATATTTTCTAGTAGAATTGGTGTTTTTATTTTGTTTCATGTTTTTATGTTTAAATCTAGGTTTTAAGAAGAAAAGAACTTGAAGGCCTTGTGATTTCTAAAATGGGTTCAATTTATTTACTAAACAGTATTCCATTCTATGGAAAGAGGACAACAGCTGCATGATGTGGCTGAATTCTCAACCATCATGATCAGTGTTGTATGTTTATTTTAGGACTTAAATTTGTCTCACAATAGTTCCAAAAATTGTTATTCGCTAATCGAATGGTAAGTCAACGGTTAGCAATTTATCTGTTACTTGTTAGTACTTGATGTGAGAATTGTTTTAGGGAAAATTATAATTTTTTAAAATACAAGGTCATAAACTGATTTTTTTTTTTTTTTAAAATATAAGGGGTCAAAACTCAAATATTAGTGTAATTTAACAAACCTCAAGGAGGTTTGTGTAATTTGCCCTAATATATATAAACTTACATATAAACCCTTTCTGTTTTAGCGCTATTCCACACCCCCTCCCTCCTCTCTCTCTCTCTCTCTCTCTCTCTCTCTCTCTCTTTCTAAAACTGTGGAACTTCTTCTTTTTCACTTCTTTTTCTTCTTCTCATGTTTCTTTCATTCAGGTCCGTAGCGAGGGTGATGGTGATGAACAGCGAAGATGACAACCCTGACCTCGACCTCATCCACCTATGCGGTGATGTAACACTAGCCCTTCTCTTACTCTCTTTCGCCGTTGTCTTTTCAGTTTGTTTCTTCTTGTTGTTTTTTGAATATTTAGTCGATTAGAACCATGTTTTTTTTTTTTTTATCGTGTTTGGGGCGATTTCCAGCCAGTCACTCACCTCCAATGAGTAGGACCTCCGATTTAAGGACTATTGGACTGGCATGATACCGATCACATATTAATCGATGAAAAATCAGTCAGGTCAGTTGATTTTTGGAACACTATGCCCCACTAATGATTAGATGCTTTAGCTTTGGCATGGTCTAGTCAATAGTGGAAAATTTTTTTTGTGGGTAATACGACCTAATTTGATTGTTGGATAGTTCGAAATTGATCTAGTGGAGCTCTAAATGGGGGTGAACGTAAGAGGGTTGATTGTTAAATAGGCCCCACAAAAGGAGGTCCTAGCCCACCCAACCATTGGAGGGTTTTTGACATACAGTGAGTGGAATTCCATGTAGGAGACCAACATTAACTTTTTATGAAAGAGAAATGTTATTTATCGTGTTATTATTAGAATGTCACACCAACATCAACATGGTATGTCAACTAAGCATTCTATGGAAGATTTTCTCTTATGATTTGGTGGCCATAGGTCTCTAATCAATAGGTTAACAAAAGTAATGTGAGTGAGGTTTGAAGGATGTGATTAGATACGAAGGACACTTGTGATAGATCAACGGTTAAGAAGTTGGTGAAGAAGCTCATGGATGATAAAAGTAAGAGAGAAGACATCATGGAATCAATGGATAAGATTTGCAAAGATGGCTCATGAGAGTGTCAAAGTAAGGTTGTGGGTCATCTTATTGTAACCTAGACAAGGTAATTGATGACATTAGATCAATGAGCTCTATAAGCTCCCATAGTTGTGATAATTTGTGTAATCTAATCAAATTTAATTAGTTTTGTGATTCTCAATCTGCTTCTTTGACATGAATTTTAGACAGTAATGAAGCGTTTCGGCGTTGATATAATTATACGCTTGAATATAGTCATATGTCCAGTAGTTTTAACTGCCTTTAAATATTTCTAGAATTTGTAGCCAGCGCCTAACAATAAATCATTAAAATTCTGCTGCAGATAAAATCTTTACTCTCTTATGATATTGAACAATAAGCAAAGTAGCCACGTCAAAAGAAAACCTAGTCTGATCTTCCATGGATAATCATGCTAACCAGCACTTAGAGATAAATGTAAGTACTTATTTACTATGAATCACTGTAATGGAAGCTAGAGATTGTCTGTCAATCAAGGACCAAAGAAAAAAATTTACAAGCCTTATTAGTAATTTTGTCTTCTTTTTTTTTTTTTTTTTTTTTTTTTTTTTTTTTTTTTAAATCTGCCATAAATATAATGTCACCTTATAACCAATTGAAGCAACAAAGAAAGCATGTATAGTCTTCCTTTACATGATAGAGTTAATTGATGGAAAACCTTTGTATGGATCGATGAATGCAGCAACATTGTTGGGACGTGAAAACACCATCTACAACATGATATAGAAATTTGTATTCTTGAGTTACGGCTCAGAACATTGAATTTCTTTTATATATACACAAAAACCAAGACAAGAAAGTTAGAACTTACTTGATAATCTCCCAGTATACGTGATTTAAAACTGGCAGCATAATAATCAAAATAATATACTCATGTTGGAATAAATTTTTCATTGAAAATGATAAATCTGAATAGAATATATATTTTACTATATTATGAAATGTACAAAGTGAAATCAATTTATAGGCCAAAGAATATATAAGGCAACTAGCATAATATATTTTATACAAAGTAACTAGAATAATATCCTGTATATATGGAAACTAGAAATGTCTCAATAATGATGTGACATGTATGGAATGACTAGATTGATATGAATGATAACATCCCCCCGCAAACTCAAGATGACGAGATGGATGCAAGCTTGAGTTTGAAAATTAATTCATGAAAACAGCTTGGATGATGAGCTTTAGTAAAGATATCAACAAGCTAATCGGCAAAGGAGACCGAATGAAGTTTAATAATACCTTGACAAGTTTGTTGCCAAACAAAATGACAATCAATCTCAATGTGTTTGGTACATTCATAAAAGACATCATTGTGGACAATTTGAATAACACTATAATTGTCACAACATAAAGGAGTAGCTGTGACATGGTGAACTCCCATATCTGATAATAATTAGCGCAGCCAAACAAGTTCCTGAGTAGTATCAGTGAAGGTCTGATATTCAGCTTCAATAATGGATTGAGCTATAACAGTCTGTTTCTTACTACGCCATAAGATGAGAGAATCATCAAGAAAAAGGCAGAAATCAGTGGTAGATCACTGATCAGTAGGATCATCAGTTCAATCAGCATCTGAATAAGCACGTAACTCTAAAGAAGAGTTAGTAGAAAAATGAAGTCTATAAAACATTGGGCCTTGGAGATATCGAAGAAGATGAAGGACAACAGTGAAGTGAGTGGAATGTGGAGCAGACATAAATTGACTAACTACATGCATAGCATATGCGATATTCGAATGAGTTATGGTTAAATAAACAAGATTACCAACAAGCTATTGATAAAGAGTGAAATCACTAATTGGTGTACCTTCGAAAGGCATAAGTTTAACATTAGTTTCCAAAGGACTAGTACTGATTTTATTATCAGTTAAGTTAGCATGAGCAAGAAGATTCAAAATGTATTTTGCTTGTGAGAGATAATAACCATCAGAATAAGAAAAGATCTCAAGATCAAAAAAATAACTAAGAGAGCTAAGATCTTTATCTCTAATTGTTGTTGAAGATAAGTTTTAAAGTCAAAGATACCAGCAATATCGTCACTTTTAATAATCATATCATTCACATAAAGTAATAGGAAAACAAAAGCATGACTAATCTTGCAAAGAAACAATGTAGAATCATAAGAACTGAAGACAAAACCAAACTGCATAATGGTGGAAGAGAATTTGGCAAACCAAGCTCTAGGAGCTTGCTTTAGCCCATATAATGCTCAATGAAGATGACAAACCTTGAGTGGAGAATGTGGATATCCTGGTGGTGGTGTCATACATACTCTTTAGTAAGATCCACATTAAGAAAAATATTTTTCACATCCATTTAAAACAAATTCTACCGTTTGATTGTAGCGATTGCCAGTAAGTTACAGATAGATATAAGTCTAACAACTAGTGCAAATGTCTCCTCATAATCAATTTCATACTCCTAGGTAAAACCTTTGATCATAAGATGGGCTTTATATCGTTCAATAGACCCATCTGAGTTAGTTTTGATCTTATATATTCATTTGCACCCAATGGTAGATTTATTAAGAGGAAGATCAACCATGTCCCAAGTGTGAGTATTTTCAAGAACTTATAATTCTTCAGCCATAACTTGCTGTCAAACAAGGTTAGTGCTAGTCTCTTTATAAAACTGAGACTCATACAAAAAAAGGATGATAGAAAAATAGTGAAAATCTTGAAGGGTTACATGTAGTTCCCTTACTCGATTAGAACGACGAAGAGGACGAGTATAGATGAGATTGGACAAGAGGACTTTGGTGCAAGATCAACTGGTGGGTGAGATTGTTTAGGAATCGACTGGGTAACATTAAAATCATTTGTTTGAGTGTCAGGAAAACTTACATCATTGTCATCACGGAACAAAAGAACAATAAGATCTATAAAGAGTTTATGAGAAGAAGTGTGTGATATGTAAAATTTGGATATGAATGAAAACATCTTATCTTCCTAAAAGACAACATAACAAGAGACGTGAAGACGATTTGAGATAGGATCCTAACAAAGATAACCTTTATGTTCAATGCTATAGCCAAGAAAACAATACAAACGAGCTCCAGACTCTAATTTACTTCGTTCGTGAGGATGAAGAAAGATAAAGCAGACACATCCAAAGACTATGAGATTATGATAGTTTGAAAAAGTACCATATGGTCGTTCATAAGGGATTTGATTACTAATAACAGATGATGGAACATGATGGAACCAAAGTATCTATTTCATTCATACTTGAGCTAGTGACTATGATATCATCTATATAAACTAGGATGTAGATGCAAAAATCACTTGTAAACTTACAAAATAGTGACTGATTAGCCCTACTAGAGAAGAAACCAAGTTGCAAAAGGGTGTTCTTGAATCTGTCAAACCAGGCCTTAGGTGACTGTTTCAAACCATAAATGGCTTTGCATAACTTACAGACCAATGTCTCATTCCCCTAATCAAAGTCAGGAGGTTGCTGCATATAAACCTCTTCATCAAGAAAACCATTGAGGAAGGCATTTTTGACATCTAGGTGTCATAAATGCCAGCCTTTAATCACAGCAATGGAAAGAATGATTCTAATTGTCACAAGTTTCACGAGGCTGAAGGTTTTATTGAAATCAAATCCAGCAAGTTAATGAAAAACTTTAGCCACAAGCCTAGCATTATGTCTAAGTAAGGTTCCATCAGCATTTCTTTTGATTCTGTAAACCCACTTACATCAAATAATTTTTTTGTCAGTAGGTGGTGTTACTAGAGACCAAGTTTGATTCTTTTTAAGAGCTGTTATTTCATCCTTCATAGCAGCAAACCACTTCGGATGAGCAAAGGCTTATTGAAATGACTTAAGCTCTCTTTCATCACACTCAGCAGTCCAAGCTTTTGGCTTAAAAATTCCATTCTTTGCTCTTGCTGTCATGGGATGCAAGTTCTGTGGTAGTGCACTAGTACAAGCTGGTTCTTCTACAAGAAGATGATCATTAGGCAGAGATATCGATGGAGATTCAGCTAGTGGAATTACAGGTTACAGCAGTGTTTGTTTGGTGTTAATACATGCAGTGTTGTTGATAGTAGTAGAAACATTAGGAACCTGAGAACCACCATGACCTGATTGAGGTGATGTAGAAAAACTGGAGGAAATAAGGGTATGCAGGTGGATTTTTCTTGAGTTTGAGGAACCTGTGATGACTTTAGAGTTCAAATAATTATACCCTTTATATTGGCTGCAATAGCCTACAAATGTGCATGCTTCACTTCTACAATCTAGCTTGTGTTGATTGTAGGGTTTGAGATAAGGGTAAACCAAGCATCCAAAGACCTTGAGAAAAGAATAATCGGGGAACTTTGCCATATTAGCAGGTATAAGGTGACTTTCCTTGCAATATTGGAGTTGGCATCTTATTAATAAAAAAAACTGCAGTGCTACATGCTTTAGTCCAGAATCTTTGAGGCATGGAGGCTTGTGAGAGGAGGCTAAGGCCAGTCTCCACAATGTGTCTGTGCTTCCTCTCAATGAGACCATTTTGCTCATGTGTGTAAGGGCAGGAGTGCCTGAAATTAATACCACAAGAAGCAAGAAAGGGTACAAGAACCAAAAACTCTTTTCCATTATCTGTTTGGAGTGTCATTATTTTTGATGAATGTTGAAGTTCAACTTGAGTTTTAAACACTTGGAAAGTCTGGGCAACTTCACACTTAGTTTTAAGAAGAAACGGCCATGTATATCTATTACATGCATCTAAGAAGCTGATGCAGTACTTGAAACCATTTGAAGATGTAATAGGTGCAGGACCCCATACATCAGCTATGAGTAACTCTAAAAGATGAGTATAGATTGTAGTTGAAAGTTGGAATTGTTGTGTATGTGACTTGCTCACTTTGACAATCATGACAAAAGAGAGACTTAGAATTTGAAAAGGAAGTATTGCATTTGCTCATTATTGTTTTTACAATAGAAGAGGAAGGGTGTCCCAACCTCAAATGCCAAAGAAGTAAGATAGGATCATTGTCAATACCAGTATTATTCACCTTACCAAAGCCATTTACACAAGGAAAGGAAGTATTGACAGTAGAGATACTGCTCACTTTAGGAGCTGTACAAGACAAGAAACTATGTTTAGGCTGAATTGTAACGTTTGTAGACTGAGAAGCTATGTGAACTTGTGAGGATTCTGTTGATCTTTGTGAGGACATCAAGGAAAGATCAAACGCATACAAGCCATTCTTAAGAACACCTTGAAAAGGACATTCTTCATAGCTTGGTCCTTCACAAGACAAAATTCAATGAAAACATTGTTGTCTCTTACAAATGTAGAGACACTAAACAGATTTTTAATTATATGTGGGATATACAAGATGGTTTTGAGTAAAAAGGCCTGCTTATCAAGTGTGAAAGAGTTAGAGCCAATAGAGGAAATGCTCAAACCTGCACCATTTCCCACATAAATACATTCATGTCCTTGGTAATCAAGTTTGTTCATCAAATTTACAGCATTTGGGGTGCAATGATCTATTGCACCACTATCGGGATACCATTGTGTATTTCCAGCAAAGCTTGTTTCATGTCCACCATGAATGTTTCCAGGACCAGCTACCATTGCAGTCATGTGACCAAATGTTGAGTTGTTATTTTCATTACCATTTCTACCACCAGGATGTCCATTAAACTATGGCTGAAATTTCTGCGGTTGAAAATTTTGATCATACCTATAATAACATCTAAAAGCACTGTGACCAACCTTATGACATATCTGGCAAGAAGGGTGATTGCCATTACTCCTTCCTCTGCCGCGGTCTCTTTTACCTCCTGTGTTGTAGGTTCTTTGACCACCTTGCCTTCCACCAAAACTGTTAGAACCAGACATTGTATTCTCCT
The DNA here is from genome assembly GCA_019925255.1 of Litchi chinensis. Classification (NCBI taxonomy): domain Eukaryota; kingdom Viridiplantae; phylum Streptophyta; class Magnoliopsida; order Sapindales; family Sapindaceae; genus Litchi; species Litchi chinensis. The sequence goes on from CM034461.1 coordinate 10,361,648, forward strand.
TTCCAAATCCTCCAGTATTATTACCTCCACCTTTCTTATTCATTGCTATATTCACATTTATATTCTCAACATATGTATGACCCTCAAGCCTAGCTTCATGAGTGAGTAATAAAGCTGTGATCTCTGCCATAGTATGATTAAAAGGTACTGATGTAATCGAGACCCCAAACCACTTAAAATAGCCATAATTTTGTCATCTTCACTCATCACCTAAGCAGCAAAGGAAAGAGCATCAATGATACTCTTTTTCTTGGTCAGATACATGGTCATAGAGTGACTTTCTTTCTTCAAAGTGTGCAATTGCGGCTATAATTTCATCATATTTGCCTTGGATTGAGATTTTATGAAGAAAGCATCTAACACAACAAGATCTGATCTTGTTGTTCCCAATCCAGAAAAATTTCATTGATAGTGCCATCATCATTCAATCTATTTGGTGGAATAAAACTTTGATCAATAGAGGTACTAAGGCAATTACCTTTGATTCCTGCAAGGACCTGTTGCTTCCATAGGAGATAGTTGTTGTGGTCGAGTTTCACCATCAATTCCAGCTTCATCGGTGAAAGAAACTTCGAACCTCCATGTGATACATTAACTGGACTAGTTGTTGAAGCAGAAGACATGGTGTATTGTGTGTGCTCTGATACCATGAAAGGATCTTTGATCCTTTGTAACCAAAATGCAATGAGAGAAAAACAATACAGGAAAGAGTTGATTGAATACTCTAAAATGGATTGTATTACATAATCAGATAATACAGCTTAAAACCTTTTATATACCGAGTTTAATTGCTTCACACATTTCATAAGTTAAAACTACCTAAACCTGTACAAAACTAACTCTTGCATATGATCGGTTTAAGAGATGCTGAGCTGTCCTGTATCAACTAATTTTCCTGCTAAAGTCAGTTGATAATCAGCTGAGGTTGATACATTGAAGCTGCCCTGAAGTCTCATCTGATGCTGCTATTTTGATCTATCTAGCACATATGTTTGTGTTGCTTGTGAAGCTTGTGAAAGAGTTTGTTCAGTTTGTGTGGACTGAACACACTTTCCAACAGTAATGCCAGTGTAATTGCATCCAGTTCGTTTGATAACTTCAATGGCTAAGGCTCCCCACCCGCATCCAAGCTCAAGAACTTCATCTTTCTCACTAATTCTTGCCTGCATGAGTTTAATAAAAGCATAAAGCTAAATTTATATTTTCAAAATCTAAGGAATTTGAGCATACTTACCTTATCAATCAGAAGAGAAATTTTTCTCACTTGAGCAACTTTCAAGTCTTCATCTTCCCTCTGTAATTTGATTATATGTAAGGACACATTTTCCTTGAAATATTAATGTACTATAAATTGAAGTTTGCTACGTATCTGTACCATGTGTGAAGTAAATAATAACAAAATAGGATCCTAATCTTAAATACTGCACATGTATATGTCATTGCTTCGTCCATGAACAGTGCAAAGAATTCATTGCTCTAAAAACATGAACCAAAAAGGTATGGTCAGTTTCCACTTCCACTTGGTATCCCTAACTAGTTAAAATAGAAATTTGTAGCCTCAGCTGGGGGCTAATGTTTCCATAAAATAGAATTGTCATGCTTTCACCAAACCGTTAACATTTGATGTATACACACGCATTATGTAGGTATTAATTTCTAATTGCTTGTCTACATAGTAAATTACTTACTGAGAGTAGGATTTACTAATTTCTATGTGATTTCTTTCTAGGCTTGCCCAAGTGCATCAATAATAGTTAAAAATAAAATTACCTAATCATAGTGGCGAGTAATATTTCTGTGAGCCTGTGTAAGGTTATTTCGCCTGGAGACATGCCGAAAGAAATATTTTCAGATGCAATACCAACAGAGAAGAACAATGGTAGCCATCAACCTCTGAAGCAAATATAGGGAAATGCTTGATGTAAATTTAAACTAATTAGGGAGATAATTGTTAGTTATATCAAATTGTAGGTGCCCACCAGTCACAATTAATGTACCTTTTCTGGTTAATTTTTGAACGTGAAGGATCCAAATCACTAATGGCAATAAAATATGAAAAATAAGCCCGCAAGAAAAATCTCAAAACTTAGGATTTAGAACGGATGAAACAATCGGGTTTTCTACTCAAATAAATTGTCTTACCATAAACAGATTTAGGAGACCTTCATTTTTATCTACGAAAGAAAATTCACCATAGATATATGAATCTGTAATACTTAAATCCGCCTCTGTCATAACCTGAAATATTTGTAGTTGTCATTAGTGAAGATCAAAATTTTATAAATAAAAATAACATATATTTAAAATTTTACATGTAATCACATTATACAGCTATGCTTTAAATTTAAACTTTTCCCAGTACTAATTTCATAATCATCATATGGTATGTAGTCTCTCTCAAGAATATTAAATGTAAACTAACTATATATACCTTCCCATAAATGTGGGATTGTGAATTCTTAATATCGTTTTTAGATGACAGCTTTTCTTAATTTCCTCAAAATTAAAAATTGTGCCTCTTTCCTCCAAAAATCTGTGACATTGAAAAGAACAAAGTATCACTTAACTTCATATTACTCAAAACTTGGTTCTCGAAATGAAATATACAAAATTATTACAAAAATGATATATAATGCATATACATGAGATTTAGTACTTGAAAACACCCATTAATCATTAAGCATAGTTCGGTTTATAACAATATAGCTAATGACAAAGCTAGCTATAGGGCTGCTGCAACTAGCATTTTTAGAAATATGAAGCAAAAACAGGAAATTAATATGAAAATATTAACGAAACTTACATCAAATGGCCAGTATTGATATAACGTCAAAGAAATCTAGCAACAAAAAGCCGGGCCCCTGTTTCCATGAGAGAAGGTACCATGCGTCTTGTGCTGCTCAAAATAGCACAACTTTTTCCTAGTAGCCCACTGGCGGCTATGAAGCCCAACTGCAGAGAAGCATACTTCACTTGTAAGCCATATAAATTATATGACCAATAAAAAGATTAAAATGAAACAAAAAAGTTTTAATTTTGAGCAATATTGGCAGTAAATGCTGAAATAAGAGGCACCAATTGCAACCTTTATTCATCCTCATGGAAACCGTTACCTTAAATGGAAGTAAAACAAATTACTAAAATGATCTCTGTAATTGTGAAGCCATTATAATCAAGCTCAAATTCCTCACCCTGATAAACACCGCAAAACCAAATTCCTCTCTTCCTTTGAGTATGATCAAGCTCAAATGAAGCTTTTGGTGCAGCAACAGGTGGGACAGGATGGCCAATTGACTGACCACTTGAGTAAGGTATGTTAGACATAATTTTTCTAGACATGTAATATAATAGCACAATATATCACTATAGCTATATTTGATAATAGCTATTAAATAGATAAAATAAAGAACACTAGAATTTAATGAAGTTCGACTAATTATGTTTACATCCTTGAATACTATCAAAGTAATATTTCACTAATCCAAAGAAATATTACAGAAAGAGAGAAAAATAAAAAATTGCCTTAAAAAAATGAAAACAATTTATGGGATAATTTTTCAAGGGATGGAAGTCCACTTTTATAGGTAAGTAAACTTTCTTTGACCTTCTACGCTTTCGATGTGGGATGAGCTAAATAAAATAATAAATCTCCACCATGGCGAAATTCCATATCTTCAATTCTATTACAAAGCCAATTTTTAGTAGTGTCTGCAAATGTCAATTTTCAAATTTTCACAATATTGATTAAGTCCAAACAATGTTGAAATTTGATCGCAGTCATCACTTTTGTCATCATATTAGCAGGATTTTCAATAGTCTGAATCTTCTGGATCATTATTCTACCTTCTTCCAAAATCTCCTGTACAAAATGATATCGAACATCGATGTGCTTCGTCTTTGCATGGTAAACTTGGTTATTTGCCAAATAAATTGCATTCTGGCTATCATAATGCACGTTGATGTGTTTTTTTTTTTTTTTTTTTATCAATTCTCAGTTCATCAAGCAACCTTTGAAGACAAATTGCCTCCTTCACAGCTTTTCTAGCAACTTTGAACCCTTTGGGCTAAGTCATATAGATTTTCTCTTCCAAGTCTCTATGTAAAAATGCGGTTTTTACATTTATTTAAACTAGTTCCATATCCGACTGTGCTACTAAAGCCAACAAAATTCTGATTGAGGAATGTTTTACAACTAGAGAAAATATTTTATTATAATTAACTCTCTCCATTTGAGCATAATCTTTGCCTACCAATCTTACTTTGTAGTCCTTGTTAGAAAATCCATCTTTCTTTGCACATACCTCTTTGCACCCAATTGCTTTCTTTCTCTTCAAAAGACTTGCTAGTTTCCATGTCTAGTTCTTATGAAAGGACTACATTTCTCCATTCATAGCTATCCTCTAATTTTCTTCTTTTGAACTTTGGATTGCTTCATTATAAGTGGCAAGAATGTCATCATTTAGAGATGCATAAGCCACTATATTAGCAAAACGAGCAGGTTTCTTAATTGTACTCTTTGGCTTACTCAATGCAATTGGTATATGTTATTGCGGAGGTTCTTAGGTTGGAACCTCTTCTGCATTTGAGTCTTCTTCTACTATAAGAGAATCATCATTAATTTCTTCATTTGCTAAGATAATTCTTCTTTTAAACTCCATCTGTTTTGGAATACCATTTGTCTACGTAACATTTCCAGTGATTACCTTTTTCAGCATGGTAGATTTATCAAATGTATCACCCTTACTAAAGATTACTTTTTTGTCTTTGGACACCAAAGGCGATAGCTTTTCACACCAGAGGTGACAAAGGATAAAGATTGTTTTCTTTGTTGTTTGATCTAACTTTTACTCCTTAACATAATAGTATGTCGTGAAACCCCAAATATATGTTAGAAATCATAATCTATAATAGGTTTTCCAAACTACTTCTCCAATGGTGTTTTACCACCAATAACAATACACGCTAGACGATTGATAAGGTGACATATATATGTTACAACCTTAGCTCAAAATTCCCTGCCTAACCCAGCATTAGACAACATACACCAAACTTTCTCTAACAATGTCCGGTTCATATGTTTTGCCACCCTATTCTATTATGGTGTATTCCTGATTGTGAAGTGTCTAACAATGCCTTCATCTTCGCAACCCTTTAAAAATGGATCACTTTTGTATTTCTTATCATTATCTGTGTAGAGATGTTTGATCCTTCTATTTGTTTAAGTCTCCACCAATTTTTTCCACTTGAGGAAAACTCCCAACACTTTATCCTTCGTCTTCATTATATACACCCAAACTCTCCGAGAAAAATCATCAACAAATGTCACATAATAGTGTTTTCCTCCCAAAGTAGTTATTTTGGAAGGGCTCCACACATCCAAGTGAACATAATCCAAAATACCTTTTGTATCATGGATTGCAGTACTAGATTTGACCCTTATCTGCTTCTTTTTGATATAATGCTCACAAAAATCCAATTTACAAGCCTATGTATCTTTTAATAATCCTTAATTTGTCAAAAGTTTTAATGACTTTTCACTTGCATACCCCAAACACATATACCATAACCTAATTGCTTTTAACTCCCGATCATCAGTAGAAACTGTTGCTACTACTGTTCCAATAATTGTACTACCTAAATAATGATACACATTGTTGCTTTTTCGAATTCCTTTGAGTACCACAAGTGCATCAGAAATGAGTTTAAATATTCCATTTTCTATCTCTTCCTTTAAATCTTTCGATTCTAGGGTTCCACAGAAATGAGATTCTTCATTAAATCTGACACATATTGAATATCTATTGAAGCTCTAACTGATCCATGTTGATTTTTCAAGAGAATTGAACCAATCCCAAATATAGTAAGAGAGACATTATTTACCATGTAGACAAGTCTACCTTCCAATTATCTAAAATTAAAGAACCAATCCCTTTTGGTACTTAAATGATATTATAAGTTGAATCTAGTAGCCATACATTAGAAAGGCTAATTGACAGCATAGCTACAAGTAAAAAATTTGAGTTTGCATCATCACACTCAACTACATTAAAATATGATACAACCTTTCTCTTATCAGGTTTGCCTTTATTCTTTAGTTTGGGACAATGTTTCTTCTAGTGCTTTTTTTCCTTACAAAAGACATTTATCTTTACTTGATCTGAACCTTGACTTGGATCTCCCTTTCTCTCCTTTATTCTGACTCTACAAATGGCCTCTAACTACCAGAGCTTTTGCATCTCCATTTGTGCTTTCTTGCTTGTTTTCTTTTCTCAACTTATAAACAAGACAACATTTACTTCACTCAGAGACACAACAACCTTTCTATGAAGTAGAGTAATTTCAAGAAACTCAAACTCCTCAAAAAAGGATCTCAACAACATCAAAGCCAGATCCTTATATTTAAAAGTCTCACACATATTCATCAAATCTGTAACCAGTTGATTAAAACTGGTAATATGATCATTCATGATGGTACTCGAAACATAAGTGAAGCGAAACAATCTCTTTTTCACATGGAGCTTGTTTTAATTGCTTTTCTTTAATAATTTTTCCTCCAGTCTCTTCCACAATTTACTTGCAGAAGTTTCTTTAGAAAATTTATACTTCTGCTCGCTAAAAAGACACAAATGAATTGCACCACATGCTAACCAATTGATAGTCTTCCATTCTTTCTCCTCAACATCTTCTGGTTTCTTTTCTTCAATGGCAATATTTAGACCTTGTTGAAAGAGAGTGTTTAGAACCTCATCGTGCCATATATCGAAATGAGTTGTGCCATCAAAAATCTCCACTCAAATCTTACATTTATCATTGCATTTCTTACCAAAATAGATGATAACATGGTTGATGTGGATAATTTGTATTGTTTGTCATTTCTATTCCAAATACTATTTAATCGCTGTCGATACGGAAAGCAAAAAGAAGTCCAAGGAAATCTTTTCTGATGTTGAAGATCAGACTAAGCTACAATTACATAGCATACTAAGAAAAACTTTTGACCTTGATACCAATTATTATGGAACTTGGGTTATTTTCCACTAATAATAATAAATTCACCTCAAATAATATTGCATAGGTAAATAATATGAACGATTATACTAAAAAAACACATTAGATAAATTCTTAGGAAAAATGGAGTAGTCACAATGATCCCACTTAAAACCTAAACTCCTTAGACAAAATTTTTCCAGATATGTAATTTAATAATACAATATATCATTACAACTATACTCGACAATAGCTATTAAATAAATAAAATAAAGAAAACTAAAATTTAATAAGGTTCCGTTAATTATGCCTACGTTCTCAGATATTATCAAAGTAATATTTCACTAATTCAAAGAAATATTACAAAATAGAGAGCATAAATTAAAAATTGTCTTAGAAGGACGAGAGCAATTTTTGGGATGATTTTTCAAGGGATGAAAGTCCACTTTTATAGGCAACTGAACTTCCTTTAGTCTCCTACACTTCCGATGTTGGATGAGCCAAATAAATTAATAAAATAACAATGTTTTGGTGTAGGGTCTGGATTGAGTGTTACTAAAAAGGATAAACTTGTTTCACCAATATTCTGCTAGGTCAGACATTACAGTGTATAAACATAGCATTTCAATCGGCAAATTAAAAATGGTGACAATAAAGTTAATTTGTTTATTCAAGTTAAATTAGAATTAGTTTAGATAATTTCATAAATTGGTTTTGGGTTCCTAATAAAAAGAAATCCACGAGTTTTCGTTTGCTTAACTGAAAGTAAATTTACTGCAAATGTCTAGGTGAGAAGTGTCACGCATTCTAGAGTAGTACACCAATTTATTTTTCCAAAAGAAAATATGTTACAAACCTGGAGCACATTAAGCCAGTAAGTTAGGCATACATTACTGCCTATGCTTTCGACAAAGTTGCATGCACTCCATGCTGTTGGGTTTTGGGGCATAAAATTCTTATCACGGTGAAGGAAATATCTCTGCCAACAAAAAGTTAATAGATAATTGCACATTTCGATATTATTGATTACACAAATTATAAATTTAGTATCATATCAAAATTAGTAGCTCACTTTTTAGAAACCAAGAAAAAACTTGAATAGTGGTACCAATTTGCAGTTAGAAACGGCTGGTTAAAGCAAGTGCTTTCACATTATATGATGATTTGTGAGAATCAGAGGTCCGGTAGACTATCAAACTACAAAATCCACAGCTTTAATAGGAGTAATCACCATCTTACATGTTAGTCACATGTAATGTGAACAAATGACAAATATCAGACATATGTTAAACACTTCCCACTGTTATAATATGCATAACAAGAATTCGAAATAAAGATGGGGATAGAGCATTTGAACTAGAGATCTCTAAGCTCCGATACCATGTTGTCTACTATCAAACCTAAAAGTTTAAATTGATAGAAAAAAACTCAATTATAGCATTTAAGATTTGAAGTTAACACGTGATGTTACTAATGATAGTATTAATGATGAGTACAAAAAGAAAAGCATCTTCTTCTGTTAATCCTTCTGCAGATTAGTATAATCTAGGACATAATTATCTATATTATAAATAGGACTGAAGCATTACATGCATGAAAAATGAATAAATGGTATCTCATAAAAACGGAAAAATGAAAAAATTGTAATATAACGGAAGCCTGTACCTGTAGACATACTGGAAAGCATCAAGTACTCCCATTTCATCAAATGTTGCTTGACTTCCTAGCAATCTCAAAGCTTCTGGGCATCAACAGCCATTAATATTATGCATCCATTGTGCTGTTCTTGGGAGCCATCTCCACATACTACAGTGCAACCTGCAAAAGTATCTCTCTCATTCATCATTAAAATTATCTGAAAGCTCTCATATAAAATGCCAAGTATAATTAATTTTATTCATCAAGGAGCTTTCAAGCCTTTGAAACATTAATAGCTGGCTCTTAAAATTGTCCATAAATTTCTTCTTCTAAAATTACTAACCTTCATCAGTTGACAAAACAGAATATACCTCGCAACCAATTCTGATTTGACAACCCCAGCTCTCAAGTTTTTCCCTGACCTGAAATTTTTTTGTTTGTTTTCAGCGACAAATAACAATTGCATGGAACATTTACATAAAACCTTACCTTAAACAAATAAAAATAAATAAATAAAAAGTTGATCTAGGAACAAAGTAAACAATTTGAAGGGCTTAAGCAAAGACATGAATCAAAAAACACCTCATTGAAGTAGTTTTGTGAATGCCTGATACTAAACCACTGTGGGCTGTCGTAGAACTGCATAGAGAATCAAGCCAAAGTTAGGAAATAATTGAATATTAGTCAAAATATGAATGAACATATTAGATATAAGAAAAACAAAATCACTTACATGGTGTGTGTGTCAAATGTTTCGGCTGTCTTGAACACCAGGAAAATGACTTGCTTATAACTTTGTTTCGTCAAACATAATTTAATTACCTGGAGTAGATAACGGTTGCGGCAATATGAAAGAATAGAGGAAGCAGAAAAGCTCATAACTTGTTCCGAGGAGCAAGACCATATTGAACAACAGGGTGGAATCTATATATTGCAGGATTTCAGTATTATTGCTAATAAGTAACGGACACATTAATCACTAAAACGGACTGCATAAACTCAAGGATATATATGACATAGTACAGTGCTTTAATAGTTTTACAAGATAAGCCCTTTTAAATAATTCAGAGTAACCACGTGACTTTATATTTTGCTCCAAGTTTTCACAGTGATTCGTGTCTTGGTTGTTCTCAAGCATGTCAAGATAACTGCAATGTTAGAAAGTAAAGGAAATAAAGTTATCAATCATTTCAAGAAACAAGAAACTCAAGTTGCAGCAAAAAGTCGCCATTATTGGATCATATATGGCTTGTGCTCATAGAAAAGTATCAAACTTTGCTCAACAACTAACAGAGTCACATCCTATATTAGCTTTCTTCTCAAGTAAGCATTTGACAATTCTAAGATTAAAAATATTTGGACTCCTTTTTTTTCCAAAAGCTGACACATAATGGAATAAACTACTCAAAAAGTGATGAAGTGCACTTAATGGGAATTAAACCCTACACTTCAATGAATTGGGAGATACGTAACTACTTGTACTAGGAGATGATATGCAAACTCCGTTAAACAACATGGAACAGCTAAATAACCAAAGAAGACTCAAATGTCCATATACCGTTATATTGGACCAAATTCCTTGACAAGAGTTTGTTGTCAAGAGCTGAGTATCGAATTCAAAAGACTAGTATATTAAGAGGAGGTGACAACTACTAATCCGTATTATGTAAGCCCCAAGACTCTAGGACAATACAACACATGCCAAGATTGTTTGGACATAAAGCATGCATGTGACCAGATTACTTACAGAATACCTGATGACATCCTTCTCACAGTTGCTTAATTCTTGAAGCATTTGCCAAACGTAGGGATTAAGCAGATTCTTCTTCTGTGCAAATAAACTGGAGAACCCATTTCAGGTACCCCATTCATAGCCTTGACCTCTGTCTAAACTCACCGAGAATGACATGTTTGATATCTTTATTTCAACCTCAAGTCTCTCAAAAAACTCAATCATATTTGGATCAGTTACGTGTCAATATGTCACCCAAAACCTATCAAGAAAAGGAACATCACTCCTATCCAGAATATTAAGAGTGCAATGAGAACAACTTGCCCCCTAACTTACTTGAGCTTTGTCTTTCGATTTTTTTTTTTTATTTTATTTAACATTACAAGTACATTTTAAAACTACTAGGATTTCTTGATGTGTACTCTCTATTTTCTAATAGATGGGAGATAGCAACTCACATAAAATAGAAAAACTATCCAAATATATCCACACTTGAGGGCAATAACACTCAAACTCAATTATTAGCTTTGAATAAGCAAATTTGGGTGGGAGTGGCGAAATTCACTTAGAAGTGAGTTTTGTGTTTAATACACAAAGAACAGTTATCATAGATTCTTCCGATTTAAAAGTGTAAAGTCAAAATTGCCCTTTAAAATTAAATAAAATATTTTATATTTTTCATGTTTTCAACTTTTCATATTATTAATTTGGCAATTTTTTTTTTAATGTCTTCCAGATTTTGGAGAGGGAAAAGAGGGAATAGAGAGGGGGACCAGCCCGTAGCCGGAAACAGTGTCGACAACACAAGAGGAAGCTAAAGACAAGGACAAAGATGAATTAGTTCACTATTAATCAAATTTAAAGGTTCTAAAGGCATTTCATCACAAAAATATTTGTCAATGTGAGAAAAAAACGTACATATATACATATATACACACATATATATAATTTAAATTTCAAAATACTAAAGAAAAATGGAAGCGGCTTTGCCTCATCCACAGAGGAGGCATCAGCCCATACTAGAAAATTTAGGGAGAGATTGTGGTCTCCTCATTATTCCCTAGATTTTTATAAAGGAGTCAAGACCTCCTTTATCTAAGCCTTTTAGTTTGTTTGTGGTAGAGGTTGCTACCTCCACAATTTCCCCACTCTTTTTTTTTTTAAAATATATATATATTTATATATTGAACTTTTGTTTTTCTATCTTTTTTTAAAATTATTGTTTGATTTTTTGTTAAACAGCATTTAAATTTTGATGGCATGTTAAATTTTTATTAAGAGTGTTCAAGTTAAAGTAAATTTTAATTGGTTAAAAGGCAAAAACATTTATTCATGTTTTCTGATAACATTTGATTGTTTAAATCTTGGTTAGAAAGACCGAATTGATGTATTTTTATTTAAATTAATGCAATTGTGTAATAGTTAAAAATAAATCATGTAAATAAATAATTAGTAATATTCTAGTAATGTAACTTTTTTTTCTTTTTTTTTGAAAAAAAAAATCAACTCTTTTAAGAAAGAGATATTATCATTTTTCCCCTAAAATGAAAAATAACAACAATTGACCCACCATTTTCAAAGAGTTCCACACTTTACCCCTTCTGTCAACTTCCGTTGAAATTAAAGTTAAAAAATCTATTTTATTTTAAGATCTTTTAAATAATCTTAGAGGTTGAAATCTTAAGTATTAAAGTTAAAAGATAAATAAATAAAATAAACAAAAAAGATGTGGCCATCAACAAATATGGCTCCTCTTCGACATTCACCGTTGTAATCTCATATCTCCTTATCATCTAATTTTTCATATTCATAATAATATATAATAATTTTTTTATTATAGTATAATAATATAATTGTAATATTTATTATTTATTTAAATATTCATTTTTAAATAAATTTACTTATTTATCTTCCACTATTTCAAACAATTAATGAAATCATAACATAAAACTAATGTGGGGTCAAGTGTGGAACACTTGGAAAACGAGAATAAATTACCATTAAAATTTTTATTTCATAACTATCCTGTATCATTAAAGTTTCTCCAAAAACCATTTTAAAAGCCACGTAACCATGTAAGTAAGTTGTAATTTCTTAACAATTAATGGAAGTAAAAATCGAAATCAATTTTGAAAAACATTAACAGAAAAAAAAAAAAAACAGTTGTCATTGCTGGGATGCATTGTTTTAAAATATTATTTTTTTTCTTTCAAAATTTAAACAACTGTGCAAATAGATTATTTGTTTTTTGAAAATTATATTTGAAACTATAATTAAAAATTTGACAACAACAATTTGACTTTGTCAAAACAATTATTTTATTTACTTTTAAAAAATAAGATTACTTTTAGAGTAACGTTAGACTTCCTAAATATTTACCTAAATTTATATTCAAATGATGTGACATATGAGTTGTCAAGATCCTATTAATTATCATATATCTTATATTTTACAAAATCTTGACAACTTACATGCTATATTATTTGGACATGAAGTTGGACAAAATATTTAGTAAGTTTAGCATTACTCTTAATTAGATTTTAAAGGTGTTTGTTATGTCATGAATATTGTTGTTTCCATGGAACTAATGGTGCGTTTATTTCACTTGTAGGAATCGGAATAAGAATTAGAATAATCTAGAATCGGAATGACTTGGAATCGAAATGATGTATCGTAATTAAAATAAATTATTTACTTTAACTGTAGGAATAGGAATCAGAATCAACAGTATTCCTATTGAACTGTTTACTTTACTTTGGAATCGGAATGAATTAATCATAAGTTACAAAAATGTCCTTAATTAAATTATGGATTAATTATAATAGTGTGTAGTTTTTTATTATAATATGCAAATCAAATAAAAAACTGCATGTTATAATAAAAAAACTATATATTATTTTAATAGTACACTAATCTAGTGTGCAATTTTTTATTATATGCAGTTTTTTTTTTAATATCAAATAAAAAACTACATATTATAATAGAAAAAAATTGTATATTATTAAGTTCACTATGATAACTAAGAAATTTGTGATGAAATACTAATAATATTCAATTTTTTATTATAATATGTAGTTTTTTTTTTTTTTTAATATCAAATAAAATAGTTTTTTTTTTTTTTTTTTAATTTTTTAAAGAATGGTATAAGAGACTTTTTATCTTGACAAAGGGAATATGAATGAGATTCTCAAGTGGGTTGGGGGGAATGAGATTCCCATTCCACAATCCCAAATTGATGTGGGACTCACATTTTATTCCCATTACGGAATGAATTTTAAGCAAATAAACACTATCAATCAATCTTATTCCCCATTCTCATTCTTCAATTTATGAAGTAAACATACCATAAATACCAATGAACAATGGTGTGTTTACTTCATGGATTGGGAAATGAAAATGATAAATGAGATTGATTGATAATATTTACTTGCTTAAAATTCATTCCGTAATGAGAATGAAAGTATGAGCCCCACATCAATTTGGGGTTGTGAAATAGGAATCTCATTCCCCCCAATCCATTTGAGAATCTTATTTTCATTCCCTTTGTCAAGATAAAAAGTTTCTTATACCTTTTTTTAAAAATTAAAAAAAAAACTATTTTATTTGATATTAAAAAAAACTACATATTATAATAAAAAACTACATATCATTGATTTTTTATCACCAATTTCTTAATTAACATAGTGAACTATTAAGATAATATATAATTTTTTTTAATTATAATATGTAGTTTTTTATTTGATATTAAAAAAAAAAAACATATTATAATAAAAACATTAATCTATGGTATCAGAGCCTTTGACCATGTTTGTGTGGAGAGAGAGAGTTGATGCTAGAATGGTTAGAATACTAGGTGAAGCCTTAGGAAGGTAGAGAGACCTGTAAAGCCCAAGAGAGGTGTGAGTCGCGTAATTCCTTGTACTGGGAGCCATAGGTTTTAACCAAACTAGTAGCATCTTTTTCTAGTCACATAACCATGTTAGAAACTCCAATCCATAGAGGAGTAGATCCAGACCATGAAAACAGTGAAGAAGCTCAATCAGTAATAAATTATGAAACAAATTGGACTGACCAAGATCTTAGCAATTGAAAGTTACCAAAACTTGATTTAAAGACAATCTATAAACCATCAAGGATTTTTAGTTTCAAAAGCCTCTTAGGAAATAAACTAAAGGAAATAAATGTCAAATTTATTTCTGATACTTTTTCGACAAATATGCTTAACAAAAATAGTCTCAATTATTATGCCAAATTAGGATACACTGACCTTCACATAGGAGGCGTACAATTGGCTATCAAGCCAATGTCAAAATTAGAACTCAATAATTCAATGTTAACAGTTTTAAGAGATGCCAGAATAGAGGACTACATGGAATCTATTCATGGAGCCCTAGAAACAACTTTAATATACGGACCAGTTTACTTTGTCTGCTTTCCAGATTTCAGTATTGCACTCAAAACTGATGAACACAAAGAATTATGTCTAGAAGTAGATATCCAAGTTCACAATTATAATTTTATAAAGGATCTTGTCCTTACAAACTTATCTATAATGTCAATTATAGAGTCATGAATACTGGAATTGTTTCCAATTTCATTAGGCCAAGCATCCCAAAGAATCAAATAATGTCTTTTGTGGTTTCTAAACAAATCCAGCCATTAGTTCCTACGCCTTTAGGATGGCATCAAATTAAATTCCCAGAAGAATGGATAAAAAAGAACCAAGCCCCAAACACTCATCTTCCTCCTGAAAGACCATTAACTTCTCATAGAAACTATGCTGACGGATCTTTAGGAATTTCCTTCGGTCATAGACATTCTGTTTCTAGTTACAATATTTCTAGACCAAATAGTCCAACTTCTACAGTTTTCCAGACAGCTAGATCACTCTTAAGAAGCCACTCTAGCAGACAAACTGGACCAACATTACCCAGAAATTTTAATAATCTGACCAATAGGATTTATAGAACAGAAGAACAAATTGCTAGACCTATACACGAAAACAATATTAGACAAGAGGTAGAAGAAGGACATTTTTCTCCTACCCAATCACAAATACAAACTGATTGTTGTGCTGAAATCAATGTCATTTCCTCTAGTAAAGTTGATTTTGATTTTCTATTCCAAGATTATAATTTCCTGATAAATAAAGAAGAAAGAGACAAATACGAAAACAAATATTCTGAAAATAAAAGAGCCCAGTTTAGAAACAAGTGGTTAGAAACTGTTCAAATCTTACAAGACACTATCCCTTTCTTCATTTGGTTCAAACATCGTCATACGTATGAAAGATAATGTAACACCTTGACTAATAATCCTCCCAAGATTTATAAGACTAGTAAAAGAACACATAAGTCAAATCATTTTCCAAAAGAAAAATTTGAAACAATAACAGAATCCCAAATCCCTGTAATAGGTATCCTTTTTGCTATTATTCCAGAAGATTTATCCAAAATCGAACCCGCTACCCAACACCAATCCGGAATAATCATGAAACAAAATAATTTTACAAATTAATACCTGACAACATTAGGAGAACAATTAGATAGACTTGAATTTGAACACAAGATTGACAATAGTCAAATAAAAAGACAATTGGAAAGATTAGAACTCACTAGTCCAATGCAATCCTCCAAAACAAAACAATCCAAACCAGTCAGAATAACTTCCCAACCATTATTTCCAGAACCAATAGGAATAGGTAAGTGTTTTGATACACGTGAAGCTCTTAAAATCATAGATGAAAAATTAGACAAACTGAAACAGGAACCAAGCACTAGCACTAGTCTAAATATTCTAGTCCTAGATGAAACAATCAGTCAAATTACTGATTCGGATCAAGATGAGATAAGAATATCCGAAGCAGAATTATTTATCCAGAAATTATATCATTCTGACAAACAAAATAAACAATATTATCCTAAACCATCACCCCCAGACCTCCAATACGAAGAGCCTGTACCATACCGAGCCTATACAGGTAACGCTTGTTACCAGTGGAATATAGATGGCCTAACCAATTACCAGACAATGACTGTCTTAAAACAAATGTATACTGTAGGGAGAAACTACATAGAGAAACAAAACTTATCACAAAAAGATGCTGCTCAAATGATCACTCTAGGATTCGAAGGACAATTAGCTGGATGGTGGAATAATCATCTTAGTGAAACCCAAAGAAATGAAATCTTAAATGCAACAAGATTAAATCTCCCAGATAGGAACCCTAGAGAACCAGATGCTTTAAATACCTTAATCGCCACTATAGGCCTACATTTTATAGGAAATCCAAACTTCCTAAAAGATCGACAACTATCCAAACTGCACAACCTTAGGTGTAAAACCCTAGGTGAATTTAAATGGTACAAAGATGTCTTCCTGACAAGAGTCATGCAAAGAACAGATAGTAATGTAGCCTACTGGAAAGAAAAATTCATTTCAGGCCTGCCTACACTATTCGCCAACAAAGTTAGAGACAAAATAGTTACCCTACAATCAGAAGACAATTGGCTAGAAGTAGATATAAAAAATATGACTTATAGAGAAATAGTATAAGCTATAGAAGTCACAGGATAACAATTATATAACGATCTTAGAATACAAGACCAAATTAAGAAAGATAGAAAGACAACAAACAAAGAACTAGGATCATGGTGTGACCAGTTCGGTTTTGAAAAAATTAAAAAGTCCTCCAGAACTAAGAAATACAATCATAATTCTTATCGACAACATAAAGGAAGACGAAATTACCAAAGATACTTAAAAAATCAGGACAATGATTGTTACAATAAAAGACAACATAAAAAAAGATCTTTCAAACCCTTCAAGAAACCTAATAAAACCGCTACCAAATGCTATAAATGTGGAAAGTAAGGCCATTATGCTAACAAATGTCTAGAACTCAAAAAGAAAGTTCAAAATCTAGATATTGAAGAATCCATTAAAAAACAGATTATGAGTATCCTAGACAATAATTCCACAGAATCAGAAGAAGTCAATACTGACAATAATATCTGGAATCCAACTAGTTCTTTGTCAGATCATACTGATAGTGAATCTTCTCAAATAGAAAGACAACCATGTATTTGTAAAAACAAGAATGAATCTTGCAAAACTACATGTGTTCTAGAAAAACCTGACTTAATCAAATGGATAGAATTAATAGATCAAATCAGCAACCCTGAACAAAAAGCAAAACAGTTAGCCCAATTTAAGGATATGATAACAAAACTAGAACAAGAACCAAGCTCTAGCAATGATAAAATTAAAAAGCCATTCAAGCCAACAGATTTTGAAAAGGATGTCCTTTCAAAATTCAAAACTAAGAAAATAACTATAAATGACCTCCAACAAGAAATAAAACAAATAAAAACCGAAATGAAAGAATTAAAAGTTACAATAAAACTACTTCAAGAACAAACAAAATTCAAAACTACACAAACATCCTCTTCTAGCTCAGACTCTGAGCATAACGAAGAACAAGCCTTGCCAATCTCAAACGACCTTTTTATCAATCACCTTACCCAAAAAATAACATACTGAAAATGGTATTGTAACATCCAAATAAGAATTAAAAAAAATTATATTTTAAATATTCCACATGTCTTGATAGACTCAGGAGCTGACCTAAACTGCATCCAAGAAGGACTCGTTCCTACCAAATATTTCAAAAAAACTTCCGAAATCCTTTATGGAGCCAACAAGACACCTCTCGATATCAAATATAAACTTCCATCAGCCAAAATCTGTAACTAAGGAGTCTATTATAAAATGCCCTTTTTGATGGTTAAAACATTAACAAAAAAGGTCATTCTGGGAACCCCATTCTTAGAATTAATTACTCCATTCAAGGTAACAAATAATGGAATTATAACAAATTACATGAACAAAGAAATTATATTTGAATTTTCTGTTCCAAAACAAACAAAGGAATTAGATCTCTTAAAAACCAATTTGATCTCCCTGAACCAAGCTATACAAACTTTAGATAGGAAACAACAACAAATGAATTATCTTCAAGCCGATATACAGTATCAAAAACAAAAACAACAATTAGAAAGTCCAATAGTCCAAAACCAGATTAATAAATTCAAGAAGGAATTAGAATCCCAAGTTTGCTCATCTTTCCCAAACGCTTTTTGGATTAGGAAAAAACACATTGTGGAACTTCCTTACAGAAAAGATTTCAATGAAAGACAAATCCCTACTAAAGCTCGCCTAATACAAATGAATGGTGATCTCTTACAATTCTGTCAACAAGAAATCAAAGATTTACTAGACAAAGGATTAATTAGAAAATCTAGATCTCCCTGGAGTTGCGCAACTTTTTATGTTCAAAAAGCTTCAAAAATTGAAAAGGGAGTACCTAGGCTAGTAATAAATTACAAACCGCTCAATGATGCATTAGAATGGATTAGGTACCCTATACCTAATAAATCCGATTTACTCAAAAGACTCCATAGTGTCATCATCATGTCAAAATTCGATATGAAATCAGGATTTTGGCAAATACAAATAGCTGACAAAGATAGGTATAAAACAGCCTTCATCGTACCATTTAGCCAGTATGAATGGAATGTTATGCCCTTTGGCCTCAAGAATGCACCGTCAGAATTCCAATCCATTATGAATGATATATTCAACCCTTATTCATCATTCATAATAGTCTACATTGATGATGTATTAGTTTTCTCCAAAACAATAAACCAACATTGGAAACATCTAAACACTTTCTTATCAATTGTTAAGAAAATGGATTAGTTGTTTTTGCCCTAAAAATAGTTCTTCTGCAAACAAAAATTAGATTTCTAGGCCATATTATAGACAATGGTACCATTATTCCTATCCAAAGAAGTTTGGAATTTACAGAAAAATTTCTAGATGTCATTAAAGACAAAACTCAGTTACAAAGATTCTTAGGATGTCTTAATTATATTGCAGATTTCTGTCAAAACATTAGACCATTATGTAAACCCTTATTTGACAGGTTAAAAACAAACCCTCCAGCATGGACTGAAGAACATACCCATATAGTTAGGACCATTAAAAGCCAAATCAAGAAAATTCATTGTTTAACAATCTGCCATCCTTCAGCCCCAAAAATTGTAGAAACAGATGCCTCTGACATTGGGTACGAAGGAATCCTTAAACAAACCATTCATAATCAAGATTGCCTAGTCAAATATTTTTCAGGAACATGGAATGATACCTAGAAGAAATATTCTACTGTCAAAAAAGAAATTTTAGCAATTGTTTTAACTATTCAAAAGTTTCAAGATGATTTGATTAACCAAAAATTTCTTTTAAAAATCGATTGTCAATCTGCTAAGTTTATTTTACAAAAAGATGTTAAAAATCTTGCTTCAAAACAAATTTTTGCAAGATGGCAAGCCTTTTTATCAATCTTTGATTTTGAAATCCAACATATCAATGAAAATCAGAACTCTTTGCCTGATTTTCTGACAAGAGAATTCCTGCAGGGAAGAAAATGAGTGTTAACCTCCGCTCATGCACTTCCAAAGGAAAAGACAAAAATAGTCCGGCATCTTCGGGTGAGACAAAAGGGTCACAATCTAAGGCTTTAGCCTCAGAACAGACAATAAACCCAATCCAACAAAGAATAATTAGTCCAAAATTAGAAGAAAAGCCCATTTACTCTAAAAAATCGGACTATTCAATGTCACAATCCTCCCAGGACACTAAAGGACAATCTCCACAGAGTTAGTTAGTACCTTTGGGAACAATCCCCCAAAGACTATTTACCCCTCTGTACCTGACAAACCGGTTCAGCCCAATAACTTCTTTGACAAACACTTATAAGAATGTGGTTTCAACTTCTTTGAGCCATCCAACCACAGACAATAGACTATTATTCCCACAAATTAATCAACCCAAATTTACTTATGTTCATAAACCTTGGTTTGAGCGAATTTTCCCTCTTGAACCATCAATGTTAACAGATCAAAATTTAAACCAACCAAAGAAATTAACAGACCAATACATTTCAAACCGCCATTTTCGTCTCTTCGAAAATGCCCATAAAACCTGACAACTTTATGAATTCATTTTGGTGGATTCAGACTCAATAGGTATTCAACCTGTTGCAGACAAAATTAATCGAAATAAAATAGCATTTTCAAAAGTAAAAATTAGAAAAATAATTTCTCAAGAACAATGGGAAAATTTCAATACTACCAAAACTTTATCACAACTCTTTATACCCCAAGATTATACATACTGGGACTATATGGATGCGTGGTATCGAACTTTTTACAAACAAAACTTTTCAAATTCAAAGTCATGGTTCTTTTATTTTGATAAAAATTTCCAACTTGATAACTTGCCCCACTGGTTTTATGAGTGGTGGGATAAGTGTGGCCCAACAGTTGATTTCCTTCCTCCAACTGTCAAAAAGAGTTTTGATTACTGGACAACCCACGTGGTGGTCCCCAAAGAACAAGAGTTTCTTCCCCAGCTCTTACTTTTTTTACAAACATCTCAGTCTCACATGGATACTCATGTTAGACTACTAGATACAAGACAAACAAATTGACAATTTTCAGATTCCATATTTCGGACGACAGTATATGATCAAATGGTGGAGTGGGATGAACCTCTCCAAGGTGGATGAAAATGCAGTCAAACAATATCTTACAAACAATCCTGAGCTCTGTAGAAGTCCAATAATCAAACCAGAACAGGAACAATTTTTACTCTCCAAATCTCAGCTTCAGGCACGCTTAGGAGCAGCCAAGACAAATGAAGAGGTAGCTGCAATCATGGCAGAGTTCTTGCCAACTGTCTCCTCCTTGACAAAATCATATTCCCAACAAAGTGAAGACAATGAAGAAGGCCTTGAAGATATTAATCCTGACCTTTTTGGCTGTGACCTGGCCCCATATCAGAAATTCTAAGCTTTTCTGAAAAATGAGCCAGGAAAATCAAACAAGCACGCCACAAGATGACAAAAGACATTTCGGTGCAGACAATCTCCATGATTATCAGACAAGCACGCCACAAGATGACAAAAGATATTTCGGTGCAGACAATCTCCTGTTTTAACATGTGAAGCTCCATCCGACAAAAATCATCTGATTCCTTCAGTCACTACCGAAATCTTCGAAAAAGCTGGAATCATGTGATCACCTGACAAAAGAAACCCAAGTTACTTTACTAGTTAACTAGGGTTTAAGAACTCTCGGACCAATATAAATATGTAACTTTCCTTCTTCAGGGGGCAGAGGTTGTTTTCATTCAAAACTAAGTATCAGAACCAGTTCATGTGTTGAACAAGAGTTCTGAACTAGAACAATTCCCCTCTCTGTAAAAATCTTGCCAAATCAATCTGCAATCAAAATATTTTGTAAGTTACAAATCTAATTTCTGTATTTTCGTTTAAAGTTTCAGTTATATAACTTTCAATATGTTCCAGATTCTTAGTTATAAGAAGCAAGTATATTGTTGGATCCCTCAGATATAAATTCCAGGGGTAATTATGAATAAGATACCTTAACCTGGTCTGTACTTGAGGAAACACAACACGTACTCTGCATTCTTGTTTGATTCAATTTGGCCAAATTCAAGTTTTGTCATTTTAATTTCTAGATTCTGAGTTCTTGTTTCAATCCATTTCCAGTTTAATAATTTACTGCAATAATTCGTGTTTGACCATTACAGGGAATCATCGATGTAGACTATATCAAATAAAAAAAAAAAACATATTATAATAAAAAAGTGCACACTAGGTTAGTAGACTATTAAAATAATATACAATTTTTTTTTTTAATTGTAATATGCTATTTGATCTACATATTATAGTAAAAGACTGCACACTATTATAATTAATCTATAATTTTAATTAAATATATTTTTGTAAATTATAATTAATCAATTCCGATTCCAAAGTAAACAGTTCAATAGGATTCCGATTCCGGTTCCGATTCTTACAATTGATGTAAATAACTTATTTTGATTTCGATACATCATTTCGATTCTAGATCATTCCGATTCCTTCAAATGAAGTTAATACATCATAAATTTAATGGAATAGAGTTAAAAGGAGTGAATCAATCTAAAGTTTTGTTCACGTTAAATTCAGCGAATGCAATCCAAGGACTCTAATTCACTCTCTCAATTTTATATGATAAAATTTGTACAATTTATTTTTTTATCAAATTAGTGTAAATAAAAAATATAGAAACAATGAAGATGAAAAAACTCTCCTCATCGAATGCAACCCAAAGACTCTAATTCACTCTGTTGTGTAAATTTTAGTACTCATAAGTGCACGAGTTTATTGTAGAATGGATTATACAAATATGAGATTGATCCCGTAAAGATTGAGAAAATATTAATCTAAATCTAAATTAAATTTAATTCTAATCTAGTTAACAATGTTTGACAATTAAGAATGAATTAAAACTAAAGAAAATAAAATTCTAAATTAAAGAGACAAGATTAAGTTGCAAAATTCAAATAATAGACGAGAAATTTGAGATTCAGAATCCACTATTATTAACTTGTAATATTTTTCTATTCAAAATATTATTATCAAAAATTAAAAAAAATAGCTTAGAAATTAATTTGTTATTTTCTCAAGATTTGTCAGTTAACTTTCAAAAATAATTCTTATGTAAATTTTAACTTCAAGACTTGAAATTTATAAGATCTAAGTATTATATGCATTCAATATTGAAAAACACATAATCAAAAATCTTATATTTAAACCTTTTTTAATTCAAACTCAAAGTAATAAAATAATTTTGTAACTATCAAAAATACTTGATATTGAAGGTGAAACAATTTATATTTTATCAATGAATGAAACTAAAAATTATTAAATATTAAAAAAATTGAGAATAATATTCAAATAGCAAAATCATTACAAAGTTAATATGATTTCATTCTATACCTCATAAAAGAAAATTAAATAGTCATGATAATAACAAGAATAAAAAGAAAATTAAAACCCAGCATTTTATTGAAATTGTGGCTGCAATTCTCTCCAAAAATAGCTATTGCGTTGTCTTCCTTTTGAGATGAATAATTGCTATCTTGTGTTATCCTCCAAAAAATCTCAAAAGCTGCTCCTTTTCTATTCTTTTATATTGCTGCCGCTAGTCTACTTTTGTGAACTGAAAACCGCTTCTATATTGCTCAATTAAGACACTGTTTTTGTCTTTCCATAAAATTGCTCAACGGACCCTGATTTTTCTCTCAAAATCAGCAACTTTTTTCTTCTTTTCTTGATTTATTTCCTATGTTTTCAGAGCTGACCGAGTGAGTTTTAAATGCTCTCTCCTTTGCTTTCTTTTTAAGCACAAAAAATAACTTAAAATTGATTTGTTCCAATTTTTTTTCTCCGATTTATTTCATTGTCTCAACCGATTTTCTAATTATTTGACAAATATTTTAGGTAAGACTTGAATCCTTGATTGATTGAGATTTTGACTTGACAAAAATTGTAATTTTTCTTCATTCAACACACAAATCCTTTTTATTCCTGTTTCACCAAAAACATAACTAACTAAAATAAACTTAGCATAAAATTAGACTAATAAACCTATATTTAAGGGTAATAAATATATATAAATTATGTTTATCACACTCTCTCAATTTTATATGATAAATTTATACAATTTTTTTTTTTATCAAATTAGTGTTAACAAAAAATATAGAAACAATAGAGATAAAAAAAACTCTTCATACATATTGATAAATATATATGATGTAAATATTACGTTGATCATTTACTATGTGAATGAATATACAATTATTATACAATATTAAAGTAACAAATTTATATATTTTAATATTAATTTTTTAATAGATACGTCAAAAGTTGAAATCATAGATGCTAATTACAGTAATTAAAATGTTGCTTGGTTGCTGGCACCGTTGGTAGGCGCCAGCAACCCCCATGCCTCCCTTTGTAAGAGGCATGAGTTCGACACCCCATCCCTGCAAGATCCAAATGTGTATATATATAATATAATATAATATAATATAATATATAATAGAATATAATATTAATATAATAATAATCATAATAATAATAGTCTCACACTATTTGTATGGGTCTCCCTTCTACCTCCGTGTGGGTCCCCCTCCCCCCTCCGTGTGGGTGAATCCCTCACAATTGGGAGTTGTTTCTCAGGCCGTGCTACTAGCGTCCTATCTCAGTTGGTTCCGGTAGTCCTTTAGGTTCGTCCTAAGTATAGTTCTTGTACTAAAAAAAAAAAAAAAATTACAGTAATTAAAATGAACACAGAAACGACCGAAATCATTACTTACGACATCGGGGAACAAGAAGCCAAGGTCGAAATCAACACCGTCGAAGGTAACAGTCTTTGCATGGCCGCCGAGGGAGTCCTCCTTCTCGCAAAAAACCGCCTCAACTCCTGACTGTGCAAGTACATGAGCTGCAACCACTCCGCTCATTCCACCGCCGATCACTGCCACTCTCATCTTTTCCGACATTGTTCACTACTTCCAAGTTAATTTTCAAATTAAATTGTTAATTGTCCTGCATGAATTCAAAATCTCAACTCGGGTGAGACAGCTGAGACACAGCAAGAGATCCAAAGAATAATCATCTGGAAAATTTTGTGTGTGTGTGTGTGTGTATCTTCAGTATTAATGAAATATCAATAAGCCAAATTAAGGAGAAGAGACGGACCACTTAAGTTGATGACAGTTACTTTTCATGCATGTATTCAATAACCCACCATTATTAGAGAACCCATTAATTTATTGGCTTTTTGGATTGTGAAACTATATATCTGTCTGTACGTATACCAATACTAAAAAATGCCTTAAAATATTATGAAAAAATTTAACTGCCATATATCTCCTAAAATCCTTATGTAAAGATAATTCTAATCAAACTTCATACAGATTTATATAAAGATATTTATATATAGCTTTAGGCCTACCAAGAGACAAAAGAGAGAGAGCAATAATTGAAAATTTCCTGAAAATGAAGTTATAGTTACCTGCACGCCAGCTCCAAGTTCTCAAAGATCTGTATAGCATATGATACATTATATGTAGAGAGAGAAATGGCAATAACCCATTAAAGAGATGTAAATTAGTAATATGTTATCTATTAATAAAAAAAAAAAGTTAACAAGTAATGAATAATAAAGAAAAAAATTTAATAAAAATTTTCAGAATGTCGAGGGAGACATGTGCCCTCCTAGCCTATTGTTAGGTCCACCAGTGATTTTTTTTTTTAAGGATTAGGATTAACTCAGGAGGCTACCGAGACCAACCAGAATAGAAACACCGTGACACAGCGCAGAGAACAACTCCCAATTGGAAGGGATCTATTTGTATGGAGATAAGGAAAAGACTCACACGAGGATGAAAGGTCAACTCACACTTAATGATGAGAGACCATTATTATTATTATTATTTATATTTGGATTTGAGTGAAGGGTGTCGAACCCATGCCACACTGAAGGTCCACCAATGATCTTAATCCTAATTGCATTAGTTGGTTAGATCTAGATTTTTTTTTTTTTTTTTTTACCAAGGGTCATCGAAATCTATAATGATCAATTATACAATTCAGATAATTACTCTCACAATTGAGAGATGATTAATTCTACAAAGAAATTTCACATTGACACTTTGTGTCTTAATAGATAAAGGTAAGATTCAAACTACTTTACATGTTTAGGATCTAGGGCTAGATCTCGATGTTTATCTATGGAATTACCCAATTTTTTATTTAGGGAAAGATTACACTAATCCCTAACTTTAGGTAAAATTTCACCTATGTACAAAAGGATTTGGGGGATTTATATTTTTTACCCAAATCAAAAGGAAATTGTTGTTTTTACCCAGCTATTTAAAAAAATTTGTTTTTGACCTCTCAAACAAACCATTTCCATTGTATACCCAACATTACCAAAATACCCTTAAGTTAAAATCACTAAAATGTCCAAATATGAAATTACGAAAATAATCTTCTTCATCCTAATAATATCCTCTCTTTTCTCTCTTCTCCATCAATGGTTATCAATGATTTTTGAGATCCATTACAGTTGAAAAACAATCTATTAGTGGGATTATTCATTCGAGCTTCTTTATCCATTGAAGTTTTTGGATCCATTCAAGTTTACACTATTGAAGGTTTTGAAAATTCTTCTTCTATTTGAGTTTGAAAGGTAATGTATGAGTTTTTTTGGTTGGTTTTTGGGTTGTTTTGTTCATATTGTTAGCTAAAAGACTATAAGAATGATTTGGTTATGGATCTAAATTTTTCTGAAATTTGCGACGGAATCTGTAAAATCTGCGAACGAAATCGATTTTTCGTGAGCGATAATCGGTTTTCCACAGAGTGGAAAATCAATTGAAGAGTTGTGACGGTTTTTCAGTGGGATCGGTTTTTCAGCCACTGAAAAATCGGGATCGGTTTTTCATCCACTGAAAAACTGGTCCGTGGCTAAAAACCGATCCCGATTTTTCAGTGGTTGAAAAATCGATCCAGCCACTGTAAAACCGATTGAACGGTTTTTTACGGTTTTTTCGATTTTTGAGAGAATGAAAAACCGATAACTTCACTGGAAAATCGAATTTACCACATTTTTCATGGTTTTTTATATGTTTGTGTTTCTATGTATTGAATATGATTCAATATGATTGTATTTTGTAATATTGCCCGATTGAAATGAGATTTAATAGTATTATTTGATTTGAATGTTACAGGAATGGCTCAAGAGACAGTTGTAATCAACTTTGACGGAGAGTGGAATGAATGTAATTACATTAGAGGGGAATCGATCATGTGTAGGGTCCATAAAAATAGTAGTTTTTCATCATTGGTGGACGTTG
This sequence comes from Litchi chinensis, assembly GCA_019925255.1. Lineage (NCBI taxonomy): Eukaryota > Viridiplantae > Streptophyta > Magnoliopsida > Sapindales > Sapindaceae > Litchi > Litchi chinensis. Next base: position 10,388,844 of record CM034461.1, read on the forward strand.
TATACAGAGAGGCTGGTATTGATAGAAGAAGGTGGGATATCCGTATATATTATTTACTACAAAGTACGACAAATGATTAGGTTAAAAAGATATGTATCATGTCTGATCTTAGTGTTGTTGGTTTGATGACGATAAAAAATATTGATGTTAAAGAGATTTATATCGATAAGATTGCAAGAGATTTTGGAGTTGGGGTTAGTAGGCGTACCGTTCATCCATTTGTCACTGATTCAATACCAGACATAAGACATGACGAGGCAAATATGGATAGACCTGTAAATCCACATACAGTTGAAAGTCATTTTTATCTCACTTCAGGTATTGGGAGCAATCAAGTTGATACTTCTGTCATCCCATTTACATCGGTTGAAAGTCCCATTCATGACTTTAATAATGACTACATGAATTATGGTACTGATGATGAAGATCGGGATACAGATGATAATGGTGATGGAATACGGGATAGTGATGAAGAGCAAACTGAAGATAGTGATGAAGAGGAAACTCAATGTGATGATGTTGCTGAAGAAGAAGAGTTTCCAGAAATAAGATTTTCAGGTTTACAATTTCAAAACAATCCTTCACAACCATACTAGATTGTTCCTGGTGTAGAATTGGGGGATATTGAGGCTACTTCAAGCGCTACGTCAACCGTCTATCAACGTGGTATAAAGGAGCATTCTTTACTAGTAAAAAAGAAATGACTATAGCTATTGACGAATATGCTCTGAAAGCTAAGTTTGAATATCGGGTTAGACGTTCGGACACGGAGTGATTTGAAGCCGGTTGTAAAGATAAAACTTGTAGTTTTATTGTTGGTGCAAGATGCAGAAAGGGTTGTTCAATGTGGTTTGTGTTGAAGTATGTAACCGAACACACATGTCGACAGACAGTCATGGAATCACACATGAAGAGTGTGAAGGCTATTGTGATCGAAAAATTGTATGCAGGAAAAGTGGGAAGAGATCTTTATACACCTAATCGTTTGGTTGGAGAAATGCTAGAGCAGTATGGAGTGCAGATCTTATATAGTAAAGCTTGGAATGCTTTACAATATGCAAAGAAACTAACATATGGGCAAGCGGATGAATCATATCAACAGCTTCCGTCCTACTTTGAGATGTTAAAACTTTCAAACCCCGGCATAATGACGACAATTACGAAAGATGAAAACAACCGGTTCTTGTATTATTTTGTTGCACTTGGAGCTCCCATTGAGGGTTTTCGGTCTTACATGAGACCAGTTGTTGCTATTGATGTCACTCATTTGAAAGGTGAATATAAAGGGGTGATTTTTTTTGCTGCATGCAAAGATAAGTCAGAGATGATTTATCCTATCGCCTTTGGATTTGCTGACGAAGAGTTGGACAATTCATGGACTTGGTTCCTAAAAAAGTTGAGAGGAGCAATCGGGGTGTCAGACGATTTGCTAATCGTATCGGATCGTCATAAAAGCATATCGAATGGGATGAAAGCAGCTTTTCTTGAAGTCCCACATGTGGTATGTTTTTTCCACTTGTGGCAAAACCTTAAGCAATAGTGTAAAAAATGTTCGGATGTGGAAAATGCATTTTACAATGCAGCATATTGTTATGTGCCTGATGAATGCAACAGAATATTGGAAGAAATACGTGCATTACATCCGACCACGCATAGAGCTTTGGTTAAGGTTGGAGTGAGCAGGTGGTCACGAGCACATTGTCCAAGAAGAAGATATGAAATGATGACTACCAACATTGCAGAGTCGCTCAACAATTGCATGATGCAAGAATGTCGTTTGCCAATAACAACTGCATATGAATATATAAGAAATGTATTGCAGAGATGATTTAATAATAGACGTGTTGCCGCTGAGAAGCTCACAACGATGTTACCACCGCTGCATATGATCGTATCATGTTGGCAAAAGATTTATCCACAGAAGGTAGCGTACATCCCATTACAAAACCGTATCATTATAGTGTCATACATTATAGCAAAGGAGATGTGATGGTTGACATTCAACAGCACACATGTATGTGTAAGCAGTGGAACCTTGATCAGTTGTCATGTGTTCATGTATGTGTTGTGGCCAGGTATGGTAATTATACATTGTTTTTTTCGGTATTACATGTCATAGCGTGACACTTAAATTGTTGATACATGTCAGGTTCAAGGGCGTCAGTTGTGATACACTTTGCAGTCAGTACTATAGCGTGGAGTGGCTAAAAGCCGCATATGCACGTTCGATTAATCCCATCCCAAAATTGGTGAGTTGGAATGTTTTAGCGGAAGTTAGAAGTATGGTTGTATTACCATCGAAAGGTAAAAGACAAGCAGGTAGGTCGAAGGAGGTTCGGATTCCTTCAGCTGGGGAAGATCCTCGTCGAAAAAAGTGTGGAAGATGTGGTCAGAGGGGACACAACCGTCTTCGTTGCCCTAACCCCCCAACTTCTATCAGCGAAGGGACAAGCGCAGACGTGGGTGCGGATGTTGGAACGACTTCAAATGCTACTGAAAATGAGCCACGCTCTCGAAGATGCCGCTTGTGTCATGAGACTGGACACAACCAACGTCGATGTATACTACGGTTTCCTACTCTCGATCCAGAAGTGGCTACTGACGAAAATGATGATTAGCAATTGATTGACATTTTATTCATGCATGTTTTATGTAAAAGGTTTTTATGTTAATTACTCAATTATGTACTAATATAACTGTATAATTTATTAATCAATTTCTATTGCTTATGTATCATTTTATATCAGCTTGGAACTACAAAAATCGATTTTTAAGGGAGCCCGAAAAATCAGTACCGGTTTTCCAGGGTCGCTGAAAAACCGGTACTGGTTTTTTAGGCTCGATGAAAAACCAATCAACTTGCCTTTGATTTTCCCCTATCGTAGAGGTACATAGATCGGTTTTTGAGTAAGCATGAAAAACCGGTATCGATTTTCCGGGCTTACTCAAAAACCAATCCAGTTGCCTTTGATTCTTCCAGCACGCCAAGCGTGGATCGGTTTTTAATGGAGCTTCAAAAACCGGTATCGGTTTTTCATGTGCCCCTAAAAACCGATATTTACTTAATATGTGTTATCTTATAGTATAACCTAAAATATACTATAACTTCATACTAAACATAAATATTAATGCTATACCATTAAACATACATGTATTTAACACTATAATACTAAACATAATATTTACTTGAGTTGAATTTATTTCTATCTATATGTTCATTTTATTTCCCTTTAAGTGAATTATTTTTACAAATCGTTATATACGGATGTATTTAAATATATTATATAGATTAGGGAGCGTATAATTTTATTACAAATGATATCATTATTTTAAAAACATTATATATAATCATTTAATAATATTCATATTATATTAATAATAATAAATATACCTTTACTATAATAAGTGTTATCTTAATATATCATATTTCACATAATTTTACAATTATTATAACTATAATCCTAATATGGCTTATAACTTATATGGATGTAATGTTAATAATATATATAATACAAATATAGATATTATATAATATATTACAATGATATCAATTTAATGTTTATAAAATATTTAAGTAAATAAATTAATATTAATATATTATATCATTTAAAATGTATAATGTACTATTGTATAATGCCCATATAATATATTAACCGTATATAACATATTAATATGCACTCATTATATTTCTATCTATATGTTTATATTATTTAGGATTATATATATAATATTTTAACTGCTATATACTTACAAGATTATTATATTATCATCATCATGATAATATCATACAATATCAACATACAATATTAACATTAACATATATTAATATAATGTTAATATAATTAACATTATATTAATATATTAACATTATATTAATATAATTATATTAATGTTAATAAATTAATAACATTATATTAATGTTAATATATTAACATTAATATAATTATATTAATATAATGTTAATTATATTAACATTATATTAATATATGTTAATGTTAATATATTAACACTAATATAATTATATTAATGTTAAGTTAATATATTAACATTATATTAATATATGTTAATGTTAATATATTAACATTAATAATATATTAATATAATGTTAATTATATTAACATTATATTAATATATGTTAATGTTAATATATTAACATTATATTAATATATGTTAATGTTAATATATTAACATTAATAACATTATATTAATATAATGTTAATTATATTAATGTTATATTTATATATGTTAATGTTAATATTATTAACATTAATATAATTATATACAATTATATTATTTAGGATGTATATTTTATACATGTATAATTGTGTATTCATATAGATAAAGTTATAATATTAATAATACGAAATATTATTTATTTTTTCCATGTTATGATCATATATATATAATTAAATTTAGGGAAATACAATGTTACTTAAAATGTTTAATTAAAATGATTTGTTGGCCATTATAAATATAGAATGTAATTACATCAAATAAATAATGAACACATTTAAAATATAATTAAATTTATTTATATACAATTTCTCCATCAGAGTCTACAACCATTTCCCAAATTTATTAACTTTATACAAAGACTTCGTAAACATATATATGTCTCTGGCAATCTCTGCCCTCAGTGCAATGACATCTGCAACGGTCTCGCTTTTTCTTGATTTCCATGTACGCGTGTTTGAAAGCACTAGGTCGCGTACGTACATGACCACATATGCTCCGTAACTCGTCCTGTATCAATAATTAATTAATTAAATATCATAACATAAAGACTATATACATTAATTAGTTATAAACTTACTCACCCATCAGGTTGCTGGGGCACAGCTGATCTATGAAGATGCTGAACTTTCCACTGCTCATCCACGGGTGGCATATCTACCTGGGCCTGCTCATAAAATCCTATGAACTACAACAAAATAGGTATAAAACATACCAGCGGCTCAAGTGGCTGTAGCCGTGCGGCTAGGTCAACATGCGTCATGGAATCATATATCATGATCCTCTGCTCTCTAAGGCGCACCTGACATAGGACCCAGTGTTCTTGATTGAGGCTACACGGTAGTAATACCTGCATTTCAAAACGTTAGTGCTATAGGATTAGTTCGGATAATCATATAATAAATATTAACCTTCGAACTACACTAACACTATCAACCCGCCACCACGGGACTGATGCGTCTATCTACCCATGACCGTACGCAAGCCACTCTGAGGGTACATCAACTGTAACCGGATTAAATTTTACACCTCTGTTGATGTAATGTAGCCTATAATACGCTGTCATCAAAGCCTGCATGATAAAAATTAAACATGTTACTACCGATCAACCGAACGCGACATGAAATTGTAAATGCATAACTTACTTAAATGTAAATACTTATAAACAAAGAACTATCATGGACAGCGTATCTACTGTCGTCCACCTCATTCCACTCTTTTCTTCATATGCACATCAAATAAGAATCGATGTGCTCATTAGTCAACCACATGTCTTCGTTCTCGAGGGTGACCAATGTGGTCGGTATCACACACCACCCACAACGATCAACCGAACGCCTACATTTTTTTTTTTTAAAAAAATTTAATGCATTATTATAAATTTTTTTACATTAACAACTAGGATGCATGAATTAATACTTTTTTTTTTTTTTTTAAATATACCTGAGATCCAAAGTGGTTGCAGTTTTATATTCATTATAGACCACTTCTACGGGGTTTGTAGCCTCTGCCACCTCCTCCGCCTGTTGTTGGGCCATTGTCTTTTTCTTTTTCGTCGGCCTCGGATCCGTGTATGGCGTACATAGAGGTGCTGCTGGCTTCGTCTTTCGTTTGCCCCATTCGAGGATGCTCTCGTACTGCAACTGTAAGTAAATTAAAAACATGAATGATATTAATATTTACAATTATATTTCAAAATGCAACATAATAGAGATACAAAGTTTACCTGGTCATGGTCATGCTCCTGCTCCTCCTGATAAGGTGGCTACTAGTCACCCTGCTCCTCCTGCTCATGGGGTGACTGATGAGGTGACTACTGGTCACCCTACTCCTCCTCCTCATGGGGTGATTAATGAGGTGGCTGCTGGTCACCCTACTCCTCCTCTTCATGAGATGACTGATGAGGTGACTGATGGTCATGTATAATATTAATATTTACAATTATATTTCAAAATGCAACACAATAGAGATACAGAGTTTACCTGATCATGCTCATGCTCAGTGTCTGCAGTTGATACACCTTCTAAGTCCGTCTGGGAGTGGTGAACCTCCTCCTCCTCCTGTTGATGGGGTGACTGGTGGACACCCCGTGCATGACGGACCTCCTGCTCCTCCTGATAAGGTGGCTGATGGTCACCCTGCTCCTCCTCCTCATGGGGTGACTGGTAGACACCCTCTGACTGAAGGGTCTCCTGCTCCTCCTGATGGATGGCTGACTGGCCTACATCGATAGGCGACCGATGGACACCCTCGTCCTGATGTGGTGGTGGTAGTGGTGGTGGTGACGGGTAATACATGTGTTCATCTCAGACAAAGCTCCCACCATCACCATCATCAACGTCATCATCATCGTCGTCATCTAGATCATGCCCACCAACCGGAGACTTGAGAATTTTTAAATGCTCTTCCATCCGTCTCAGCCTCTATCCATCTCCCTTACAATCTGAGATGTCTTCTGCCCCCTTTCCATTCTACTTAACTTCTTATGGGTTGTCTTCTGTAAATTTACGATAAATTCAAACAATTGCTTCACTTGTTTTATAGAATCATATATATATCATTTTACATACTACCCTGAATTTTAAAAAAAAAATTAACAGAGTCTCCCCTGTTTTTTGAGTATCCAGGGAAATACAACCTACATATTTAAACAAATTACACTTCGTCTATCATTTTTAGAGACTTTGTCTCTCTTTCACACTCCATACTACTACACAACATGTCCACATCTTTTGCATTTACTACAATGGAAATTAATTGAATAATATTATTATATAAATAGAATATTCGTACCTCATAATCTACGTGCCGTACATCGAGTGTCTTCTTTGTCCGAAGCTCTGATAAGGTATCCTCTGATTCGGATTGCACGCTTCGGACGTCTTGAATCGGATCATCGTCACCCTCCACCTCATCATCATCCTCACCCTCCATCTCATCATCATCATCCTCACTCTCCACCTGATTAGCATCCTCTATCTCATCCTCACCCCCTACACCATCATCCAAACCATCATCACTCTCACTCCCCTCGCCACCCTCTTTATGTACCTCTTCATGAACCATATGATGAGGATGAAAAGATTTCCAATAATCCATCTCCCTCTCGGCGTCAGTAGGCTCCAAGGTTGGCCCAATGCCAATTATCTGCATTATATGAATATATTTAGTTATACTACAATTATATACTTAATATAAATAACGATAGTTATAACAAACAAATAATTTACACAAATTTAAGTTATGTTTGCCACTTACGGGGGGGAAATCATCTAGGCTGTGTATATTTATCGGTGTTCTCTTCAGTGATCGTCTCATACATCTTGGTAAATCATTTTGGAGGTTCGGGTTCTTTTTTTATATCTTCTCCTATAACAGTGGGAACACCTCCACTAACCACCACTATAATGTAAAAATGATTAAACAAAAAACATACATATAGTTAGTAATGGCCATATAATGCAAAATTGATTAAACTAAAAATATACATATAACCTTATATATTAACCGTAATAAAATGAAGCAATAAATAGTGAAAGTATTAGTTATACCTGAAACGCCAACATATAGCCATAAATATTAATGGTCTTCGGTGGATTTCTGATTCTCTCTTCATTAAATGGCATATCAAGGCAGTGCAATAGGACACTGTAGCATAATGTGCCCCAAGAGAATGTCTTTCACCTCTCTGTATTCTCAATTAGGACCCACATAAATGGATAAATCCTAGCCTTGTCATCTAGTCCCATAAAGAGGTGGAAAGCAATCCCTACATTCGCCAACTTCAACAAATCTTCATCATCTATCGGATCCTGCCTTGCACGGTTTCGCTGCCCACTATGACTTTTTGCCTCAAGAAATGTGACCAACTCCCTCACCTCCAGCGACACTCCATTGAATATTCGCCATAGGAGACCGTTTTTATCATTTGGCACTGTTTGGTATATTTTACGATCGATGCCCCCAAAAGGAAGTCCGGTCACCAACAAAAACTCCTATTTCCCAAACCTATATCTTCTCCCTCCAATTTCAAACCACCTCTCATCACGGCGTGCATCTGTGACCTTTAACTCTCTAGCAAGCACCCACAAAATCACAAAACCAGCAGCCGTGTTATTGGTTATCTTCAAAATATGTCCGAACGGACATTCTTCCATGAACCGATCATATAGATTTCTTATATTAATAACCACAATTATCTTGTTAACCAATCTTTGACAAATATGTGTGTTCCCGCTCATATGTGTGCCAATTATTTGTGAACTATATTTATAGTTGAAATCCATCTGTAGGAAAGAAAAACAACAAATAAATCATCAATAGGGATAAACAGAATCGGTTTTTGAAGGAATATGAAAAATCGGTTAATGAAAGAGATCGGTTTTTGAAGGCATCTGAAAAACCGGTTAATGAAATCGATCGGTTTTTCACTTTGATTTTCCATGATCGGTTTTTCATATCGGTTTTTTACTTCGGTTTTCATGATTGGTTTTCTAGATCGGTTTTCAACCTCGGTTTTTCCATTATCTGTTTTGAAGATCAGTTTTTCACTTCGGTAACCTGAAAAACCGAACTTGAAAACCGATTTGAAAAACCAAAATGAAAAATCGATCATGAAAAACTGAAATGAAAAATCAAAATGAAAAATCGATCGTGGAAAACTGAAATGAAAAACCGATAGTGGAAAACTAATCTCAAAAACCGATCGTGGAAAACCGATCCGATCCCGACTACTCTTATTTGGTCGAAATTGACCATTTTCAACCCAAAAACGACCAAACACAATCAAATCCAACATATTCTAAGCCTAATAATCATAATCTAACATCCATAACACAACAAACCACCCAAAATCTCAAATCTCAATAAAAAACAATAACAAACATTTCAAAAATCTAACCTTCGCACTTTCTGCAGATTTGCCGGCAATAGGAGCTTCTCGAGGAAGGTCGGCAACGTTGCGCGAATGGCCGGAAACTGGGATCTCACCGTCGGGTCGCGATCAGGTTCGGGTTTGGCAAAAACCGGTGTGGTTTTGAGTGGAAATCGATGGAAGTGAGATCCATCGATTTTTCACTCAAATATATATGTAGGTGCTTTATCGTAATTTCACGTTTCGATTTTTCATAAATTTTTAACTGTTCAGGGTTTTTTTGTAAATATGTCAAAGGGTATTTTGGATAATTTGGGTATACCATCAAATATATTTGTTTAACGGGTTAAAAACAATTTTTTTTAAATTAGTGGGTAAAAACAAATTTTACCTTTTTGACATGGGTATTTGTTATAATTTCCACAAAAGATTTTTAATTGTACAAACTTGCCTTACACATACATTGATCACAGTTAGTTAATTGTTGACCAACCTTGGCATATCAAAAATCAATTTTACCCCGGTCTTCAATTTGAAAAGCCACTTTTACCCTTCCATATTTTTTAAGGAATTTTCTTCTATATCAAATAAATTAATTATTTGTAATATATCTACATATTTATAAAAATATTAAGTAAAGAAGAAACTATTTCTAAGAGATTAAAAAACCAATAAAAATATCCTTAAAAAAGGAAAAAAAAAAACAAATTATATAAAAAAAAAGATTAGATTGTTGGATTAAAAGTCAAATAAAAAAAAAAAAACAAAATCCTACTTAAAAAAAAAAAATCAAAATCCAATTTTTATTCATTTATTTTTGTTTATATGATAAAAAAGTCTTCTTTTACCATAGTCTTCTTCATGAGCTAAACAAATCCATTCTTCTTCCACAAACCGAGAACACCCATAAATCATCATCTTCTTCTAATCTTCTTCTTCCTCTTCCACCTCTCACTTCTTTCTCATCCAATTCATCTGGCACCATTCAAACCACAATACACCATCATAAACATATCACAACACACATCATGAAAAAAAATAATACTTACAAAATATATACTATTTAAATTATTAAATTAAAAAACAAAAAACAAAAATTTAACACTAGATCTAGTAAACTCTCAGATCTGGTCTCAAACCAGCAAAACTGGGAAGGATCACACGACCATCCTTTTATTGTGGAAAGAGACTCCAACCTCTCTTCCTTGTTGTCACTCATCGTTGATGCAAAGGAGGTTAGACTCCCTTTTTTCGTGGTGGGAGGGCTAATGCCTCTTGATTTTGCGATGAAGAGGCTCTGGCGTCCCATGTTGTTGTTATTGTTGTTATTTGTAGGGTTGAACAAAGGAGACGATGATGCCACACTTTCTTTATCTCATAGATGGAGGTCGGCCTCCACCTATCACCTAAAAAAATTGAACCCGATCTCCAAAAAAAAAAATCTGTTCTTTGGAAAAAGAAAATTAAAAAAAAAAAACATTTCTCTTCTATTTATATATTTATTTATTTTTATAGTACAAAATACAATTATATCATAATTATATTTATCGAAATCACCTTGATAAGACTCTATAGAACAGCTCTAAACATCACACTATATATATATATACATATATATATATATATTTTACTTTAGTCCCTAGTTGTAGGAAGAAAGCAACCCGGGACTAGGTGTTAGGCTATCACACCAAACAGATTGAGAGTTTCTCTTTTCATTTTTTTTATTCTTTTAATATCATTAGTTATTAAATTATTAGGATTTTGATTACCTTATTGATTTGGATAAGACTACTCAATACGAATTTTTAATAAGATCTTTAATATAATCTTCAATAATTACTCTTAGGTTGGTTGTAAAATTTTTTAATTATCATCCTTACAACCAATCTAATGATTATTGAATAAACTAGTCTGAGTAAAATTATTCAAATCAATATGTTAGCAAAACTCTAAGTTTGAAAAAAAAAAAAAGTTAGCAAAACTCTATTTATTATGATTTTTATTTTAATTAGTTTTAAAATTGTTTAAGTGATGTAGCAAATGATCATTAGGCCAAGGTTACTCCTTTAATTTATTTAATATATCACTTGAAATGTCTATTTTGCCCTTCACACCGTTAACCATATGTTAGTTTACCGTTTATTTGACAAAGATCGGAGATAGTTTATATAATTACAGAATCTTTTATATGTAAGTGTAATTTCACCTAAATTGAGAGTAGTAGTGTAATTTTCCCTTTATTTATCGACATTTGCCTCTCTTCCTTGCTGGATTGAGATTGTGTTCATGTGCATTTGAGCGATATCTTAAAAAATTTAAAAAATAAAATAAAATATCTTCAATGGGAAATAAAGTGTGATTGCCCATGTTGTGGTAAATGTAGTTTGCCACCTGACTTTCTTGCTTGACGCAGCCAGCTCGTGTTCACATGAATTTGATTCGGGCAATTCTCAAAATATAAAAAAATAACAAAATAATTAAAAGCCACCTCCATCGTATAAAGGTTTGTCTACCTTCTTTAAACACTAATTTTATCCTTCAATTGGAACTTTTAAATTGGTTGTAAGGGTGATTATTGAAGTCAATTCAAGAGTTCCAAATGAGGAATAAGATTAGAGATTAGATAAGATAAGTAAACCATATATAAAATATTAATGTATAGGATGAGGAGAATAAATAGGAAAGAGAAATATAAATAGTAATAAATAAATAGGAAAATTAATTAATGATGGTTACATTAACACCATTCAATTAATTAGAATCCAAGGGATATAAAATTATGTTAATTCTTTTGTATAAAAATGGGGAATGGATCCTTTCTATATGTGGTGTGTGCATATATATATATATATATATATATATATATGCTGAAAACTATGTAACATAGCATTAAAATTACATTAGAGCATCTCTCAAAGAACTCTCAAAATGGTAGTTAAATTTTAGCTAAAATAATAAGAAAATTATTTTAGCTAGCAACTCTTGATCGAGTTCCTCTAACCATTTTCTCTATTTTTACCAAATAAGTGTAAAAATTTATACAAATTTATTTTTTAAAAAAGAAAATTATTTACTTTATCATAAGTTAAATATTAAAATAATAAAATAGAGAATTTGGTTAGAACTTTCTTGCTCTTTAAATTTGGTTAGAGTGATTTAACTTTTTCAAAATAGTTAACAATATGGAAAGTGATTGAAATCAATAAAATATCACATTATTAACTTTTTTTTTTATTTTACTGAGGATAATGGAAAGTTATATGGTTGAAAATGCTCTAAATAAAATAAATTATCTAATTACCTTATTTCCATTTTTGAATGTTAGAAAATAAAATTGCCAAAGCATTTTTTTATTTTTTTTGAACATATACCACATGGTATAAATATTCAAACCTAGGATGTTCTTGATTTGAATGAGTATTGTTTAAATTCAAGTCAAATTAAGTGATGATATTTGTTAAAACAAGTGTAATTCTCGTACAATAGTAGTTAAGAACTGAAAACTTATTTGATTAGCACTAAATAATAGAGTTGAGTTTTAATGAGTGAAAAACTAATACTATCCTTCATTATTTCTTTTTTTTCTTCGAGACTAAAATCAAATTACTTCTGCTTCATTATTAGATTTGAATTAATTTGATTTTAGTTAAAAACAAAAAAAACAAAAAAAAAAAACAAAAGAAATAATGAAGGACAGTATTAGCTTTCGGCTAATAATAATAAACTCTATGTTGATGCTTAGTTCTCCCTACCAAATAACAAGAAGAGGTAACTGCACTTAAGAGAATTGATTATCAAAAGTCAAATCAATCAATCTCTCTGAAAACTAAACCAAACCATCGTTTCTTTCTTCCTCATTATTAGATTTGAACTAATTTCATTTTAATTTTTTTTTAAAAAAAATGGAAATAATGAAAAACAGTATTAGCTTTTGGTTCGGTAGTTGCTACTAATACTCAACTCTATTGATGTTTAATTCTCCCAAACAAATCATTATAAAAAAGTCATATTAATCAATCTTCTCTGGAAGCCAAGCCAAACCATCGTTTCTTTCTTCATTATTACTAAGTTTTCTCCCTTCGTAGAAAGGATAGGGAGCTGGTGACACTTCGATAATGGATAAATTGCATAAAATTCCCTCACATTAGATGATATTACACCTATATGGAATTTTTGCTCTTAATTGCACAAAACTCCCTTATTATTAGTGGTAACATTAACAGTTGACCGTTAAATCCAACTTAATATTCAAATTATCTTTTGAATATCTCTATTTAATTACTTAATTTTTAAATAAAAAAATAAATAGGTGAAAATTCTTTTTTAGACTAAGGAATAGATGAGACTTATTCTCTTCCTTCCAATAAAATAGCCATAATTAAAAAAACAATAACTAATAGAATAATATATTAAAATAAAAGTAGGGGCAATTTTGAATTTTCATAAGGAATCAATGGCCAACGGTTAGTTTAAATAGTTGACTATTTAGGGTAGGGTAGTTTGGTGCAATTAAGAGCAAAAGTTTTATATGGGTGCAATATCGCCTAATGTCAGGAAACGTTTGTGCAATTTACCCTTTGATAATTAGTTCTCTCAAATACATTTATTTCTTCTTTGGGAGGAGAACTAATTGAAAATGTTAAGTGACGCAGTATTGAAGCAGTAAATTGGTTTCTTTCTGGTGACTTTGGTTGAACTGGAGAAGTAAACAAACAAGCAAATTGAAGAAGCCAAACTCATTAGTGTTGTCAACTCCCTTTTTCAATATCTCTGTTTTTTGTTTCTGTTTTCTTCCATCATCAACCCACCAACCAGTCACCACCACCGAGCCGCTGCAACAACCACCGACCAGACAGTGCTCTGTATTAGTTCAAGCAAAACAGAGCATTTTTTTTTCAAATTTTCAAGTATAGTTGATGATGCTGGTAGCAAAGGTGTTCGCTAGCATCATCAACCATCAGTCAGTTAGCCAACGCTTTCGCTTCGCTAACTAATTAGTCAACGGAAGCGTTCGGTAACTATTAGTTAGCCTTCGCCAACTATGGGTGTGGCTCTCCTGCCCACGAACTCTGTTCGCCGTCATCTCCTGGTTTGAGTGAGAAATGATTCAGTTTGGTTCGCCGGTACGTGAGAAATATTGTTTCCTCCATGCCATCTTACCGACCATCTCGGAGTGAGAAATATTGTTTCCTTCGCTTTGCTCTCTGTTTCTCTTATTTCAGTTGATGGTTCGTTGGCTCCTGAACTTGTTTCACTTGTTAAGGAGTATTGGTGTTGTGGAGTTCCACCAGCGACTGGTTTCGGCGTCCCCTGACGAGTGGAGGAGGTCGCCAAGGGTGGATGGCTCTTAGGTTAAAGACGAGAGAGACGGTGAATTGATCAAAATGGATGAAAAAATATCGAGGGTAATTTTATCATTAAATTTTATTAACAGGGAAATAGTTTAAACCTCACTTAAATTCACTTAAATTCTGCCATGCTAATCAAACAAATCATGGATTATTTAGCGCTTAAAAAAAAAAATCCTCTTAAAACTATTAATGAATATACATATAACCCTTGGTATGCAAACTATTATTATTAAACAACCATCATTAGTTTTAAAAATATTACGCAAAAAAACCATAATTTTTTTTTTTTTAAAATACAGAAACTATGATTGGGACGGATCCAAAGAATTGTCGGGACTGTTTTCATCAAAAAATAGTTTCCCATTAATGCACCTATTACTATTTGGTTTAGACTATATTTTTAGATTTTGAAACTATTGTTAGTTTTATTTGTTTTCGAAACTTAGTTTGCAAATTTATAATTTAATTGTTTATTTATATAATTTTGTTTCTAGTTTTTACATTTTAATATTGTTATGACGATCCGATATTATTTTAATTCCAGTATAAATATGAAATTTAGAATAATATTGAAAAAAATAAACTAAATAATGGACACGAAATTTACGTGGTAAAACTTCAATGTGAGAGAAAAATCCACGAATCAAGACTAAAAGAATTTTATCACACCAACAACTACAATACAATCTCTCTCTAAAATTTTAGGAGAGAATTAAGGAGAAGAGAACATTCAATTGTACTTAAGATCTAATACATGAGACTTGAGACTTTGATTATTCAAATGACTAACCACTTATGCCTATATATAGGCAATATAAGGCGGTCATCTCACATGCTTCACAATGAAGCAAATAATATAAAAAAGTCAATGGCGATACAAGAATGTGAGGTGCAAATCAATTTACTTGGCTTATTTCAATTTTCCACAAATTTCGGCTGCTAAATTCAAATTGAATTTACTTCACTGTCTATTATTACGGCTTCACTAAATAATGGCTTCACCTAACTCTAACTTTTTTTTTTGCTCCTAACATTCTCCCACTTGAAGTGATTTTAATGATCTGATTTTATCATTCTAATCTTTGATCAAGCTCCTGCTGTTTACGTTTCCGCAAAACCATATGAGGATCTATACCAAATGAATTTATCAATACTGATAAGCTTGGTCATTGCATCTGCTAGGTTCTTCTTGGTGTGTATCTTTTGTATATCCATACTACCATTTTTCACCACTTCACGAATGAAATGATATTATACTCCTATGTGTTTTGTTCGGGAATGAAAGATTGGATTCCTTGCAATATGCAGAGAACTTTGACTATCACAAAACAAAAAGATTTTCTATTGTTTGTACCCAAGCTTCTCTAATAACATTTTAATCCAAATTGCTTCTTTACAAATTTGTTTAGTTGCCATGTATTTTGCTTCTGTTGTAGATAAAACCACAATTGTTTGTAACTTGAATATCCAGTCCACAGCTCATCCTGTAATCGTACACACATAGCTTGTAATAAATTTTCTTTTATTGAGATTTTCTATAAAATCTGATTCTACATAGCCTTTAAAAATAAACTCTGATTCTCTATAATATAATGCAGCATCTGAGGTTCCTCTGATGTATCTCAGAATCCTCTTCACAACATTTCAATACTGTTTACTAGGATTCGCCATATATCGACTAACCACTCCCACTGTTTGTGCAATGTTCGATCTTATACATATCATAGGAAACATTAAACTTCCCATTGCTAATGCATACGATACTCGAGATATCTCCATTCTCTCTACTTCATTGCTAGGGCTCATCCCTGAGGATAATTTATGATTCACAGAAAGAGGGGTAAAAATTAGCTTATAATCTTGCATGTTGAAGCGGCATAAGATTTTTTCAAATACTTTTTTTGAAAGAATAAAATCTTCTTGTTTTTCTGTCTCGGTAAATTTGCATCCCTAGAATCTTGTTTGGTGGACTTAAATCATTTATATCAAACTCCTTAGTCAACTGTGCCTTTAATTCTTGGACTTAATCTTTGTTAGGGTCTGCTACCAATATATCATTCAAATACAACAGCAAGATAATGAAATCATCACTGTCTCTAAATCTCTTGTAGTATGTACAATTGTCTGAACTAAGTCTGTTGTATCCAAAACTTATAATGAAGGAATCAAATCTCTTGTACCAAAACCTCGACGCCTATTTTAAATCATACAAAGATTTCTTTAACCGGCAAAGTAAATTCTTCTTGCCTTTTTCACAAAACCTTCTAATTATGGCATATAAATTTTTTCTTCAAGTTCTCTATGAAGAAATGCAGTTTCACACCTAATTATTCTAAATGTAGATCAAATGTAGCATACATTGCCAGAACTACCTTTACTGTTATAAATCAAACCACCGGGAAATATGTCTCATTGAAATCAATGCTTTCTTTTTGAGCATATCTTTTTACCACCAATCTTGCACGATATTGTTCCACTTGATCATTGCTATCCTGTTTGATCTTAAAGACCAACATGTTTCCAATTGCTTTCTGACCTTGTGGTAGAGGTACAAGTTCTCATATCTTATTTTTATGTAAAACTTCAATTTATTCTTGTATTACTGTCATCCATAAAGGTGCATCTGGGCTACTTGTAGCTTCCTGAAAAGTTGAAGACTCTTCATCTTTTGTTAGAAGACAGTATGTAACATTGCTCTCCGTAATATACTTCGAGTGTCATATTGGTGGTCTCCTCTTTGAAGTTGACCATCGAATTTTTGGAGCATCAGTTTCAACTGATCCTTATACTTTGTGCTCTGGTTTTGCTTAAGAAAAAGCTATATTTTCATGTTCCGAATTATTTGCCACCCCGTACGATTGTAGTCTCTGAACTTTATTTTGAAGTGTCATTATTTCCATTTCTTTAAAGTTGATTTTCTATAAAGATATCGTCTCTGTTGATGATAACCTTATGACAGCGAGATCTCACAGGTCATACCTCTTCACTCTATCAGCATACCCTAAGAATATACATTTCCTTGATTTTGGATCAAACTTTGTTCTTTCTTGGACATTATACATTATATACATAGGACATCTAAATAAATGTAAAGTAAAACAATTAGCCGGTTTACCAATCCACATCTCCATTGGTGTTTTCAACTCAATTGCTATGGATGGACATCAATTAACCACATAACAAGCAGTCTTCGCTACTTCTGCCTAAAATGATTTAAGTAAACCTGCAGTCTTCAACATAACTCTTATTTTTTCTATAAGAGTTCTATTTATCTGCTCTGTCACCCTATTTTGTTGAGGAGTGTATATGATAGTGAATTGCCTTTCGATTCCTTCTTACTTGCAAAAAGCAAGAAACTCTTCGTCTATATATTTTATTCCACTATCTATCCTCAAACACTTGATCTTTTTCTCATATTCGAGTTCTACCCCTGTTTTGAATGCTTTGAACATTATAAACACATATGATTTTCTCTTGTTAAGGTACACCCAACTTCTCCTGAAGTAATCATTAATGAATAATGCAAAGTATTTTGCTTTTCTTAGCGATATATCCGATGATTCCCAAATATCAGAATAAATCAAGTCTAGAATGCATTTGTTCCTAGCTGTAAAATTGTTTAACTTCAATCTATGCTACTTACTTGTCACATAATGCTCACAAAAATGTAGATTTACCATTTTGAGCTCAAGAAGCAATCTACGTTCGGAGAGAATCTTCAAATCTAGTTTAGATATGTGGTCTAATTTGCGATGCCACATCATCGTTGACTTTTCCCCATGGTTGGTTGATGCAACACATGAATCAGCCTCCAATAATGTTTTTCCTTTAAGTATGTATAGATTTGCAGCAATCTTTTCTCCTTTTATGACAACAAGTACACTCCTGACAATTTTCAAGACGTCATTTTCTATATAGGTTTTACATCCAAGATCATCCAATTGTCTTAAAGAAAATAGATTCTTCTTTAAGCCTTCCATATGTCATACCTCCTGAATAGTACGAACTGTACCATTGTTCATCTTTATTTTAATTGTACCGATACTAACGATCTTCAAAGTATGATCATCACCCATAAATACAAATCCTCCTGAGATAGGTTCATATATGTGGAACCATTCTCTACGAGAGGTCATGTGTCAGGTGGTTGCTGAATCTAGAATGCAGACATCAACAAACCGTAATCTATTTTATGTAACATGGTTGCTTCGCTTTATAATATGTCACTATCATTTGAGGTACTTGTTATACATCCCTGCGAATTTGATGACTCAAGAGCTTTATTCTTCTTATTGTACCAACACTTTTGACATGCCTTTTCTTATTACAGTTGTAACATTTAACATTCTTTTTACTTTTTGATTTTGATATACCACAATTGAGACTCCCACTAAAGCCACGCTCTATTGATCTCTCTCTTGTTGTTGACAAAGCCTCTGC
Source organism: Litchi chinensis (assembly GCA_019925255.1). Classification (NCBI taxonomy): domain Eukaryota; kingdom Viridiplantae; phylum Streptophyta; class Magnoliopsida; order Sapindales; family Sapindaceae; genus Litchi; species Litchi chinensis. The sequence continues at coordinate 10,407,741 of CM034461.1, forward strand.
TTATGTGTTACTTATTAATCTATCTTCCTTGTTCTTTTGTCTGCTTTCATCTTCTAAGACAACAACTGCAACATCATCGAAAACTAGATAGTCTATGAGGATATTGTTTGTTAGGTTGATGACAAGTTGATCATATGAATTGTGTAGACTTTGAAGTAGAATTTCTACAGATTCATTTGCTTCTATTATATGACCCAACATTGAAAGTTGAGAAAATAAAGTATTTAGGGTGTTGATGTGATCGATTACTATTGTAGATTTCGCTATTCAAAGATTACCAAACTTCCTTTTTAAGAAAATCTTCATGTGCATTGACTTGGACTCATACAATTTTGTCAAAGTGTCTCATACCTCTTTAACCATCTTCTTCTTCACTACACTTGATAATACACAATCTGCTAAGGCTAGATGGATATTGGAAATTGTATTGTCATCCATCTCTTTCCACTTGGTGTCATCAATAATCTCGGCTGGCATTTCTTCAATTGCTTATAAGCAATTATTTTTCCTCAAGATAACTTTCATTTTCCATAATGAAAAATTAATTTTATTGAACTTCTCAATTTCAAATGTTGTCACCATTATGAAATACTCATAAGATATTTAATGAACAGTAACGTAAATAGTATCTATATTTCGAAATAGTGCATGTTTCCGTGAATATTGCCTAGGTCAGTTTCCCAAAAAGAGAGGTGGGTCATAATGGACACACTTAAATACTAAAACTTTCATAACCAGAACCCTTCCTAAACATACACTACCACACTTATTTCTAGTAACTAGGAACAATTCTTTTCTAATTTGGAAGACTAGACAATACTGTAACCACAGAACATACTCATAATTTTCTAAAAAACCTATGGTTCTGATACCAATGTTATAACGACTTGATACTATTCTAATTCTAGCGTAAACATGAAATTGAGAATAATATTGAAAGAAAATGAAAGAAATAAAGTAAATAGTGGACACGAGATTTACATAATAAAACTCTTAATATAATAGAAATATCCATGAACCAAAACTAAAAGAATTTTATTACACCAACTACTATAATACAACCTCTCTTTAATATTTAAGAGAAAACTAGGAAGAAGACAACACTCAAATATACCTAACATCTAGTACATGGGATTGAGACATGGATGTTTCAAATGACTAATCACACATGCCTATATATAGGCAATACAAGGCGGTCATCTCACATGCTTCACAATGAAGCAAATAATATAAAAAAGTCAATGGTAGTACAAAAATGTGAGGTACAAATCAATTTGTTTGGCTTCTTACAATTTTTCACAAATTTCGGCTGCCAAATTCAAATTGAAATTTGCCTCACTATCTTTCAATTGCTTCACTATCTATTATTGTAGCTCCACTAAATAATGGCTTCATCTCACTCTGATTTTTTTTTTCCTAAAAAAATATGTGATACGATAAAAATAAAATTACCAAAATATATGTAAGTTTTTTAAGATTATATGTTGCAAAAATAATATTTGTACTTATTCTTCTTGTGTTAACGTCTACTATCGAAAGATTGGCTTTTTATTATATATACTGTTAAAATTAGTCCTCCTAAAAGGTTGGACAACATGACTTTCTTATAAACTTTTTGATTGTGTATGTTGAAAGGGAAATTATATATGAAGAAATTTGGTGTACATTCCAATATAGATTTTCTTTTATATTTAGAAGAGTGAAGAATTTCATTTTGATACATAAAGTTAGGGTTTTGTATCATTTATTGATTTATCTATTGTAATAAGAACGGTTTCATATTTAGGTTTTTTTTTTTCTTTTTGAAAATTTCATATTTAGTTTCTTGATAACTTCTTTCTTTGAATATTACTATTTTTTTTTTTTTTATCAATTTGATTTTATATTTTTTACTTGGCCCATGAAGACAGAAATCCTGGCGTCGTCCTTGCTGACTGATTTTTCGAATCTTAAAAATGTTATCAATTGGAAGCGCAATTAGAATATTGCAAACACAGCAGCTGAAGCTCTATTTCTTTAGATCTTGAGTAGAATAGTGTAAGATGAAGATCAAACAATCTCGAAGCATTCCATACTTGATAAAAGAATCTTGGTGAGTAGGAATGCCATGTTTTTAGTAAATGCCAAGAGCGTAATAAATAAAGGATGCAGCTTCATTTACGGATTAAATAACTAAATGCAAACCATAAAACAACATGTGAAAGTTCATAATTATAATTTAGTCACTACTTCTGTTTGAAAATTAATGAAGAAAGACAAACCAGATAACCTACAAATCTGCCTTCTTATCCAATCTTCTGCCAAATGGATCGATACCCAAATTAAGTGTATCTATATATGTTTGGAACCGACAATTTATAACTCCGTTAAATGACATAGACTGCTTCAATAAAAATTACTCAAACATGGTTTATTTCGGATACAACAAGACTAAACATTCTCTTAAAATCTAAACTAATGGATTCATGTAACAGTTAAAATATAAATTTTACACATAAATTAAATTACTGTTAGAATTTGAGATTTTTCCAAGATACACTAATGCTGTCCTTTTGTGTTTTTTGTTTTTAATTTTTATTTTGTCAAAGATTAGGTGGTGATGTTGTGATTATCCTTATTTTAAGGACTATGCCATGCTTGAGTTAGAAAATGAGTATGGGTTAAGTCATGATGACTAACAACTCTTGTACCAAACTTGTAATATATATGTTGTTGAATGAAGCTTATGTAGTACCTCTATTTTCAGCATTTTTCTTTTAGTTTTCCAACTCATAACTCTCTGCCATTTTTTCACAACATGGTATCAGAGCTGAATATTCTTATAGGGTTGTGAGTTTGAGTGAAAACCAGCAAAGTTTTCTTTCCTAAAATCAGTATTTCACCTAAGAATATTCATGGCTTCAAAGAGTTTCTCTGCACCTTCACCTCCAACATTTACAGGTGAGAATTATCATATTTGGGCTGTGAAAATAAAAGCTTTTTTGAGAGCGTTCGACTTGTGGGATGTAGTAGAAACATGAGCTGAACCACCTCCATTGAGAGCAAATCCAACAATTGCTCGGATCAAGCAACACAATGAAGAGTGTGCCAAGAAATACAAAGCATTGTCAACCATCTATGCTGCAGTTTCAGATGTAATTTTCACAAGAATCATGGCTTGTGAAACAACAAAAGAGGCTTGGGATAGGCTCAAAGAAGAGTTTCAAGGTAGCAACAAAACAAGGCAGATGCAAGTGCTGAACTTAAGGAGGGAATTTGAAGTTTTCAGGATGAAGGAGAGTGAGACTATCAAGGACTACACCGATAGACTCATGAAGATTGGTAATCAAATTAGATTGCTTGGTGAAGAGTTAACTGATAAAAGAATTATTGAAAAGGTTCTTGTTAGCATTCCGGAAAGATTTGAGTCTAAAGTTTCATCCTTAGAAGACTCAAAAGACATCTCTCAACTAACTCTAACAGAAGTTATTAATGCTCTTCAAGCTTTTGAGCAAAGGAGAGCAATCTGAAATGAAGATTCAGCAGAGGGAGCTTTTCAAGCAAAGCTGAAAGAAAAACAACCAAGCAGCAGTGGAGGAAGGAAGCTATCTATAGAGAAAAAAGAGAAAGAAAAGAAAGATGGTGATAACCATAAGGTTGGAGGTAGAAGAGGAAAGTATTCTCCTTGTCCTCATTGCAAAAAAATGAGTCACACTAAAAACTTATGTTGGTGGAGGCCTAGTGCAAAATGCAGGATCTGCAATTAGCTTGGACATGTTGATAAAGTTTGTAAAAACAAAACAAATCAATAGGGATAGCCAGCACAAGTTGCTGAAAATGCTGATCAAGCTGAAGAGAAGTTATTTGTTGCTACTTGTTATGCAGTAAGTAGTAGCAAAGCAACCTGGCTGATTGATAGTGGCTGCACCAACCATATGACACATGATGCTAGTTTTTTCAAGGAGTTGGATAGATCCTACACTTCTAAAGTTAAAATTGGCAATGGTGATTGTGTTGATGTCATGGGGAAATGAGTTGTGGTTGTCAAGACTCCTTAAGGTACAAAGCTAATCTCTGATGTTTTATTTGTACCTAATATAAGCCAAAGTTTGTTGAGTGTAGGACAAATGCTTGAAAGAAACTATGCTCTAATTTTTAAAGATATGTCATGCATTATATTTGATCCCTTTGCGTGTGAATTAATGATTGTTAAAATGTGAGATAAAAGCTTCCCGATTGAATGGAAACAAACATCTTTGCATGCTTATCCTAGTATTGTTGATGATTCATTTATGTGGCACAAAAGATTAGGACACAGCAACTACACCTCTCTCAAATATTTGCATACACATGAACTAGCCCAAAATATGCCACCAATTTATGATGATCAAAGAGTGTGTAATGTGTGTCAATATGGGAAGCAAAGCAAGCTACCATTCCCTTCAAATTAGAGCTGGAAAGCTTCTAAAAAACTGCAGCTAATACACACTGATTTGTGTGGACCAATGAGTACTCATTCTCTTAATGGGAGTAAATGCTTTCTTCTATTTATTGATGACTACAGTAGAATGTATTGGGTGTTCTTTTTGAAGCAAAAATCAGAAGTTTTGGAATCATTTCAAAGGTTCAAAGTTGTTGTTGAAAACCAATCTAGTTGCAAGATAAAAATGTTGAGATCTGATAATTGAGGAGAATATACATAAAGAGAGTTTAATAGATTTTGTGACAAAAGTGGCATTCAACACCAGTTGACAACTCCCTACACTCCTTAACAAAATGGAGTGAGTGAAAGAAAGAATATAACAATTATGGAATGTCAAGATGTCTGCTATTTGAGAAGGATCTTCCAAAAACATTTTGGGCAGAAGCTGTCAATACCTCTGTATACTTGCTGAATATGCTGCCAACAAAAGCTTTGGAAGAAAAAACACCCTTTGAGGCTTGGTATGGTGTAAAACCTTCGGTGGAGCATCTCAAAGTTTTCGGTTGTGTGTGTTATACATTAATTCTGAATGTTGAAAGAGATAAGTTGGATTAAAAGTCAGAGGCTGGAATCTTTTTGGGTTACAGCAACCATTCAAAAGGCTACAGAATTTTCAGTTTAAAGACCGAAAGAGTTGTAGTGAGTAGAAATGTAAAGTTTGATGAAGTTGCAAAATGGAATTGAGAGAAAAATGAAGTTGAAGTTGTAGCCAATGATCAAACCAAGAGTCTCTACTCAACAACAAGAAGTAAGTGAACCAAAAACTGACTCAGACAGTAATGAAATAGTTACAGGGGAACTAGACAGCTAGTTGAAGTTTACGGAAGATGTCATGTTGTAGCTTTAGAACCTGTTAGCTATGATGAAGCTGCAAAGATGCATGATTGGCGGCCTGCAATGAAGAAGGAGATCAACATGATTGGAAAAAATGAAACATGGAAGTTAGTGGATAGACTTGAAAATGTGAAGATTATTGGAGTAAAGTGGGTTTATAGAACCAAATTAAATCCTAATGGCTCTATAAACAAACTAAAAGCAAGGCTGGTTGTGAAGGGTTATTGTTAACAGCAAGGTGTTGATTTTTCAGATACTTTTGCACCTGTAGCTTGACATGATACAATAAGGCTTTTGATAGCTTTAGCTGCAAAAATGGGTTGGAAAATATACCATTTAGATGTAGAATCAGCCTTCTTAAATGGTTTTCTTGAAGAAGACATTTATGTTGAGCAACCAAAAGACTTTCTTGTTCATGGTTGTGAAGATAAAGTGTACAAACTCACCAAAGCTCTTTATGGTTTAAAGCAAGCACCAAGGGTTTGGTATAGCAGAATTAATGCTTACTTGTTGTAGCAAGGCTTCAAAAGAAGTGAAAATGAAGCCACTTTGTATGTGAAGCAAAATGGAGATGGGCTGCATCTTATTGTGTTTCTTTAAGTTGATGATTTTCTTATCATATATGAAAATACAAAGTGGTTGAAAGAATTCATGTCTACAATGGAACATGAGTTTGAGATGTCAGACTTGGGTGAAATGAATTATTTTTTGGGGATGGAAGTACACCAAACAGATGCTGGTATTTTCATCTCACAAATGAAGTATGCTAAGGAGATCTTGAAGAGGTTTCACATGGAGAATTGCAAACCAGTAGCTACTTCACTGGTTGTTAATGAAAAATTGATCAAGAATGATGAAGAAAGCAAGACTAATGCTTCAATTTACAGAAGTTTGATTGGTAGCTTGCTATATTTATCTGCCACTAGATCAGACTTGATGTTTGCAGTAAGTTTGCTTTCAAGGTTTATGAATTCTCCTAATCAAACTCATTTTGGTGCAGCTAAAAGAGTTTTAAGGTACATAAAGGGAATTGTTGATTATGGCATATTCTATGAAAAAAATGAAGTTGGGAGACTACAAGGCTTTGCTGATAGTGATTGGGCAGAAAGTTTTGATGACTCAAAGAGCACATCCGGCTATGTTTTTTCATTCGGAAGTAGGGTGTTCTCTTAGAACTCAAAAAAGCAAGATGTTGTTGCTCAATCTTCAGTTGAAGCAGAGTACATTTTAGCAGCAGTTGCAGCAAACCAAGCAATTTGGCTCAGGAAGGTGTTATCCGATGTTGGACAAGAACAAGAAGAAGCTACTGTCATTTAGGTTGACAACAAGTCAGCTATTGTCATCAGTAAAAATCCAGTCCAGCATTGTAAAACTAAACACATCAGAGTTAAATTTCATGCAATTAGAGAAGCAGAGAAGCATGGAGAAGTGAATCTTATGCACTGTAGCACAGAAGACCAAACTGCAGACATCCTAACAAAGCTCTTCCTAAAGCAAAGTTTGAGTTGATGAGAGCAAAGTTTGGTGTCTCCAAGAAAAATCTCAAGGAGGAGTGTTAGAATTTGAGATTTTTTCAAGATACACTAATGCTGTCCTTTTGTGTTTTTTATTTTTAATTTTTATTTTATCAAAGATTAGGTGGTGATGTTGTGATGATCCTTATTTTAAGGACTATGCCATGCTTGAGTTAGAAAATGAGTATGGGTTAAGTCATGATGACTAACAACTCTTGTACCAAACTTGTAATATATATGTTGTTGAATGAAGCTTATGTAGTACCTCTTTTTCAACATTTTTTCTTTTAGTTTTTCAACTCATAACTCTCTGCCATTTTTTCACAACAATTACTGTGAGTGTAATCTATAAATGGCAATGAGTTTGTAAGCATATACAATACCAATTGTACATTGTTTGCTTGGCATCATTTAAATAATAATTCAATCAAGTTTGAGATTCAATTAATACGTTCTTTTTACGAAATCTTGAATTTATAATCTTACAAAATAATTCTAAAAGTATCTCCAATGCTCTTTTGGATTATAAAAAAAATTATATGTCATATAAAATGAATAGATATTGAATTAAAATAATCTTCTTCAATGTAATTATCAGTCATCAATGTTAAGTTGAGATGGTACAAAAAAAGAAAAGACATTATCAATATGACCATCTATTTGTAAAGGATGTATTAGACAATTATAGGGGTGGGCATCTTCAACCCAACCCGACAAACCTAACCCAACCCGATCATTTTTTATTGGGTTGGGTTGGGTTACATCTCAAAAAAAATTGAATGGGTTGGATTGGGTTGGGTTGAAAATTAAATTGGGTTGGGTTGGGTTGAAAAGTTTTCAACCCAACCCACATTGGGTTGGGAGATTTTATCTCAACCCAACCAGAACCAGAAAACGTCCACCCCTAACCAAGTCTTTCCTATCTAGAATCTTTCCTAGATATACACTTTTACGCTACTACATGAAATCCATCATAGAGGATTTATAAATCTAGACTAGAAGAATGAAGACACAAGAGAAAAAATCAGAAACCTCAAGTGGTTTATAAATCTAGAGGATTTATAAATCCAACCCAACCCGATCATTTTTATTGGGTTGGGTTGGGTTACATCTTAAAAAAAATTGGATGGGTTGGGTTGGGAGATTTTCAACCCAACCCAACCCGAACCCGAAAATACCCACCCTTAGACAATTATATCAACAAATTAATAATTAAAATAATTAATTAATTCTAATTTTTAAATTTAATTAAAAGTTAAAGAGAAAAATGAAAGTATTAAATGAAAATATGTGGAAGTATTGAAAAAAAAAATTTTAACTTGAATATTTATCAAATGATATCTATGTTATGTAGTAAGTAAATTCTTTAACATTAATGATATATCACTTTTTAAAATACAATTTATAAGAATATTGAAGATATTCTAAATGTGTTATAATATTACGAACCAACTGTTTAATATTACAAAATTGAAATATCTAAAAAGGACATTCAAACCCCACAGCTATGAGTCCATTATATTTGTATGTATTTATCGGTTGCAAAGACACACGTATATGTGTTAGTTTTGGTAGGAATGAAAGAGAAAAGAGAGGAGAAAAAAGTGGAAGAGGAATTGTTGTCGTGGGAGACGACGACCGTATCTTCATCGTTTAATTCGCAACAAGAAAAGAGAGTAGAAACATCAACATCCAATCACTTTGTGTCTGGTAAAAACACAATCAGGCTGTCATAATTAACCAACTCTACTTGGCGCCTCTCTCTCTCTCTCTCTCTTTATAGAAATGCATTCCTTCTTTCTCTACACTCTTCCGCCAGACACTTGACACCATTTTAACAACACCACATGGGCCAACCACCCCGCCGGGAGTCGTATTCCGGTCCTCTCTCCGGCCCCGCCACCGCCTACTCCGACCTCAGTTGGCCCTTTGGCAAGCTCGATGGCATCGACCCTGACGACATCCGTGAGACTGCTTATGAGGTCTTCTTCACGGCCTGCCGCTCCTCTCCTGGCTTCGGTGGACGTAATGCTATCACCTTCTATTCCGCTCACGACATCGGTGCATCTGGCGATGGGCCTGGGTCGCCGGGCGGGCGGGTCAATGGGGTGGTTCAGATGACTCCTAGTAGTAGGGTTAAGAGGGCTTTGGGCCTTAAGATGTTGAAGAGGTCGCCTTCCAGGAGGATGTCTAGCATGGGACTCGGGGCCACTTCGGCACCTAACTCTCCGGGCTCCAGTGGACACGCCCACCACGGCCATTCCCACAGCAGTGGCAGCCCCGGCAGAGGGTTCTCCACCATGCCTCTGCCGTCCAGGCCCAGAAGGCCGCTGACTTCGGCCGAGATCATGAGGCAGCAGATGAAGGTGACGGAGCAGAGCGATAATAGGCTGAGGAAGACTCTCATGAGGACTCTTGTTGGCCAAGTACGTCCATTTTTTAATTTGTTTTCATTTTTCTTCTTGTTTTCATTTTGCATGTGAGATGATCTTGCATGCGTCAAATTTTTTAAGGTTTTTAAAATAAGAATACAAGATTACAGAAATTCGATTTTCATTTTTCTTTCTATCTCTAATATTCTTTTTTAAACTATGTAGCATCTTTTTACTAGTAATTAGCATTTCTGTAGATCAAAGTATCAACAAAATTTTAAAGTTTTATGAATTGAAATCGTTGAATTTGATCACATTCTTGGTCTTGTAGATTCCTTGTGTTCACCGTCAATGTTGAGAATGTATCGTTTTACCAATTAATGAGATTTTTTAGTATTTTATGTGGGGGTTTTCTATGTTTATTGAAAGGTTGCAATTGATAATTGAATTTGACATTGGTTTTAGTAAACAAAGACAAAAGTTGCAATCTCCATAATCATCTTCAATTGTCGACATCAATCACTATCTTTGAAGAAATAATTAACAATGCTATTGATGTAAGCAGATGGGTAGACGAGCAGAGACAATAATTCTGCCATTGGAGCTTCTTCGCCACCTGAAACCATCAGAATTCAATGACGGTCACGAGTACCATATCTGGCAAAAACGTCAGCTCAAAACCCTGGAAGCCGGGCTTCTTCTGCACCCATCAATTTCACTAGACAACAAATCAAACACATTTGCAATGCGTCTACGTGAGATCGTCCGTGCCAGCGAAACCAAACCTATAGACACCGGGAAGAACTCGGACACCATGAGGTCTCTATGCAACAGCGTGGTTTCCTTAGCATGGAGAAGCGCCAACGGGGCTGCCACCGACGTTTGTCACTGGGCTGATGGCTTCCCTCTCAATCTCCACCTCTACATTGCACTTCTCCAATCCGTATTCGACATCAGGGACGAGACCTTGGTTCTTGACGAGGTTGATGAGCTTCTAGAGCTAATGAAGAAGACATGGTCCACGTTGGGTATCAACAGGCCAATACACAACGTCTGTTTCACCTGGGTTTTGTTTCAACAGTACGTTGTCACTTCACTAACTGAGCCTGACCTACTTTGTGCTGCGCATACAATGTTGGCGGAGCTGGCCAACGATGCAAAGAAGCTCGATAGAGAGGCTATTTACGTGAAGATGTTGTCCTCGGTCTTGGCTTCCATGCAAGGGTGGGCAGAGAAGAGATTGCTAAACTATCATGACTATTTTCATAGAGGAACAGTTGGGCAGATTGAGAACCTCCTACCTCTAGCTTTGTTGGCATCAAAGATTTTGGGTGAAGATATTACCATCACTGAAGGTGCAGGGATGGAGAAAGGGGACACCAAGGTGGTGGTGGATTCAACTGGGGATCGGGTTGATCACTACATTCGTTCCTCGGTGAAAAATGCATTTTCAAAGGTGAGTTCTGCGCATATTCATGTATTAAATCTCATTAGTCTCAGTTTTAAATATTATAATTATGTTAGTTTCTTTTAGTCTAAATTTTTAGATCTAACGGTTACTAATAGAATGCATAAGAGTTTTTATTTTTTCAGTCTAAATTTTTTAATCTAATGATTACTAACAGAATGCATAAAAGTTATCTTATTTAGATTAGTTGTTGCAATTTTGCTAATTTGTTAGTGTTGGTTTGTGATGTTATTGTTCTTTTTGTTGGTTGTGATAGGTTATTGAGAGTGGGAGTATAAAGAGTCACGATGTTGATGGGAAAGAGTTGGGGGCAACAGAAGCGTTGCTTCAACTGGCTAAAGAAACAGAGGATTTGGCTTTGAGAGAGAGGGAAAGTTTTAGCCCCATATTAAAGAGATGGCACCCAACTGCAGCTGGTGTGGCGGCTGTGACTCTGCACCAGTGCTATGGGGCTGTTTTGAAGCAGTATCTAGCAGGGACATCCACACTCACCGGTGAGATTGTTGGGGTCTTGCAAAGAGCTGGGAAGCTTGAAAAGGTTTTGGTCCAAATGGTAGTTGAAGACTCTGCTGACTGTGAAGATGGAGGCAAGGGTATTGTCCGAGAAATGGTTCCATACGAAGTTGATTCAATCATCTTAAAGCTTTTGAGAAAATGGATTGAGGAAAGGATACAAAGAGGCAAGGACTGTAATCACAGAGCTAAAGAATCAGAAGTACGTTTATGTTACTCTGTCAAAAATATTTTTCAGGTTCTTATCAGACCATTCTTTGTTTATGTTAATTGATTGGTTCCCAATTTGTATTGCAGACATGGAATCCAAAGTCCAAATCAGAACCATACGCGCAATCAGCTGTTGAGCTAATGAGACTTGCCAAGGAAACTGTGGATGATTTCTTTGAAATTCCAATAGGAATCAGTGATGATTTGGTTCATAATCTAGCTGATGGTTTGCAGCATCTCTTTAGGGACTACACTGCCTTTGTGGGATCATGTGGTAAGAATCATTTGCTTATAATCTTCTAAAATCAATGTTTCAATCACATAATTTTCTCATGCTATGATATGTATTATCTTTTTCAGGAACAAGACAAAGCTATCTGCCTACCCTTCCTCCACTCACCAGATGCAACAGAGATTCCAAGTTCCTAAAACTGTGGAAAAAGGCCACCCCTTGCAGTGTTACTGCAGAGGAGTTGCACCACAATGGACCAAGTGAAGGTCACCATCCTCGACCCTCTACAAGCCGCGGAACACAACGCCTCTATATCCGCCTCAACACTTTGCATTATTTTCTCACTCACATCCATGCACTTGATAAAACTCTATCCCTATCTCCAAGAGTTGTTCCCTCACCACGCAGCCGTTTCACTAACCATAGGTGCCATGGAACTTCCACTTCCTACTTTGAACATGCCATAAATGCCATTCAATCTGCCTGCCAACATGTATCAGAAGTTGCTGCATATCGCCTCATCTTCCTGGACTCGAACTGTGTCTTCTATGAAAGCCTCTATGTCTATGATGTTGCCAACGCAAGAGTGAGGCCTGCATTGCGGATTCTGAAGCAGAATCTTACTCTTATGGGTGCTATTCTCACAGACCGAGTTCAGGCATTAGCTATAAAGGAAGTGATGAAGGCTGCTTTCGAAGCCTACCTTATGGTATTGCTTGCTGGAGGAAGCAGTCGGGTCTTTTATCGGTCTGATCACGAGATGATTGAGGAGGACTTTGACAGCTTGAAGAGGGTATTTTGCACCTGTGGAGAAGGATTGATAGCTGAAGATGTGGTAGAACGAGAGGCTGAGACAGTTGAAGGAGTGGTAGCATTGATGGGGCAGCAAACTGAGCAGCTTATAGAAGATTTCAGCATCCTTTCCTGCGAAACAAGTGGCATAGGAGTTGTGGGTTCAGGGCAAAAGCTACCTATGCCACCAACAACGGGTAGGTGGAATAGAGCAGATCCAAATACAATACTGAGAGTATTGTGCCATAGAAATGATAGGGCCGCAAACCTGTTCTTGAAGAAATCATTTCAATTGGCAAAGAGGAGATAAAAATAATCATACATACTTTCTATTGTATATTTGAAACAAATGGATTAAATATATGATGCATATTATAGTAATTGGCTTCCAGTAAACTAACATGAAACCTTGATGAAGAAAACGAGAGGGAATCTACTGTATACGAATTCGATTCACTCAAGTTTTTATATGAAGATGTTGCTGGGTTGGAGAGAGCATTGTAGTATATTTTTGGCGTTGATTCTTTGTAGCACTAGGCATTGTTGATTTTTTAGTGTGGTGCTGGGGATGTTCATTTTTCTTTATGATGTCGAGGGCCAAGAAATTTCTCATAATGAAATGATTTGCAATGCTTAAATTTTTAATCTCTAGAGCACTTGCTTGGTATGTGTTTGGAAAAGATCTTCCTTAAAACTGTCTTTTACGTGTTAAAATATATGTTCTAATTTGGGACAACTTTTGCTTTTGAATATTATTAAAATTTCTTCTAATTATGCTATGACTTTTATGTTCTTCTATAAAAGCTTTTAAATGTATTTCGTTAAAATATTACAAACTGTCATAGATATATATAGAGTAATTCTACCATTAGTGTCTTCTAACTTTAAAAAAATTAAAACGAATTAATCAAATTTATTTATATATTTAAATTAAATAGAAAAAAGAATTTGTTTTAGAAAAGAAAATACAATGCATGAATTTAATTGGTTCGTCTTAACTTTAAAAAATTATGAGGCACTGATGGTAAAAACACTATATATATATATATATATATTTGAATAATTTACTACATAGATGTATATATAACTTATTTCGGCTTTCAATAGTAGAGAAAAAAGAAATAAAAACCCAAGTTTTTCAAAAACTATTTGAATTATACACTTCAGAAGAAATTTTGAAACTATTTGATTAAAATATTTTAAATTATCATCTAGATATATATATATATATATTGAAAGATATATATATATATATATGTTCTTTTTAAATAATTTGCTACATATACACATATTTAACTTATTTCTTCAATTATATTTACATGGTGAGATATAGTCCAGACAACCCTATAGATGCTACACACATGGTGAGATATTTTTTCAATTATGGCATTGTTTATTCTTTAGTGATCACATTGTTTATTCTTTAATTCAATTCAATCATCCGCTCATAAACATATTCAAAGTCAAAATGATACAAAACTAAGCTAAAAGAATATGCTAATTATCAGATTATTCTGAGGTAAAAAATTAAAATTCAAAGATTGAGCAGAACATACCAAGCTATGCACATAAGGATTGAAACAAAGGCAGAGTTGTGACTGAGATCAATAGTTCAAATATTTGATTTTCTTGAATGGCAGTACATGACCCCAACATGTTACACCTACATCTGGAAAT